>CM026567.1:22035308-22489738 GCA_015143295.1 Tetracentron sinense
TTCGAACTCTGTTTTTACAATTTCCATTGTCTTGGCTATTTATTGGATGATCCCTTATCTCGTTCTAAGGAATTAGAAAGGGAGTTTAGAGACTACTCTGAAGATTTTAGAGTTCTTAAATCTCAACTTGGTGGATTCTCTTAGTTCTCCTCTCTCATGTTCTAGTTGATGCAAGATCGAATTTGTTGCCCAGATAATGGATCCTAGAGGGGGGATGAATATGGTTTATGGCAATTTAAAAAATTTAAGCTAAGTGATGTATGCGGAATAAAAATGTAATCACTACTACTACCAACAATTAATTAGAGATAAAGAGATAGAGATAGAGACAGAGGTACCAGACATCAGATGTGTTATCGGGGTTCAGCAACTTGCTTAGGTCCCCGCCTTTAAGCTTCCCGCTTTAAGGGTTTTCACACGATTCACTAATCGTACTCTTCTTTTCTCGCAGAGAGCAAGCCTTACAATCCTTTTCCAGGCTCAGGAAGAACCTATTACAATCCTTTTGACAGGCTAAGGAATAACTTCTTTAAGAAAATCTCTCTCTTGGATACACGAGAACACTCTTCTCAAAATAGTTCAAGAATCCCTGATTCTTGACTTTCAGCAATAACAGAAATGGTGGATTTTGAATCCAAATTGAAAGCTCCAAACTGAGCTAGATAAGAATGAAAATCACTGCTAACTATCTCTCAAGATTGATTGGAATTGAAAGCTCAAAGAGTAAGAGATTGAGATTCTAGATATTCAATGCAAAAATAGAGTATTGATTGCTTGAAGGTTATGAGTGATGAATAATCAATAGAATAGTGTTAGAATCTCTTAGTTAGTTGTATTTTGTTCATAAATCAACTCTATTTGTAGTTAAGCAATCAATATGGCAGTTGGGGGTAACATTTAATGTGTGCTAGCCGTTGAAAACTAGTTGTTATACGTTTTTCCCGCAGACACTCATCGACGAGTGAGAGATTTTAGGCCTGAGTCGTCGACGAGTGGAGACAGAAGCATCTACTTCATTTCTGTTCCTCCACTCGTCGACGAGTCCCTTGTACTAGTCGACGAGTTTACTGAATTTTTTCAGTAAACTCATCTTAATGAGGCCAATCCAATGGGAAAATTTCTAAGACCCTTAGGCAATTAAAATAACATTATTTTAATCATTTTTAGGGCCTTAGATGGATGTCCAAATTATACTAGGTCTCCTAGGGTCTATCTAGGTGATCTTTGAGCAATTATTTTCCAATGTCTTGAGGACTTTACAAGGTCCTAGACATTTTATAACTAAGACACTAGTCTTTATTGAGAGATGCCCTTCAATCTTGATTTTAAGAAGTTTCACTCTTGATGGATCTTCATGCATCAAACCTAGTATTTTAATCATTTTTAAGAAGTGTCAAAAAGGACACGTGGCTACCTCAAGGGGTGTCAAGGACATGTGGCCACCTCAAGAGGTGTCAAAAAGGACACGTGGTCACCCTAGAGGATTTGATTTTATTTAAAAATGAAGGGACAATTTCGTATATGAGAAAAATGGAAAATGACAATTTTAGAGAGGATATTTTTGGTAGTTCATATCATTTTATCCCATGACATCATCATTCAATGAGTTGAGTAATGGTCAACTATTGGAAGGGGTGTAAGTGTTAATATTTTGAAAAGTAGGGGTATCTAATGTATTTTCTGAAACCTGAGGGGTCTATGTGTATTTTCATCAAACCTCAAGGGTGTAAATGTATTTTCCCCTTCTAAAATATTTTTTTTTCTAAAAATCAATGTTATATTATTTAACTCTACGGATATGAGTAAATCTTAATCACAGTTAATGGGTGTCAAATAGTTAATGGGTGTCAAATAGTACACATGGTGATCCGGTAGGTGTGGATATATTGTATGGGCGACACATACCCATGCATGCTATCACCTCTTTAATAATTAAGTATTTCCCACGCGTCATTCAAAGAGGCAATAAACTCTTTCAAGGCATGAACCAATTACCAACCTACTTGACGGATCTTGTTAGAGTCCAAACATTATACTCTTTCAAGGCATTTTCCAACCAATTACCACCCAAATCACCAACCTACTTGACGAATATATTCACCAAACAAATAAACAAAAACAAAATTCTTGGACATTAGAGAAGCAAAATTTAAAACCATAGAAACAATCGGCACTTCATTATGGCAATTAATTTGCAGGATGGATTAATATCTATATAAAGCATAGATGTTGTTCTTAATGGCAACAAATGCCATTTGATTGAAGAAGCAAACTACAGCCTCTCTTTCAGCTCAGGGTCCCTGAAACCACAAATTAGTGCACAAGTGGGATGCAAGCAAATATGCATGATTCCGGAGGAAAATCTTTAATTGTATAACACACCAAAGTGGCCATACCTCTGGATGCGATCAAGTATGAGAAGCCTTGGTCCGAGAGGGATTTTCACGTCTCTAAGAGCACTGTAACAGATCATTGCAAGTGGAAGGCCATCTCAGCACTCATTTCTCCTTCTTCTTTTCCTTAATATAGAAATGACTACTACAAAGCTAAATGAAATGAGGACACTTTTACTACTTGCCTATCCGTGAGCAATGGCAAAGTACTGTCCGTCAGCAAGCCTTTCTTGAGGTTCTTCTCGTAATTCTGGAGGCCAAGGCTTGTCAACATGCACCTCGTTCTGCATAGAATGCATCTTCAGCTGGAGGTTAAGAGAACTTTTGCCCTAGCTGCAGAAAACCAGAAAAGAAAACATGGTCAGGATGGATAAATAACTAGCGAGAACAATACTATAGATTCCACTCTGGACATTTCACTAGCCTTAGAATGGACCAGAAGGCAACAGGGTGTGAATAAATGTACCTCTTGTATTGATATATGATGGCCTATACTACCTCACCACTCAATTTGAGGTGTGTTTGTGCTAATATATAAAGGCAAAGCATAAGAATTCTGTTTAGATTAGACTTGTTATTCCATCTAGTTTCAACAACACGCTTGTGAGTGGTAGGGGTGTGGCCTTCCATGGGGAAGGTCTGGGATCTAATCCCCTTAGGGTAAGGGTTGCAAGAGCCTCAATGCCCCTAGCCAACTACTGACCGTACTGACTCTACTATGTATGCCGATGCCAGAAAAAACAAAAAAAACAACACGCTTGTGCTTAGCATTCAAACCTACATATAATTGATTACCAAAAAAAAAAACACCTACATAACTATCAGTACCCCAACATATTCACTTGTCAATCAATGGCAACATGTCAATCCTCATTTTGCTTATTGAAGTGTAAGTTTTGGTTGTTTGGATGCTGCTGTAGCTGGATGACCCACAATTCTGTATGGCTGACCCATCAGCCTGGGGGTGGAACTTGGAAGTGAATTGTGCCAAGAACATGCTGTGTAAAGAGTAGACTCATGGCATCTTCTCCAGGATAAGCCTAATCAACTAATTGTTCCGGACTGATGATTCAAAGACATGCCCCACAACTAGGGGTGCAAACTTGGATTGGGTAGGCCCGACCCAACCCCAACAGTGAACATTTTAGATATTGGGATGGGCTTGGTCTGAAAAAACTCAACCCGACCTGCAGTAGTGTTGGGCTTGGGTTAAATCCCTAACCGAACCTGAGCCCGACTATATATATAAATATCTATCTATCTATCGATATGTGTGTGTATATATATATATATATATATTTGGCCTCTTCAAAAGATCAATTAAAGATTGAATTACCTGTTTGTTTAGTTTTTCTTTTTGAGTTTCTCTATATTATTATTTTCTATCAGGTGATTGTATAGTCTTGAATCTATATATTTACGATTTAAAATTATGTCCTCAAGAACACAAAATCTTATTGTCACGTTACTCTCTCTCTCTCTCTCTCTCTATATATATATATGAGAGAGAGAGAGAGAGAGAGAGAGAGAGAGAGTTTTAAGACCATTTTTTTTTGATTGGCAGCTTTAAGACCATTATTATCTTTAATAAGTAAATAAAAAGAAAATATAATATATAGGGACATTATAATCTTCTTTTATTAAACTCACTATTTGATCATTAACAAAGAAAGTTATACAAGTAATTAAAAAGAGTTTAAAATTTTCTTATATTAATTTTAGTATTTCTAAAACGCACTTTAGCACTTCATTAATATTTTTTAATAGAACTCTAAACTCTAATTAAGTAATTACACAAAAATATTATAAATTTCTAATACTTAAACTTTATATAGTATGTAAATTTTTTGATTGACAACTCTATATAGTATATTAGTTAGTAGTAATTTTATTAGTAGTTATTATAATCTCCGTTTAAGTTCATCATTCTATTCTTGTTCTTATATCTGGTGCATTATCTCTCAATTAGCAATAACCTACATAGAGAAATAGAGTTTACACAAGAAAAAGTTCAAGTTCGTTTCCTTATGATAAGTAGGGGAGGGCATTAGGTTTGCAAGTAAGAAGAAGCCAACAAAAATGACATCCCGTTAGAAAGAAAACACCAACAAAGTTTAATAACTTCATTTAGATTTAACTTCGATTAACTTCTACCAAAGTTTTGTACAAAAAATGTCTGTAAATTGAAGAACTTTTTTTTTTTCAAATAAGCCCCTTAGAGGGAAGGGGGGGTTTGGCAAGGACCTCTACCGGTTTTATTAATAAAGAATAGCATTGGGGGGGGGGGGGGGGGGGGACATAAAACCTTACCCCTATAAATGAACTTAAATCACAGTACTTCTAATATTACCCAAACTAGCTTTGTCCAGAAAAATAAGAGATCCAAATCTACCAGGACAATCTTGAGTCTAATAAAAGAATCCAGATATCTGCATGTTGCACCCATAATTAGCCAAAAAATCAATAGTCTCATTAGCTTCTCTAAAGATGTGGCTCAGAGAGCAACAATAAACCTTCTGACAATTGATTTTCTTATTCCAATACCAAGAAGACCACAGGTGATTGATATTTCCATTCCAAGCATCAACAAGATTCTTAGAATTAGATTCCACAAACACTTGAGAAGCATCAATGCTTTGGCAGAGTAAGACCATCTAGGAGAGCACGGCATTCAGCAATGTTATTAGTGTAAGTTCCATAATGTGAATAAAAGGCTGCAAATAGATTCCCAGAGTGGTCTCTAATAATTCCGCCACCTCCAACATTACCAGGGTTACCTCTAAATGCCCCCATCCACATTGAGCTTAAGTCTACCATGGGGAGGGCGATACCATTTAACATGAATAACAGGGTGGCTTCTTTGAATATGATGAACCACAATATTAACAGGAGAAAGGTCAAGATTTCCTTTGCTAGAATGAGAGCCAATCTCAAAAAGCCATTTTCTAATATTATTGGTAATAATATGCAAAGGCTTGTGCTGATTCTTGAATCTTTGATTACATCTTTCAATCTAGATCTCTCAAATTACAATGATTGGGAGAATAATGTACTGATAATTATGGATTCTATTCGCATATCATCTCAACAAATAACATCGGATGTCATCGCTAGGAATAAGAGGAATCGAACATAACATACCAAAATAGAGCCAAAGACGGCTAGCAAACTCACTTTGTAAAAGAAGATGGTTTAGAGTTTCAACATTACCACTACTATAGCAGGAGCAACGGCTGACCATAGGGATTCAAATGGATTTGATATTATAATCATGAAACAGCCCACCATACAGTGCCTCGAAGGGTGCCATACCAATACTGGCATGGAGGTTGTTATTATATGCAAACTCTACCAAGGAAAGGTGATCCTTCCAACCACCCTTGAAATCTAAAATACAAGCTCGGAGCATATCTTCCATCACTTGGTTGACATGCTCTGTCTGACCATCACTTTGGGGATGAAAAGTCGTACTGAAATCCAATGAGGTCCCCAAAGCCTTCTGAAAACTCTTCCAGAATTGAGATGTGAACCGCAAATCTCAATCTGAAACTATCGATGTTAGGACTCCATGAAGTTTGACTATTTCTTTCACATACAACTTGCTCAACACATCCATATAGTAAGTAGTACGAACATGAAGAAAATGAGTATATTTGGTCAAACGGTCCATTATAACGCATACCGCACCATATCCTTACCTCGTCCTCGGTAACCCAACTACAAAATACATCGATATTCGCTCTCACTTCCATTCTGCAGTAGGCACTGACTGCAACAGTCTAGCTGGCCTTTGATTCTCGACCTTCACCTGCTGACACATATAACATCGGGATACATACTCTGCCACATCGGGCATCATATTGTCCTATTGTGAGCGCGGGTTTCGGGGAAACCCTGGTGTGGATCTCACGGGGTGAGTTTAGAGTCGCCACCTATTCATTCGAAATGGATAAGTCCCCGAGATTTGGAAAAGGTCTTGGTCTGCGGTCCGAGGTCAGGGTAAGAGGTTCGGTTAAGTCCGGGAAGGGGTTAGGCACCCCGACACTTCCACTTTTTAGTGGTTCCCTACTTGCTAGGGTTAAGCCAAATTAATTACAATGTTAATCAAATGCCTCAAGTATTTAAGAGAATACTAATCTAAGAAAGAGAAAACCCTAGACTAGGGTCAAACCCGGGTTGGGCTACCTACGTACTCACATAGGGGTGAGATCAGACCGAGCGTAGTTCTGACACATGAGCCCGTGCCAAGGCTAGGGGTGTGTGTGTGTATGCACCAAGGGTGGCTTAGGGTCTAGTCGGGAGGCTAGGGGTGGTTGACTGGGTTTGGTCAAGTGCTTGGTATTGGGCCCGGTAGGCCTAAGGTAAGTCCGATAGACTAGAGTTGGGCCCGGTAGGCCGAGGGTGAAGCCCGGCAGGCTGGTTTGGGCCCGGTAGGCCAAGGGTGAGCCCGATAGGCTAGGGTTTGGCCCGATAGGTCGAGATTAGGCCCGGTAGGCCAAGGGGTGAGGCCCAGTAGGCCCAAGGGTGTTTTAACCAAGGGTAAGGGTTGATAACCGGGGTTAAAAAGGTGATCAACCGTGGTTAGGGGTGCTAACCATGGTTAAAAGGTTCAAAATCAGTATTTTTAGTCTTTTTGAATTTATTTGATTTTTTTGAGAATTTTCCAGATTTTTCCCAATGGTTAAAGATGCTTAACCGCGGTTAAGGAGGGGAGGTCATCATGGTTAGGGGTACTAACCATGGTTAATTGGTCAAGTGAGACCATTTTTGGGTTTCTCCTAATATTTTAGATTTTTTGAGCATTTTTTCAGATTTTTTCCGGTTAAGGATTTTTTAACCATGATTAAGGGTCAAAAATGGGGTTGACTTTGATTAAGGGTCTTAACCACAGCAAAAAAAGGTCACAGAAGACATTTCTGGATTCCATGTAATATTTTTGATTTTTTGTTGATTTTTCCAGAATTTTCCTGGGTCATGGGCCGCTTAACCATGGTTAAATGTTAACCATGGGTGGGTTTAACCATGGTTAAGGGGCCGACCGAGGCAAAAGTAGACTCAGGGTCCATGGTAGGGCCTAGACTGGCCTCCTACCCGGCCTGGACCCCCACAAAGTCCAACAAATGCAAAAAAACCCAAAAACATGTTACATTTTTAACCACAATTGAGGAGGGTTTAACCATGGTTAGCGAGAGAACCATGGAAAATCAAGACTACCAGTGGGTAGCCTGAAGTCCAGTGATCATTTTAAGCCTTTGTGGAGCCCAAGGGGAGGTCGGGTGTGGGCCCCACATAGGCCCAAAGTTGCCTCGTTGCAAATCACATAAAATGACGATTTTTTTAAAAAACAACAAAACAGATTTTTTGGTAAAGTTTACGGTGATTTTGCCGCTGATTGACTCCACCCCCGGGAGATCTGAGACCATGATCGTGAAGCCTGCTATGAGGGGAACAATTTGGGCCCTTGTGGGGCCCAAGGAGAGGCTGGATGTGGGCCCTATAGAGGCCCAAAGTCGTCCCATTGCACAGATTTGCATACTGTCGACCCCACTTTGGGGTCGATTTAACTATGGTTAACGGGCGAATTAAGGGCTGAAAATTTACAGGGAGGTAGCCATATGTATGGGGAGTCTAACCATGGCCTCGGTTTTGACCAAGGCCGGGTCTAACCATGGTTAAACCGGCGTTACAAGCAGTGGACCCGAAATTGATTTTTCAGAATTTTTTTTTGAAAAAAACTCTGTTGGGGCTGATTGGGTGTAAACCAGGGGGTCTAGGGGGATTCCTCATGGATTGAGGACCCCCCAGACTTCCGGGAAAGGCCGCCATGTTGGGAGGTGGTGGTGCCTATGGTCACGCAGCAAAGGGAAAACCCCCACCTACCGATTTTTTTTTTTTAGCTACTAAAAAAAGAAGAAAAAGAAAGCAAAATGGGGACCCCTGGAATGGGACCAGGGGTCCCTTACAATGGTGAATCAAGAAGTAACAGGGGAGGGGAGTGTATACCAAACCAACTCGTGAAGGATTGTGGTGTGTTGCGACGGCGGTGCTACGGTGGTGGGCTGTGGAGCTCGGGAACTGCTGTGGGCAGTGGTGGCAAGGCTAGGAGAGCCCGAAGCTTGTGGGAGGGGCCTATGGATCACCGAAAGTGGGGTGGAGGAGGTCCAAGTGGAGCGGGATGTTGCTGGATTGTGTTGCCGTATAAAAACAAAAGCTATTTTTTTTTTTTTTTTTTTTGGAACAATGGATACGGTGGGAACTTGTATTGGTGGTTAGGACAGGCTTAAGGGGATTACGGAGGCAAGGTTGAAGGCTTGAGGGTGGTAGAGTAAGGCTGGCCGAAAAGGGTGGGAGCTCTCTTTTTTTTTGCCAAAAACAGGGTTTGTTGACATAGTAGCTGTGGTGGTGGTGCTGTGAGATGGTGGCGGACCTAGGGGAGTATGGGAGTACTCTAAGGGATGAGGTAATGGGTGGGGAACAGAGATAGAAGATGGAAGGGGTTTTTTTTTTTTGAAACTAACTCCCCCAAACCGTGGCTACCATTTGGGTAAAATAGAGGAGGAAGGAGAGGAGGGGAAGGATGGATAAGGATGAGAACGAGGTGGCACTAGGCGTGGGAGACAAGGCAGAGCAGGGGGCAGGGCGATAGGGGGTGTGGCAGTAGGCGTCTGTCATCGTCTTCCTGAAGAAGACGATGAACAGTACTCCTTTGTTTTAATTTTTTTTTTTTTTTGGTTTTGCCTTACGGTTAAGTTGGGTTTGGTTACTTGAGTTGGGCCCAACCGACATGTGGGTCCTACCACATGGGGTTGGTGCCCAATCAAACCCCTTCCATTTTTATTTTTTTTTATTTTTTTGATTTGGAACTAACCAAAAACTTTTTTTTTTGTTTTTTTGTTTTTTTTGATTTGGACCTAAAAAAAAACTTTTTTTTTTGTTTGTTTGTTTGTTTTATTTTATTTTGATTTGTTGTATTCTTTTTTGTTTTGTTTACCTTTTTTGGACCCAACCACCACATGTGTGGGGAAGGCAAAAGGTATTTTACCTTAAAAAATTGAATTTTGAAAGGGATGATGTGGGTCCCACTTGGGCTTAGTGGGCCCATGCTTGAGCCAAAAAAGGTTTTTAAATTTTATTTTTTTTTGGTTTTGGGCTTAAAATGAGCCTTGAGCCCGTGGGGCTTTGCCTAGGGCTCGGGCTAGGGCTAGGCTAAGGTTAGACCTAGGGTTAGTCCTAGGGTTTAGGTAGGGTTATCCTAGGGATAGACTAGGGCTTAGGCCCTACCTAGGATTAAACTAGGGTTTGACCAGGGACAACAGAGGTTAACCAGGGTGTAAAAATTGGGTGCTTACAGCTGCCCCTCTTTGCCGAAGATTACCAGGATGGCGATCGAATGACAAAGACTCGAAACATCCTATTTTTACACCGAGATGGAGGTTAGGAATAATGCATGCTATGCAAATGGTGAACGTGATGAAGTGATGAAGACTACTACTAGAAGATAGCGAATAGTAGGGGAAGAACATGAATATAGGGATGACGTGGCCCAAATGCGCTGGCCGGAAGAAAATGTCGCTCAGAAGCAGCGAGGAGGATTGAACGAAACAATGTTTCCCAAGGGATACTAACCGGATCGATCGGAGGACACACAGGGTGTTGGGCATTCGATGTGTTAACAAAGTGTGGTATGTCGACGCTCACTTGGGATGCCAAAAACACACTGGGTGTCGAAGAGGAGGACACGCAGGTGGTGCACACTGTACAGGTGCACACAGGATGTCGGGCATACGAGGTGTCAACAAAGTGTGTTATGTTGACGCTTACCTAGGATGCCAAGGACACATAAGGGTGTCCTAAAGGGGACATGCAGGAGGTAGTGCTGCAGTGTGACGAGGTTGTCACGGAGCACACAGGATGTCCGGTATGTGAGGTGTCGACAAAATGTATTATGTCGACGCTCACCTGGGATGCCAAGGACACACGGGGGTGTCACAGAGGGGGACATGTAGGAGGTAGTGCTGCAGTGTGACGTGGTTATCACGGAGCACACAGGATGTCCTGCATACGAGGTGTCGACAAAGTGTATTATGTCGACGCTCACCTGGGATGCCAAGGACACACGGGGGTGTCACAGAAGGGGACATGCAGGAGGTAGTGCCGCAATGTGATGAGGTTGTCACGGAGCACACAGGATGTCCGGCATGCGAGGTGTCGACAAAGTGTATTATGTCGACGCTCACCTGGGATGCCAATGACACACGGGGGTGTCACAGAGGGGGACATGCGGGTGGTGTACACTGTAAAGGTACACACGGGATGTCGAGGACATGCGGGTGGTGGACACTGTAAAGGTATACACGGGATGTCGAACTGATTGGAGGCATGATGCCGGACTTGATTTTGATTTGGCCAAGAGGCACTGAGTTCTGATCATGTTTGAATGATGCTGAAGAGTTTAGTTATGTAGGACATGATGCTCTGCAAAGTGATGTCATGTAGGGGATAAAGGCGAGGATGCTTTCCCATGACTCTGTTGATTGCGACTTGTTGGGGAGGCACGGAAATGGCTTTTTCTGCTTTGCCTGCCGGAGAGGCTCAGTGCAGGTTGGTTCAAACAGATTTTGATACCAGGAGTTTGCTGATTTTTGAAAAATCATTTTAGGAAAATTGTAGAAGACTTTTATAAAGATTTTGATTTTGACAAAAGCGTGCTTAGTTAGCTTTTCAGATTTGCCAGTAAATCGCCTTTGTTCAGGGCTTATGGGATTTTGTGGGTTCCTTTTCATTCTTGGAGAGCTGAGTACGATTCAGAGCAGGATACTACTGTTGCGGGTTGAGGACCCTGGCTGGAGAGAAGCTTTTGGAAGACTTCTGGACTCTTGCTAGGGAAGAGCGTTATTGAGAGGCTATCGGAGGCTTCTACAGGGGGATCCATTAGGGATTGGAAGATTGTTATAGCCTGATGCTGAGGATTCGTTGGGGAGTAGGTCTCTGTCGAGGAATGCCTTGAGTAGATCCTGTTTGCCCCTTTACTGGGGAGATCCTTTCTGGAGGATTCTCTGTCGAGGAATGCCTTGAGTAGATCACCTGCTGGAGATATTCCCTGATGGAATCTCTATTGGGGATACTGATCCGTTGAGTCCAGTGAGACTGATCGTTGCCGGATCTTGTTGCCAAACTGATTTTCAGCTTTTCTTCCCCTTTTTTACCCTTGGGATGACCAAGTCATGGGGTTCGCATAATTTTTGCGCGATGAGGCCGTTGACGGTTTTCCTCAAGCCTACGAAGCTGATTAATTTTGTCCCTTTTTTACCTCTAATCGCAAGACTAGGTCTGGGAGTCGCGTAACTTTTGCGCAATGAGGCCGTTTCCGGTTTTCACTCATGCCCGCGATTTGTTTGAGGGTTCGGATCATCTCCCTTCATTGCCCTGATGGACATTTGCTGGGGATTGATACTCCACCGGGGATATAGGTGTGATATTGCACTTGTACTCGCAGTTTCTAGGGGATCTGGGAAGACTTAGAATAGGACGAAACGTTGACTAGGGGACCGAAATTTGGGACACCCTGGAATTATTTTTATTGCAACTGACTTGCATGGGGGTTTTCTGTTGAAGATAGATTTTTTTGTTGGGCTCCACTGGGGATTGTCCTCTTTGGTAGAAGCTGATTTTTTTTGGGGACTCTTCCCTGTTTTTTTCTTTTTGGACGAGTTTTTTTTTTTTGGGAGAAGTTGATCTTGTTGGGAGGGAAGCCCGGAGAGATTATTTTTTCTCGTGGCATCCCTAACTTGGAAAATGTTTCAACTTCTATTTTGGAGTTTCCTTTGATGGAATATTTTGTAAACTTGATATCGACTCCGTCGTGAAAATTGGGAGAATTTATCTCTGTTTGGGGAGTGACTCTGTGGGGAAAAAGCAGTTTCTATGGAGAGAGAGTTTTACGAAGTTTTGGACTCTCTTTAGGGGAAAAGATTTTGAGGGGTTAAGTCTCTCTTTGTGACCGCACCTGATTTTTCAGGTTGCCTACGTACTCTTTGCAGGATTAGGTCATGACGTAGTTCAAGCAAATGCCACAGATTGGCGAGGGAGGGTGTCCCTGAAAGGTTTTTGTGAGGAAAAGGCTGTTAGGCTCGAAGGGCTAACTAGCGGATTTCATTGATTTTTGTAAAAGGGATTACATTGCTGGGGGTAAGGAGTGTGCCAAGGATGGCCTCCTGTCATTTCCCAAAGATTCTACGAGTATAAAGTGCCTATCAGACCTAGACCCTAAGCGTAGTATCGTTTAACTTTGTCCATGTTGACGGGTTCGGGGAGATCTTCGTCATCTATACGTCCGAGTCGCAGGGCACCACCGGAGAATTTCTCTCGGACTATGTATGGGCCTTCATAGTTGGTCATGAACTTGCCCTTCGGGTCAGGACGGTTTGGCAATATCTTCCGGAGAACCAGGTCACCGATCTCAATACTGCGGGGCTTGAATTTCTTGTTGAATGCCCTAGCCATATGCCTCTGATAGGCCTGAGAATGATTCATGGCTTTCAGTCGCCGCTCTTCGATTAGATTCAGCTGCTCATACCGGGTCTATGCCCATTCTGCTTCTGATATTTCTGCTTCCATTAACACCCGGAGCGATGGAATCTCTACTTCGATGGGGAGGACTGCTTCCATACCATAGGCCAAAGAAAATGGTGTTGCCCCTGTTGAGGTTCTGATGGACGTTCTGTAGGCCATGAGTGCGTATGGGAGCATCTCATGCCAGGCAGAATAATTGGTTGTCATCTTCTCGATAATCTTTTTCAGATTCTTATTGACTGCTTCCACTGCTCCATTAGTCTGTGGCCTGTATGGTGTGGAGTTATGATGTTGAATCTTGAATTTTTGGCAGAGGTCAGTCATCCCCTTATTACAGAAATTCAGAGCATTATCTGTTACAATTTTGAATGGGACACCGTAACGGCAGATGATGTCTCTTTTCAGGAAACGCTAACCACAGAGGCTGTGATGTTGGCATAAGAGGCTGCCTCGACCCATTTCGTGAAATAATCAATTGCAACCAGAATGAATCGATGTTCGTTAGATGCTTTCGAAGCTATGGGTCGGATGACATCGATGCCCCAAGTAGAGAAAGGCCAAGGAGCAGTCAGATTGTGCAGCTTTGTCGGCGGTGTATTGATCTTATCAGCATAAATCTGGCACTGGTGGCATTTCTATACATGCTTGCAACAATCCACTTCCATAGTAGACCAATAGTAACCCAGTCTGAGAATTTTCTTAGTCAACATCAACCCATTCATGTGTGGGCCGCAAGTTCCTCCATGAACTTCTTTGACTACCTGTGCTGCTTCACTAGTATCGAGGCATCTGAGTCATATCAAGTTCGGCGATCTCTTGTATAAAATGCCCCCTGATAGGACAAACTGGATGGCCAGTCTTCAGATCAACCGACGGTTTGTTTTTGTGGCATCGAGAGGGAATGTCCCGTCCTCAAGGTACTGCTTGATGTCCGCATACCAAGGCTTGTTGTCGTTCGCTATGTCCAACTCGAGGCAATAGACAGGCTAATCCTGTTGCTGAATTTCAATTGGCCAAAGCATGATGCCCCTGGGGATCTATTTAATAGAGGTGAGAGTAGCTATTGCGTCGACAAATCTGTTATGGTTCCTAGATCGGTGACTGAAACCGATTCTCCTGAATCAAGTGATTAGTACATTAAGATAGGCTAGGTCTGGGACCAGCCTGGCTTCTCGAATGGCTCAAGATTCATTTGTCTCACAGATTACCAAAGATGAGTCCCCATAGACATCTATCTCCTCAATTCCGATACTCAGGGCTTCTTTTAGTTCGGCTATGCATGCCTCGTATTCTGCTTCATTGTTGGAGCATCTGAATTTCAGCTTTACAGAGATAGGGAGATGTGCCCCCTTGGGTGAGATTAGGACTGCTCCTGCCCCGTGTCAATGACTGTTGGCAGCTCCGTCAAAGTATAACTCCCAGCCGGAGTATTCTTGCTCTTCTGCTTCTGCGTACATGATGGCTTCATCCGGAAACTAATCATGTACAGACACATAGTCTTGTGTTGGGCTGTGGGCCAAGTGATCTGCAATCGCCTGCCCCTTGATTGAATTTTGAGTCATATACGTAATGTCGAATTCAGACAACATCATAAGCCATCGGGCAGTCCTTCCGGTAGTGGCTGGCTTTTCCAGTAGATATTTGAGTGGGTCCATCCGGGAGATCAGAATTACTAGGTAGGAAAGCAGATAGTGCCGAAGACACTGAGTAGCCCAAACCAGTGTCAGACATGTTTTCTCCAGCGGGCTGTACCTCTCTTCGTAATCTAGCAAGCGCTTACTGATGTAGTAAATGGCTTGGTCTGTTCTGCCTATCTCGTTATGCTGTGTCAAGACGCACCCCATGGAGGTTTCTTGCACTGAGATATAGAGTAGTAGGGGTCGTCCCGGTGAAGGAGGCACAAGTACTAGAGGATTCAGAAGGTACTGCTTTATCCTGTCAAAGGCTTCTTGGCATTCGGCTGTCCAAACTATCGGTGTATTCTTCCGAAGAAGCTTGAAGATCAGTTCGCAGATCGGAGTGAGCTGAGAAATAAATTGGCTGATGTACTGAATTCGGCCTAAGAAACCCCTGATCTCTTTTTCAGTTTGGGGTGCTGGCATTTCGATTATGGCTTTGGCTTTAGCTGGATCGACCTCAATGCCTCTTTTGCTGACTATGAAGCTGAGGAGCTTTCCTGATGAGGCTCCAAAGACACATTTGGCCTGATTCAGTCTTAGGCCGAACTCTCTGAGTCTATCACAGAGTCTTTTCAGATCTTTGGGGTACTGCCTGGCAGTAGGTGATTTGACGATCATGTCATCCATATAAATTTCAGCTATCTCGTGGATCATGTCATGAAAAAGTATCATCATGGCCCTCTGGTAAGTTGCCCCTACATTCTTGAGTCCGAATGGCATGACCTTGTAGCAGAATGTGCCATAAGGTGTGATGAAGGAAGTTTTCTCCATATCTTCTCCTGCCATTCTGATTTGATTATACCCAGAGAAACCATCCATAAATGAGAGCATCTTGATCGGTGCTAAATGTTATACATAAAAGCACCTCAAACTTAACTTGCTAATCATTTAGAGTAATTATTATATTATTTTATGCTACTTGGTTGTTTATTCTTATTTCAGGTTCATACGAGGAAAAGAAGATAAAATGGAAGATTTACAAGCTTCAAAGACTCCAAAAATCTCAGAAAAAAAGAAGAGTAAAAGAAAGAAGAAGAAAAGAGAGCGAAATCGCATAAATCTACCCTGATAAATCGATTGGCCAAAATCGCACTTCTATCAATAGAGGGGTAGTTTGGTAATTTTTCTTTATCCAAAATTTATGAAACTTTTTGTGTATATTCTAGATGACCTAAAGGAGCTATGTTTAAAATTTCGGGTCAATCCGATTAAAATTGAGCTCTCTAGAATTATTTGAAGTTCAGTGGCAAAACTGTAAATAGGGTGAAATAATATTCCGTGAATAGTGTTTCGTGAATAGTGTTTTAGCACTTCTAAACACTTTCCAACTCTATTATTGTCTTCCTAAATTATGGTTTAATCCTCATTCAACCCTAAGAGAGTTTAGAGAGAGAAAAAGAAAAGTTGTACCTCAATTAGAACTCCTTATTCTAGAAGGACTCTATCTTTCTATCTTTCTCTATAAAAAGGAGAATTCTTAGCCATTATCATTAGAGAGAGAGAGAGAAATTTGTAGAGATTTTGGATCTGAAGAAGAGAAGCTCTGGAAATCAAGGAAGTCATGAAGAGAAGTGCTGCAGCTTTGTCTATGAAGATGTTGCATACCTCCCTCGCGATGAACTAATTTCCACTCTAGGGTTTCGATGAAACCCTAGCCAAGTAACTGTGTCCTTTATTTTATTTTTATTTTAATTCTCTGCATTGTAAGACATTGATTGCATAATGAGAGGGTTGTTTTCAAACAACCGGATTTATTTGAATTATATTTAATTTCAATGGAATTCTCAACCTTGTCTTAGGTATAATGAAATTGGGATTAAAATCACTTGTGTTAATTTTCGTTAGAATTTAAACATAGGTTTTATGCAATGGTTTTAAAATATTGAGAGATTAAATCTGAAGATATTTTATGCTAAGGGAAGACGAGTGATTACACAACCGTAGATTAGTGTGTATCATTCGTGCTAACCGAAGATACGATATTCTAAGGATATAATCCCTTGAACTTTTCTTGAGCAGTTGAGAGGGGACGTGCTGTCACTTTAACTGGAATGTTTACAATTTAAGAGGTTATAATAAATTTAAAATAGGGATTAGTTATTAGGTTAGTGGTGGATTTGAAAACTCTAGATTTTCTCTCCAAAAGGATTTAAAAACCCAATTGTTTTTAGTTTAATTTAGAAATTTCATTTAAATTAGTTTAATTCATTGTTTTAGTTTAATCAAATCAAAATTCAATTGCCTCAATTATTAGTTTAAAATTAATCTGAATAAAAAGCAACGAAACCAGCGCAGTCCTCAGAGGAACGATACCCTTACTAGTACTATTCTACGGAATTATTACTAAGAAGGAATAATTTAAGACTGACTGACGATCAATTTTTGGCACCGTTGCCGGGGATTGCTGGAACGGTCTAGTTGTTAATTTGAAAGATTAAATTTAAATTAATCATAAAAAAAAATCCAAAAATATTTTTCTTTTTATTTAATTGAAAATATTTGTGTTTTCAGGTACCAAATCGCTCAAACTGCAGGGATTGAAAAAGCTTATTCAACATCGTGGATAGCAGGAGAGTTCTGTGCGTATTTACTTTTTAAGTAGATATTTTATTTTAATTTGGTGTCTGTCAAACATAGAGTTTTTCTTTTAGGGTGTATGCACGGTAGGAGGTCTTGTAATCCAGATTTATTCTCTCTTGATTCTGAGTTAGAGCGTACTACTAGGTTTCTCAAGGCTTCTGCCTTATTCGAATCTAATTCTGAAGCGAAAGCTTCTACCATCCCTAAAGCAAACCTAGAAGTTATTCCTTTCCCTATCATGGCGGAAGAACATGACCCAATGAAATCCTTGAAGGAGTATTTTACTCCTTCTACATATTCATCCCCTTCATGCATCCGGTTGCCGGATACTACAGCAGCCCATTATGAAATTAAGTCCAGTATTATTCAGATGATACCATCTTTTCACGGACTTAATAATGAAGATCCCTACAAACATCTTGATGAATTTCACGAGATTTGCACAACTTTCAAGTTGCAAGGATTTTCTGATGATGCCCTTAGATTGCGGCTCTTCCCATTTTCTTTGAAAGACAAAGCCAAATATTGGCTTAATTCTTTAGAGCCAAATTCTATTACCACTTTGGCACAAATGCAGCAAGAATTTCTTATGAAATTCTTTCCCATAGGAAAAACAAATTTAATGAGGCGAACCATCACAAGCTTTGCTCCTGTTGATGGTGAGCTATTTCATGAAACTTAGGAGAGATTCAAAGATCTTCTCCGTAACTATCCCCACCACCAAATTCCAAAGTGGCAGTTAGTCCAATCTTTCTATAATGGATTGCCTGTACTCAACCGTCAATTGGTTGATGTTTCTTGTGGAGGAACATTTATGATGAAAAATGAGAATCAGGCATGGGAGCTTTTTGAAAATCTTAGTGAAAACTCTCTCCACCATGCTTCAAATAGTCGTTCTGAGAGACATTCATCTTCATCAAATCCTAAGAGAGGCATCTATGAAGTTGGCAATTCAATAGATGTTTCATCTAAAGTAGATGAATTGTCTCGAAAATTAGACCAACTCATGGCTACAGGGTCATCTTCCTACACACCCCCTCAACCAAATCTTAATAAAAGGGAGGTGTGTCTTATCTGTTCTAGCCCTGTACATTATGTGCATGAGTGTCCATCTGCTGCTCAATTTCCGGACTTTGTCCAAGAGCATGCCAATGCTGCCTATATCCATCCGGGTAATGATCCATATTCAAATACTTATAACCCGGGATGGAGGAACCATCCTAATTTTTCATGGCAGCCACAAACTCAAGGGAATAATTTTCCCCCACCTCAAAGGCCATTCAGTAGGCCCTTTCAAAATCAGCCCAACTACCATCCTCCCTAACAACAGGAATTCCAACACCCTCCTCCTACTCAAAGGAATCCATCTTTCGAGGAGAAAGTGTTGCAAGGTCTCAAAGGCTTAGAAGCTAATACTCAACTTTTAAATTCTCATTCTCAATCTATTCAAAGGATTGAGTTTCAATTGGGTCAATTAGCTAGTGTTGTTTACAAGAGAGAAGAAGGGAAACTCTCAAAGCCAACCGGTGAGCAACCCTAAAGGTGCAAATATGGTTGATAATGGTCAAAACAATGAAATTAATCGTGAGCATGTTCTTGCCATTACCACCCTAAGGAGTGGGAATGTAGTTGAAAATGAGGTTAGGGAGAAGAAAAGTGAGAAAAAAGAGTCCAATGTAGGCCCAACAAATCTCCAAGGAGAAAGGGTGAGTATCTCTGAAAAGGACAAGGGTTCTTCCCCATCTTTATCTAATCTATCTCCCCCGGATTCCTATATGCCCAAAGCTCCTTACCTTCAGTGCTTAAAAGATTCTTCTCCTTTTGGGAAAAAGGAAACTAAAATTGATGAGATGATGGAGGTTTTTAAACAAGTTAAAATCAACCTTCCGCTCATAGATGCCATAAAGCAAATCCCAGCGTATGCCAAATTTCTAAAGGACATGTACACTCAAAAACGAAAATCAAGAACTCATGTGTCCAAGAAAATCCTTCTGACCGAGCAAGTGAGCTCCATTATCCAACACAACACTCCTCCAAAATTTAAGGACCCCGGTGCTCCTACTATTTCGTGTATCATTAGAGATCACTCCATTGACCGGGCACTCCTTGATTTAGGAGCTAGTGTTAATATTTTACCTTTCTCGGTGTATGAGAAACTTGGCTTAGGAGAGCTTCGCCCCACATCCGTTGTATTACAATTAGCGGATAGATCCATAAAAAAACCTCGTGGGATAGTTGAAGATGTTTTGATTAAAGTGGATAAATTTTTCTTTCCTGTCGACTTTCTTGTCCTTGACATGGAACCTGTGTGCAATTCAAAAAACCAAATTCCAATCATCCTTGGTCGTCCCTTCCTAGCTACTGCCAATGCATGTATAAACTGTAGGACTGGGGTGATGAAAGTGTCATTTGGTAACATGAAAGTTCGGTTGAATGTCTTCACTACTCCCGAACAACAATCGAAATGGGAAGATTGCTTCCTAGTTGATAAACTTGATAAGATATTTGAGGATATCCCTCCTTATGTTTTAATTGATAATCCTTTAGAGGCATCATTCACTCATCTTAAACTCCCGGACCCCATCATAGAAAAATCCATAGGGTATGGTTATTCTTTGCTTAATTTCACTCATCTAAAAGGTTTTCCCTTGGAAAAAAATAAAATGAGAGTCAAGCATAAAATTGCAAACTTGCAAAGGCGTAGAAAATCTCTATTTTCTGACTCGGATGGGCGTGTGCTCAAGGCTAAGGCCCAATATTCCGTCTACTTAGAAGGTTGAATGATTTTTGAGATTGTCTAGCTGAAGACGTAAAACTTAGCGCTTGTGGGAGGCAACCCATTGATTTTGTAGTGTCTTTTATTTTATTTTTAGAGTTAGATTCTAAGTTTGGGGTTCCCTTACTTTTTTTGAGTATTTTTAATCACCCCTACTATTTTTAGAGAGTCAGTTTGGGGTTCCCCTATTTTTTTTGAGTCTTTTTAATCACCCTACTATTTTTAGAGAGTCAGTTTGGGATTCCCCTATTTTTTTTTTTTCTTTTTTGAGTCTTTTTAATCATCCCTATTTTTTTTAGAGAGTCAATTCGGGATCTCCAATTTTTTTTGAGTCTCTTAAAAAAAACCAAAAAAAAAAAAAAATCAAATTAGAAGAGTGGGTCGACGTTTTGGGCGACCGATCGGCCCTAGTAGATCGATCACCCCACTTACGACCTTTCAAACTTCCCGTTTTCTTTTTATAAAAAAGTCAAACCCACGAGTCAAATCACATTTTTTTTTAAGCCTAAACATCCTGCACCTTTTGCAACCCGTGAAACTCTCCCACTTGAGGACGAGTCAAATCACTATTTTTTTAAAGCCTAAACTTCCTATACTTTTTACAAACTGTGAAATTCTCTCACTAGTTCAAAAGACCTGCGAGTTGATTTTGTATATTTTATGAATATGGGAGGTCGGGTGGGCTGAGTGTATGCTACATTGTCTAGATTGAAAGGTGTAGTGGTGGATTATTGAATTTGGGAAAAGATTGTTGAATTTGTACTTCTAGTCCTTAGTAGGATTTTTATTTTATTGAGTCAGTTGTATGGAGCTTCGCTCTATTATTATTATTATTATTTTATATATATATATATTTTTTTTTTTTTTGAGTCAGTCTGTCCTACTGTTATCCACTATTATGACTTGTGATGCTACTTGATTTCATTATGACATATTATCTCATTGCATCTATTTTTGTGTGGATATTTCTTCTTTTGTACTAATCCTGTAAGTATTGTTTGGACGAAGTTTGGGGTGGTTTGTATACATTCTTGAATTATTTTCACCCATTTCCCCACGATTTGTTTTTCATGAGTCAGGTTATTTTTCTAATCCCTTTTGTTCTCTATTTCTATTTTTACATTGGGGACAATGTAAACTTTAAGTTTGGGGTTGGGAAATAATAGGTCAGACTATTATTTTATTTACTAATCTTGGGTGATTGTGCAACCATGATTAGGGTAGAACATGCAAATACACTGAAAATTTTTATTTGAAAATTTTTATTGATTGTTCTATTCTTAAATTTGAAAAATTGTGATGCATTTAGGGTAATCCAAATCTTATTGATAGGGCTGAATTTGAGATCACATAATCCCAAATAGACACTGTTTTTAACCATTGATTGAATTATAAGAGCTGAAATTATTTTTATGTCATGAATACACTTTGAAATTTGCACAAGCACTCTAATACATTGTCTAGTGGGGTTTGAAACCAAACTAATTGATTAGTAATTTTGTTAACTCATAGAAAATTGAATAACCTAGAAATTGAACACTAACCTTGGCAAAAAAAATAAAAAATTGATAGAAGAATGGGTTACCTGAACAAAGTTTTACACTTAGTAACCGGGCCTCTTGCCTCACTAAGCATAGAGAGTTCGCATCAAACCGTGTGATTTTTGGAATGGATAAAATAACCTAGTGTGACTAGTTTAAGTTCGTAGCCTATTTAACTTGAATTAATAAGCCCTTAGAGGTGTCTTAACACCTGGTACCCTAAAACCATCTGGTTTGGGAGTTACCGGCCTAACACTCGCTACATGGGTTATATAGAATGCTTAATGGACTTAGATTCTGCACAGTCACACTTATAAAAGAAACAGTATTGAATGAAAGCCTTGGGGTTGGTAGTTTAAATTAAAAGGAAATTCAATGATAAATGAGAAGACAGAAAAACTGTTGAAAAGTAAGGTTGATGTCACACATTCGATTGTTAGTCACATTACACATCAAAGAAATTCTGACAAATATTTTATGAGCTAATTTTTCAAACTGGGTAAGAATAGTGTGAAATTGAGAATGTGGAGAATTGAAAATTCAACCTTTTGAATAATTTTTGGATTATCTTGTATGTATTGTGATTTTAAAATTTTTTAGAATATGTTCAATCAATGTTTTGAATCTTGCATGTTTTACTTGAGTCTATTGCACAATTACAGGGTAGTACAGATGTTTGTAGGTGTCATCACTGTAAACCTTCACGAGACTTCACTCGTCCTCTAGGGCCACCTAGGGGTTTAAAGGGCTTGTTGCATATGCAAAATACAACCGGGGATCCCACGAAAGGGGATGTAGGTTTAGTTTAGTTAAGTTTTATTATATTTTTCATTGCTCGAGGACTAGCAATGTCTAAGTTTGGGGTTGTGATCGGTGCTAAATGTTATACATAAAAGCACCTCAAACTTAACTTGCTAATCATTTAGAGTAATTATTTATATTATTTTATGCTACTTGGTTGTTTAATCTTATTTCAGGTTCATACGAGGAAAAGAAGATAAAATGAAAGATTTACAAGCTTCAAAGACACCAAAAATCTCAGAAAAAAAGAAGAGTAAAATAAAGAAGAAGAAAAGAGAGCGAAATCGCAGAAATCTACCCTGATAAATCGATTGGCCAAAATCGCACTTCTATCAATAGAGGGGTAGTTTGGTAATTTTTCTTTATCCAAAATTTATGAAACTTTTTGGGTAGATTCTAGATGACCTAAAGGAGCTATGTTTAAAATTTCGGGTCAATCCGATTAAAATTGAGCTCTCTAGAATTATTTGAAGTTCAGTGGCAAAACTGTAAATAGGGTGAAATAATATTCCGTGAATAGTGTTTCGTGAATAGTGTTTTAGTACTTCTAAACACTTTCCAACTCTATTATTGTCTTCCAAAATGATAGTTTAATCCTCATTCAACCCTAAGAGAGTTTAGAGAGAGAAAAAGAAGAGTTGTACCTCAATTAGAACTCCTTATTCTAGAAGGACTCTATCTTTCTATCTTTCTCTATAAAAAGGAGAATTCTTAGCCATTATCATTAGAGAGAGAGAAATTTGTAGAGATTTTGGATCTGAAGAAGAGAAGCTCTGGAGATCAAGGAAGTCATGAAGAGAAGTGCTGCAGCTTTGTCTATGAAGATGTTGCATACCTCCCTCGCGATGAACTAATTTCCACTCTAGGGTTTCGATGAAACCCTAGCCAAGTAACTGTGTCCTTTATTTTATTTTTATTTTAATTCTCTGCATTGTAAGACATTGATTGCATAATGAGAGGGTTGTTTTCAAACAACCGGATTTATTTGAATTATATTTAATTTCAATGGAATTCTCAACCTTGTCTTAGGTATAATGAAATTGGGATTAAAATCACTTGTGTTAATTTTTGTTAGAATTTGAACATAGGTTTTATGCAATGGTTTTAAAATATCGAGAGATTAAATCTGAAGATATTTTATGCTAAGGGAAGACGAGTGATTGAACAACCGTAGATTAGTGTGTATCATTCGTGCTAACCGAAGATACGATATTCTAAGGATATAATCCCTTGAACTTTTCTTGAGCAGTTGAAAGGGGACGTGCTGTCACTTTAACTGGAATGTTTACAATTTAAGAGGTTATAATAAATTTAAAATAGGGATTAGTTATTAGGTTAGTGGTGGATTTGAAAACCCTAGATTTTCTCTCTAAAAGGATTTAAAAACCCAATTGTTTTTAGTTTAATTTAGAAATTTCATTTAAATTAGTTTAATTCATTGTTTTAGTTTAATCAAATCAAAATTCAATTGCCTCAATTATTAGTTTAAAATTAATCTGAATAAAAAGTAACGAAACCAGCGCAGTCCTCAAAGGAACGATACCCTTACTAGTACTATTCTACGGAATTATTACTAAGAATGAATAATTTAAGATTGACTGACGATCACATCTCGTGCCTTGCAGTATTGTCGGCTAGGATATCGATGTGCGGGAGAGGGAAGTTGTCCTTAGGGCTAGCCTTATTCAGATTCCGATAGTCGATGCACATCCATACTTTTCCATCCTTCTTGGGTACTGGCACGACGTTTGCCAACCATTCAGGGTAGTTTGCTACTGCCAAGAAGCCTGTATTGATCTGCTTCTCTACCACTTCTTTGACTTTCTGTGACCATTCGGGTCTCATCCGTCTCAATTTCTGCTTAACCAGTCTGACATCCGGGTTCAGGGGTAATCTATGTACCACCAACGCTGAGTCTAGGCCAGGCATGTCTGCATATGACCAGGCGAATACATCGCTGTAGCTTTTCAGGAAACTGATCATGTTTGTTATTTGCTGTGGGCTCATAGTTGTGCCAATCTGGACCAGCTGAGGGTTGTCTTTGGAACCCAAGTTCACTGTCTCGGTATCCTCGATGTTCGACTGAAGTAGCCCTTCACTACGTTCTAGAAGGTCCAAAATCTCCTGGGGCGGTTCCTCATCCTGTTCTGAGTCATACTCTGAGTCATACTCAACTTTTGAAAGCTCAATGAGGGTTTCAGGGGTAGCCTTGTCGGAGGCGATTTCCTGGAAAATCATTAAGCTTAGTTTAGCATGCTTAGGTACTGCTTGCTTGTTCTGCTGTTCCACTTGGGCGATGGAGCTGACCTGCTCAAACTGATAGGTCATGAAATTCGTACCTTGACCTAGCTCCTGGATGCTCCCGAAGGAACTTGTCAACTCCTCAGATTGAATGACTACCAAGTGATCGTCCTGTATAAACTTGATTCTTTGGTGTAGAGAGGAGGGAATGGCTCCGGCCAAATGAATCCACGACCTCCCTAGGAGTAAGGTGAATGAGGCAGGTACATTCACAACTTGGAAATTTGTCAAGAACTGAGCCGGTCCGACCCCAATGGTCAGGTCAATATCTTCCAGGTTTTGCCTGGTGGTGTTATCAAAAGCCCTTATAGTCATGGGTCTCTTCTTAACTTGGCTGGTGTTCATACTCAGGCTTTGCAGTGTAGAGAGTGTGCAGATATTTAGGCCGGATCCATTGTCGATGAGTACCGAGGATAATGTCCTGTCCATACATTGAACTGTAATATATAGGGCTTGAGTATGATCTTTGTCTCCATCTGGTATTTCCTCTTCAGTAAAGGAGATAATTCGTGATTCTAGCACTTGCCCCACCATCTGCCCTAGTTTCTCAGGCGAGATATCTGATGTTACATGGACGTTGTTAAATACTCGGAGAAGTTGTTTTCTGTGATGTTCTGAAGTCAAGAGAAGACCCAAGATAGAGATTTGTGCCTGAGTTTTGCCCAACTACTGGGTAATATTGAATTCTTATGCTTTTTCCAATATTTTTAGTAGGAGAGCCGAATCTGTTGTTTCTTTTTTTTGGTCTGTCACCCCTGCTTTTTCTTTTGCCGGCTCAGCCGCCGGAGGTTGATACACCCGACCGGATCGGGTGAGGTTGGCTATGTACTCACTTTTCAGGATGAGAGATTGGGGGGCGCAGGTACATGATTAAGGTTGAAAGGCTGGGAAGGGATGTAAGGGATTTTGACTGGTCCAGTGGAGGTTGAGGCTTTGGCTGAAGCTGTAGGCCAACTAGCAGGACAGGGAATTATGTAAACGATTTGCTCTTTGTCGGATTCCAGAGCGGGGAGTTGTACTGGGGTCTGGATGGCCTGAACACTTGACTGTGGTAGAGGGATTATAACTGGGAGTCGGTACGAGGGCCTGATGATGCCATCATCGACTGTGGGTGCACTGGGTCTAGGTTGCCCTGCCCCGGGTTCTTCCTACTCAATAAAGTTAACTTGGTTGTTATGTGGGGGCAGTGGCACCTGGTCAATACTAGTGTTGCTGGGAGCTAGTTCGACCTTACCCGTATCTAGGAGATCCTGGATAGCGCACTTCAGACTAATGCAGTAATCGGTTGCATGGCCTGGGCCTCTATGAAAGGTGCAGTGTTGGTTGACATCGTAATTTTTGTTCCTCTTGTTTGGCGGTAAAAGAGGGGTAGGGCCTCTTAGTTCGAGAAGGCCCTGCTTGGTTAGGAAGTCCAAAAGTTGACTGAATGTGTAAGGGAGAGGGGTAAAGGTCCTGGGGGGACGGGTTTGCCCCTGGTTCTGTTTAGCCGGTCGGGTGTTTTCAGGTGTTGCCTGTTGCTGAGCGACCGGAGTCGGTAATCTGATCGGCGTTGCGGGAGCCACCAAGTTAACATTTTCTTTTCTCTTCTGGTCTCTATGACCGTTGTTTCTACTGGTTGAAGCTGTTGTCGCTTTGGGGGGAGCAAGCCTTAGGCTAGAATGAATGGCTCCACTCTGTATTGCTGCCTCAATACGGGCACCTGTTTTGACTATTGTGTCAAAGTCCACAATTGGTAGAGTGACCATTAGTGTAGAGTAGGGCTGCTTCAGCGTGCCCAAAAATATGTTCGCCAACTCTTCCTTAGGGATAGGGGTGATGACCTTTGCTGTCATTTCTCTCCACCGGGTGGCATATTCCAGAAATGACTCATTGTTTCACTGGTACATCGTTTCCAATTGGCTTCGCTAAGGCTGAAGCTCCTAATTAAAAGCGTATTGTTCTACAAAGGCATCCATGACGTCCTGCCATATCTTGATTCTCTGTTTATCGATCGACATCCATCAGGCAAGGGTTGCCCCATTTAGACTTTTCTAAAAATACTGTATAAGCAAAGATTGATTTTTGTTATATGGGAGCATGTCCCCCAAGTACATCTACAAATATTGTTTAGGACAGCCCGAGCCGTTATATTTGTCGAAGTCAGGTACCTTGAATCCGGGGGGAATAGCATCTCCAGAGGAGAAAGTCAGGTCCTTCAATGATAGGGTGGGGTTGGCAGATGCCCCTCTTATTCTTCTCATTTCCTTTTTCATCTATTTTATCTCCTCATGTTGGTCCCTGAGGGACGGTGTAGGGTCGGAAGGCGATGGCCTGTCCTGATTGACATTTGATGCCTTAGGCTGCTCGTCATACTGGTCATACTCCTCTCCTCCTCCGCCTGTTGCGGGTATAGGGTTAGGAATAATGATAGGGGTAGGCTTCTCTGGGTGAAGCTGATCGGGGGTTTCATTGGTAGGGATCCGGTTAGAAGGTTCTTCAGCTCTAGCACCAATCAAAATCTTTAGGGATTCCAAAACACTATCCAGTTTCGCCTACATAACTGCGATATCTCGGTCATGAGCTTGCAACAATTCATCTGTCCGTTGTTGATGGTCTGATGGTTCTTTCATTGCTTCTGAGCTGCTTTCTATCGGGCCGGTGTATGGTACAATCTCCGTGATTGGTATTTCTGTGAGGACTGCTTCTGCGACTTCTGCGAGAATCGCAGTCAGAGAACGAGTCATGGGTCGACTCATGTAGACTGAAAAGATGCAACGGCTAAATATGAATATGCATGATGGGAGAGAAATGATGCTAGGAAAAAAAAATTTCATTGATTGCAGTGATTGAGTGAGTGTGATACAAGACTGACTCAATAAAAGCGAAAAAGGACTCCACCCTAGACAGGCCCATTGAGGATGGCAAAGTCAAGCGGCCGGGGCACACCGTCACAGTCCATGACCTGTTGCTGGAGGGATATGATTTCGACCTCCATGCGCTCGATTGTCTCCGAGGCATTGTACATGTGGGATCCGTACTGACAGATCCTGTTGGTCATCTCCTCCTTCGCACTATCAAGTTGTTTCTGATGGAAGTGCAACTGGGCCCTAAGGACGGAGTTCTCTCTGATATCACCCCTGTGTCTCCTCTGCAAGGATCAGACTGTGTATTCGAGACGGTCAACCTGCTCCTGCATGGCTATGAGTTCACGAATCTGCTCCGCTTCCTGCTGCCTGAATGCACGCTGGGCTCGTCTAAGCTGCTTTTCTCTCTCTTGGATTTGTAACTGTCTTTTTAAGAAGAAGTCTGTCCAGGGAACCGCCATGTCAGCTATGGGTATGGTTCCTCGAGATGGGGCTGCAACTGGCGTAGGCAGTTCCCTAGGTGCTGGCATGCTGGGTAGAAGGTCAGGATTTTCTACCCATATACGGTATACAGAATCAGTTGGTGGTCCAGTTGTGACCACAAAATCTAGCCATTTATCCCTTCTAGAGCTTCGCCAATCTGCTTGGAATCGGCGGGTGAGGCGTTCAGACTGCATTGTGAAATCGACGAAGTCCTGTTCCAGGTTGTCTATAACTGGGATGCGTTGAGGGAGTCCAAACTGTCTAAGGACTCGAAGTGGTACGTAGGTGGCTGAGCCGGTGATGCTAACTAGGACCATACATCGTCTTCCTGCTAGACAACATGTGGTAGCTGTCTGCGAACAAGCCACACGCATTCCCATGTAATCTGATCCTTTGTCAGGTCTTGAAGAAGCTGGTAGAGAACTTTGACGTTAGTAGTCACGATCTGGCTTGATTCTGTGCAATCTTCTTGGGTAGGCTGTATGCATCTAAGGTATGTCAGGTACCGGGATGATGGTGGGCAGGTGTGGGACCAGCCACAGATGCAAGAGTGGTGCACTAGCGTGGAAGACGCCCTTTCTACGTTCTGTTGCAAGGTTGAGAGCCCTTAGAAGCTTTGCAAGAATGACCAGGACAACCGTTTTCGACTCCCGCATGTCATCGATGATCCCTATCAGTACTAAGTCGGCGTAGGCGCGGCTTTTCGGGAACACCAGTTGCGACATGATGATGAATGTAAAAGCATTGAGACCAAGGAGCTCGGGTGCTGGGATGTCAGTGTCCCACCTGGGCCTGTACAGTTTCTTAAGGAAATGTATAGACACCCTGTTGTAAGTGCCCTTTGTGTCGTACTCCAAGGAGGCGGGCCTGATTCGTAAGAACCGTGAGAAGCTTGCCTGAAAGTTTACCTTATAGCGTGGCACAATAGCATCACCGTCCATGTTTAGTCTGAGGATGCGTTGTATCTCCTCCAGTGTTGGACACATCTCGTTTTTACCGAAGCGAAATACCATATAAGTAGGGTTCCAATACTGGATGGCTGCGTTAATGAGACGCCAATCCCGATCAACCATGGACAGGTCAAGGGTGTTACCCAGTCTGTAGTATTGGGCCCAGGCGAAACGTTGATCCCGAGACAAGGTATCAATCAAGTCACGAAGGTTTTGGTCACATGCCCCCTGGGAGGTTAGGTGCACAGGCCGTGAAAGCCGGCTGTTTGACGGAGCAATCCCTGATGGACCTGTCATCTACCTGGACAAATATACAGACTCTGTGTAAGTGTACTGTGTATGCAATGCAAATGATGCAATATTATTTTTGATTTTTTTCATTAGGGTGTGACATGACACATATGCCCTGATAGGGCAGTCGGACAGAGGTCCGGTATGCTTTACCCGGGTTGTTGGGAACCGGGGGCCTATCAGGTCAAGGCAAGGGATAAGTCTAAGTGAAGACCTATATGCCGGGGATTTGGACCCCATGTACTATGTCTGGAAGAGGGGTAGGATGTGTTTTATTACAAGCACAAGTTTGGCTCATCACATGTCCCTAGGAGGGTGTTTATCCGGGTAGGGTGTACCCGAGTAGTTAACCCTGATTGGGGACCGGTATAGGGTGCAAACAAGTTAGGGTTTAAAGTAGCCCTCTAGATTGGCTGCTTGTAGGCTATACCCTGACCTAGGCTACATGTATGTATGTTGGGGTATGCAAGAGTGTGTTCCAAATAATAGGGGGATCACTTAACACCGTATATGCGACTCCCTAAAAGGGACGATTGGTGTAAGCGGGAGCATTCAAAACCGTTTCCTGAGGATAGTGACCCAACAGGCCAAGTTCCGTAGACCTCCAAGACTGTTAAGCCCCTGTCACTGAGGATAGTCATCCAATAGCCGTGAGTGTAATAAGCCTGTCTAATAGGTATTAGGTTGATTACACTACAATGGTATGAATGAGATGCACAGTACACAAATCACCAAAGAGATGTAAAATGATTAGTATTAAGTTAACTATTTAACCATTTGATTAATTTGAGGTTTAGTTTGGCTTAAACCTAGGTTCTGAGTTAAACCTTAAATACCCCAGCAGAGTCGCCAGAGCTATGAGCGCGAGTTTCGGGGAAACCCTGGTTTCAATCTCACAGGGTAAGTTTAGAGTCGCCACCTATTCATTCGGAAGGGATAAGTCCCCGGGATTTGGATAAGGTCTTAATCTGCGGTCTGAGGTCAGGCTAAGAGGTTCGGTTAAGTCTGGGGAAGGGGTTAAGCACCCCGACACTTCCACTTTTCAGTGGTTCCCTACTTGCTAGGGTTAAGCTAAATTAATCTCAATGTTAATCAAATGCCTCAAGTATTTAAGAGAATGCTAATCTAAGAAAGAGAAAGCCCTAGACTAGGGTCGAACCCGGGTTGGGCTGCCTACGTACTCACATAGGGGTGAGATCAGACCGAGCGTAACTCTGGCACATGAGCCCGTGCCAAGGCTAGGGGTGTGTGTGTGTGTGCACCAAAGGTGGCTTAGGGTTAGCCGGGAGGCTAGGGGTGGTTGACCGGGTTGGTCAAGTGCTTGGTATTGGGCCCGGTAGGCCTAAGGTAAGTCCGATAGATTAGGGTTGGACTCGGTAGGTCGAGGATGAAGCCCGACAGGCTGGTTTTGACCCGGTAGGCCGAGATTAGGCCCGGTAAGGGGTGAGACCCGGTAGGCCCAATGGTGTTTTAACCAAGGGTTAGGGTTGTTAACCGGGGTTAAAAGGGTAATCAACCGTGGTTAGGGGTGCTAACCATGGTTAAAAGGTCCAAACTCAGTATTTTTGATCTTTTTGAATTTTTTGATTTTTTTGAGAATTTTTCAGATTTTTCCCAATGGTTAAGGATGCTTAACTGCGGTTAAGGATGAGAGGTCACCATGGTTAGGGGTACTAACCATGGTTAAATGGTCAAGTGAGACCATTTTTGGGTTTCCACTAATATTTTATATTTTTTGAGTATTTTTTCAGATTTTTTCCGGTTAAGAATTTTTTAACCATGGTTAAGGGTCAAAAATGGGGTTGACTCTGATTAAGGGTCTTAACCACAGCAAAAAAGGTCACAGAAGACATTTCTGGATTCCATGTAATATTTATGATTTTTTAATGATTTTTTCATAATTTTCCTGGGTCATGGGCCGCTTAACCATGGTTAAATGTTAACCACGGGTGGGTTTAACCATGGTTAAGGGGTCGATCGAGGCAAAAGTGGACCCAGGGTCCATGGCAGAGCCTAGACTGGCCTCCTACCCGGCCTGGGCCCCCAAAAGTCCAGCAAATGTAAAAAAACCCAAAAGCATGTTACATTTTTAACCACAGTTGAGGAGGGTTTAACCATGGTTAGCGAGGGAACCATGGAAAACCAAGACTACCAGTGGGTAGCCTAAAGTCCAGTAATCGTTTTAAGCCTTTGTGGGGTACAAAGGGAGGTTGGGTGTGGGCCCCACATAGGCCCAAAGTTGTCTCGTTGCACATCACATAAAATGACGATTTTTTTTAAAAACAACAAAACAGAATTTTTGGCAAAGTTTATGGTGATTTTGCCACTGATTGACTCAACCCCCTGGAGATCTGAGACCATGGTCGCGACGCCTGTTACGAGAGGAATAATTTGGGCCCTTGTGGGGCCCAAGGGGAGGCTGGATGTAGGCCCCACAGAGGCCCAAAGTCGTCTCGTTGCACAGATTTTCATACTGTCGACCCCACTTTGGGGTCGATTTAACTATGGTTAACGGGCGAATTAAGGGCTGAACATTTACAGAGAGGTAGCCCTATATATGGGGAGTCTAACCATGGCCTCAGTTTTGACCAAGGCCGGGTCTAACCATGGTTAAATCGGGGTTACAGGCAGTGAACCCGAAACTGATTTTTCAGAATTGTTTTTTGAAAAAAACTCTGTTGGGGCTGATTGGGTGTAAACCAGGGGGTCTAGGGGGATTTCTCATGGATTGAGGACCCCTCAGACTTCCGGGAAAGGCCACCTTGTTGGGACGTGGTGGTGCCTGTGGTCACGCAGCAAAGGGAAAACCACCACCTACTGATTTTTTTTTTTTTTAGCTACTAAAAAAAGAAGAAAAAGAAAGAAAAATGGGGACCCCTGGAATGGGACCAGGGGTCCCTTACAATGGTGAATCAAGAAGTAAGAAGGGAGGGGGGTGTATACCGAACCAACTCGTGAAGGATTGTGGTGTGTTGCGGTGGTGGTGCTACGGTGATGGGCTGTGGAGCTCGGGAACTGCTGTGGGCAGTGGTGGCAAGGCTGGGAGAGCCCGGAGCTTGTTGGAGGGGCCTATGGATCACCGGAAGTGGGGTGGAGGAGGTCCAGGCGGAGTGGGATGTGGCTGGATTGTGTTGCCATATAAAAAAAAAAAGCTGTTTTTTTTTTTTTTGGAACAATGGATATGGTGGGAACTTGTATTGGTGGTTGGGACAGGCTTAAGGGGATTACAGAGTCAAGGTTGAAGGCTTGAGGGTGGTAGAGTAAGGCTGGCCGAAAAGGGTGGGAGCTCTCTTTTTTTTTTGCCAAAAACGGGGTCTGTTGACACAGTAGCTGTGGTGGTGGTGCCATGAGATGGTGGCGGACCTAGGGGAGTATGGGAGTACTCTAAGGGATGAGGTAATGGGTGGGGAACAGAGATAGAAGATGGAAGGGTTTTTTTTTTTAAACCAACTCCCCCAAACCGTGGCTACCATTTGGGTTAAATAGAGGAGGAAGGAGAGGAGGGGAAGGATGGATAAGGAAGAGAACGAGGTGGCACTAGGCGTGGGAGAAAAGGCAGAGCAAGGGGCAGGGCGACAGGGGGTGTGGCAGTAGGCGTCTGTCATCGTCTTCCTGAAGAAGACGATGAACAGTACTCCTTTGTTTTAATTTTTTTTTTTTTTTGGTTTTGCCTTATGGTTTAGTTGGGTTTGGTTACTTGAGTTGGGCCCAACCCACATGTGGGCCCTACCACATGGGGTTGGTGCCCAATCAAACCCCTTCCATTTTATTTTTTTTTTGTTTTTTTTTTTTTGATTTGGACCTAAAAAAAACTTTTTTTTTTGTTTGTTTGTTTTTTCTTTTCGATTTTTTGATTTGGACCTAAAAAAAAACTCTTTTTTGTTTGTTTGTTTGTTTTTTGTGTTTTTTTGATTTTTTGATTTTGATTTGTTGTATTCTTTTTGTTTTGTTTACCTTTTTTGGGCCCAACCACCACATGTGTGGGGAAGGCAAAAGGTATTTTACCTTAAAAAAATTGAATTTTGAAAGGGATGATGTGGGTCCCACTTGGGCTTAGTAGGCCCATGCTTGAGCCAAAAAAGGTTTTTAAATATATATATATTGTGGTTTTGGGCTTAAAATGAGCCTTAAGCCCGTGGGGCTTTGCCTAGGGCTCGGGCTAGGGCTAGGCTAGGGTTAGACCTAGGGTTAGTCCTAGGGTTTAGGTAGGGTTATCCTAGGGGTAGACTAGGGCTTAGGTGCTACCTAGGATTAAACTAGGGTTTGACCAGGGACAACGGAGGTTAACCAGGGTGTAAAATTGGGTGCTTACACCAACCAAAAGTGCATACAAAAATTTCTATGCATCTTTGTACCACCCAGATGAACTGTATATTTAGAATGATGCACCTCATCCAAAACATCCCTCTTAAGATCAGTCAATTATGGAACACACAGTCTTCCACAAAATCTCATATCATCATCCAACCCCACGGTCCAAACTACAGTGTCTACAGGTGTTCATGCCAGTCCCGTTTGCTTTTGTCCATAAATTTCTTGAGGATTTTGCACAAAGTCTTATTGAAGGCTTCAACGAGACCATTCACGGCTGCATAGTAGCGGGTGGAATGGTTTTCTTTGATACCAAATTTGACTTTGAATTTATGTATCAGGGTGCTTCGAAAAGGTTGCCCATTATCTGTGATGATGCTTTCAGGAATTCCGAACCGGTATATAATGTTGGCCGGGATGAAGTCTGCCACTAAGTGGTGTTTGACCTCTTTGAGAGCGATGACTTCAGTCCATTTTGAGAAGTAATCCATCGCAGTTAGGATGTATTGATGTCCAACTGATACTGGTGGGGTGAATGGTCCTATGACATCCATTCCCCATGCTGCGAAAGGCATGAACTTGTTGTCATATGAAGAGGCTCGAGAACCCGATGTATGAAGCCAGTGTGAAGCTGACACACTTTGCATTTTCTTGCATAGTTGAGACAATCAGTGATCATTATAGGCCAGTAGTAGTCCAACATCTGAAGCTTGGGCCCAGCTTGGTGGGCACCATAGAGCCCGGCATGACTTTCTTCCATGACTCAATCAATTTCATTTTCTGAGAGGCACCTCATTAAGATACCATCCAGGGACTGTTTGTACAGAGTACCTTCCAGTATCACGAACTTTGTGACACGTCGATGGACTTCAGCTCGTTTGGCACGGTATTCAGGCAGTCGACCATGTTAGAGATAATCAATGAAGGGCAATCGCCAATCTTCATCTTTTTCTTTGATTGTCACTGAATAAACTGTTTCCAGGAAGTCTATATTCAGAAGGGGTTTGAGAGTTCTTCTTTTCCCCACTGTGATAATTAGTACCCTGTCTGTTGGTACAGTTAGAGATGCTGTAAGACCGGCTAAAGCATCGGCTTGATTGTTGAGTCATCTACGGACATGGAAGAGGCTGTTCCATGGTATTTGAGCAAGTAGTTGGTCCACCCTCTTTTTATAGGGAATGAGGCTGACTTTTCACACGACATAATCACCTCGAACTTGTTTGATGACAAGTTCTGACTCTCCATAGATGGTTAGTTCATCTATCGGGATCTCGAGAGTCAATTCAAGACCTGCTATCATAGCCTCATATTCCGCTTCATTGTTTGAGCATCCTTTTGTTAGAGAGAATGAATAGGGTAGGATCGTGTTGTCTGGTGTGACAAAAACAATACCAACTCCTGACTTATTTTCCTTCGGGTTGATGCTGTAAGCACCCCATTTTTACACCCCATACCCCTAGTCCAAACCCTAGGTGAGCCCTAGCTAAACCCTAGGACTAACCCTAAACATGTTCTAGACCTAGCCCTAGCCTAAACCCTACCCAAAACCTAGGGCAAGCCCTCTCGGGCTCAAGGCCCATGTACCCAATCCAAAACCCCAAAACCTAAAGCCCAAGCCTTTGGGGGCCCATGCAAGGGCCCACCACAACCCTTAAGGTCCACATGGGTGGGGCACACACCCCTCAATTCGAATTAAAGGCGGGAAAGATCCTAAAATGGGTGCCCAACATACCTTTCGGCCCAAGTGTGTGAGGGGCATGGCCCAAACTGGATAAAAGCCCAGAGTGTCGGCAGTTGTATTACCGACACCCTCAAAAACCAAAGGTTTGAGGGTGGCGGTAATCCAACTACCACCACTCCTAAATCTCTACAAAACATGTATCGCAGACCCTCTGCAGCCACCTGGGCTCTATCCCACTAGTCCCCGACGCCTCTCCTAATGCCCTTAGTGCCCCTAAGCCTCTCCCCTACCTTCTATACAACCTCAGCCATCCCATGAGTTCAAGGAGGCCAACTTCATCCCCTCCAACCTCTGTCAAATTGCTCCTAGCCTTGCCTAAGCTTCCCCTCTGCCTCAGACCCCTACCAGGCAGTCCTTAGACCCGCCACAGCCTCTCCATAGTCATCAGGTCTCCCTAGTCCAGTTCTGCAGCTCACCACCACCCCTCCGGCCTCCTTTCTCCACTGTTGCAGGCAAGCCAGGGTAGTGCCACCCCTCACCCTCGTCTTTCTATATTAAAGACCATTGTAAGGGACCCCTGGTCCCATTCCAGGGGTCCTATATTGTTTCTTTGTTCTCAGTAGCTCATCACCAAGGATATGACCTCCCCTACCCCTCTCATGGATACGGGGAGGATCCCTTGAGGGATATACGGGTTCAAGACCCTCCACCGCATGCATGAAAAGCTCCCATATCGTCTGGGGGGTCCTCAAGCCATGAGGACCCCCCTATACGTGCACTGGTCCCCTTCCAGTAGAGGAAAATCGCATTTTTGTAAAAACTGCTACTAGTCGGTAATCACATTACCGACCCAACCTTGTAGACCCTGTAACTCCTGGTTAACCCTGGTTAAGTTAGGCCCTGGTCAATTTCAAGGCCATAGTTAGGTTGTCCTAGTCCTTAACTACCTCCCAACCAAGTTTCAGCCTTTAACTCGTGGTTTAACCATTGTTAGCAGGCCTCTAAAGTCAGGTTAGCATATTGTCGGTAGTCTCATTACCAACAGTATTGACAGTTCAGAGCAGCGAATTTGGGCCCCTGTGGGGCCCACATACCACAACCTCATGGGCCCACCAAAGGCTCATTCGAAAGCCCTTGCTCCCCCCTTGCTCCCCCTAGCTCCCTGCCTAACTAGGGTTAGCATGGCCCCAAACTTTGGTTAAAAAAGTGAACAGTGTGTCGACAATCGAATTGCCGACACTACAGTATCTGTTTTTTGTTGACTTTGGGCCCCTGTGGGGTCCACAACTATGATGCTCAAGGGCTGACACCTGGTCAATTTGAAAGCTTGCACTCCCAGCTTTCTAACCCTATGCTTATTTCACCCAGGGGTGATCCCTAACCCTAGTTAATCACCCACAAACCTTGGTTAAAAATATACAGTAATAGAGGTAATCAGATTACCTCCATTCTCTGATTTTTCAATCTTGGGCTTTGTGAAGGGTCCAAACCTGGTAGGAGGCCATTCTAGGCCCTACCATACTCTTTGGGCCCATTCTTGACTTACCATGACCCTTAACCATTGTTAAAGTGGCCCCCGATTAACTTTTAACCATGGTTAAGCACTATTTAACCCCACGAAAAATATGAAAAAATCCCTAAAAATCTAAAAAAATACAAAAGACAAAAAATCTCACTCTTGATATTTTTAAACATGGTTAGCACCCCTAACCATGGTTAACTCCTTCTTAACCTTGGTTAGCATCCCTAACCCTAGGTTAACACCCCTCTTAGCCTCTGGGCTTTACCTTAGGCCTATTGGGCCTCAACCCTAGCCTCCGGGCTCACCCCTTGCACATTGACCAACCTCGGTCAAGCAAAACCCTAGTCTACAAGACTAGTCCATGTTAGCCACCCTTGGTGTACACACACACACACCCTAGCATTACCACGGGCTCAAGTGCTAGAACTACGCTCGGTCTGATCTCACCCCTAATGTGAGTACGTAGGCAGCCCAACGCGGGCCCGACCCTAGTTAGCTTTTACTTTCTTCCGGTTAGTATAAGTTAAACTCTTAGGCAATTGACTAATCTTGATCTTTAATTTGGCTTAAACCTAGCAAGTAGGAAACCACTTTATCTGGAAGTGTCGGGGTGCCTAACCCCTTCCCCGAACTTAACCGAACCTCATACTCTGATCTCCAATCGCAGACCAAGCCTTATCCAACATTCCCGGGGACTTATCCCTTCTTAATTAATAGGTGACAACTCTAAACACACCCCTTTTTGTGAGTTGGAAGTAAAATTCTCACGCTCACAGATGCGATTAAATCTAGCAGGGCTTCTTGAAGCTCCGTCAAAATATTTTTCCAGCCTGGTTTGACTTGTACCTGTATAACTTCTTCATCAGGGGGTCGGTGACCAATGGCGAGTCTGCCGAAACCGGATGTGCTGCAAGAAAGTCAGCAAGGGCTTGCCCTTTCATTGCATTTTGAGACTGGTATTCGATTTCGAATTCTGATAGGAATACCACCTATTTTGCCATTTTGCAGAGAGAGTAGGGCAAGACTTTATGTATTTGAGGGGATCGGCTCTGGTTATCAGTTTCACCAAATGTTTAAGTATATAATGCCTTAATTTTTTCAGAGGAAAGATGAGGGCCAGACAGACCTTCTCTATTAGAGTATACCTATATTTTGCTCTAACCAGAGTCCTACTCAGATAGTAAAGGGCATTTTCCTTTCCTTGGTCGTTATGCTGAGCAATGAGAGCTCTGAGAGATCCTTTTTTTTTTTTAGCACTGCTATAAAAAGGATAAGTGGTTTTCCTCTAATAGGACCCACGAGGATTGGTGGATTGGTGAGATAGGTCTTGATGTTGTTGAGAGCATTTTGACAAGCCTAGTCCAATTGTCATGGTATTCTCTTCTTCATAAGCTGGGAAAACATTTAGCACCTTCCGGCCAAGTTGGAGATGAATCTCCGGATGTAAGCAAGTCGACCTTGAAGTCCTTTCAACTCTCGCAGATTTCTTGGAGGGAGCATTTCGTGAATGACCTTTATTTTAGTAGAGTCAATCTCGATTCCTCGGTGGCGTACCACAAAGCCTAGGAACTTTCCTAATGCGACTCCAAACGCGTATTTGAGCTGGTGCTATCGTAGCTTGTCGATGATTTCCCAGAGATCATCCATATGATTGCTTCATTGTCTTATTTTGACAACCAAATCATTGACATATCACTCGACTTTATTATGGAGAATATCCCCGAATATGATGGTCATGGCCCTTTGATTGGTTGTTCTGGCATTTTTGGGGCCGAATGACATGAATTTGTAGCAGAGCACTCCCTTAGGGGTGCAAAAGGCTATAAATTCTTCATCTTCTGGGACCATCTTGATTTAGTTGTAACCAGAATATCCATTCATGAAGGATAAAGTTTCAAAGTCAGTTATTGCATCGACCATCATTTCTGTGATAGCCAAACAGAAGTCGTCTTTGGGGTAGGCTTCATTTAAATCCCGGAAGTCAATGAAAAATCCGGATCTGTCCGTTCTTCTTCTTTACAGGAACAACGTTGACAAGCCAAGTAAGGTATTGAACCTCTCTTATAAACCCGGCTTTAAGGAGTTTATTGACTTCGTCTTCAATTTGAGATACCAGTTCTGGGCGAGCTCTTCTTTGTGCCTGCTTGATGGTCTGGCATCGTCTCGAGTTGTGAGATAATGGACTGTAATTTTTGGATCTAGGCCAGACATTTCTATGTAATTCCAAGCAAAGAAATCTTTGTACTCTTTCAGGAGACAAAGATATTCCTCTTTTTTAGTTTGAGAAAGTGAAGCACTGATGAATGCTGACCTGGGGTCCTGTTCTGAGCTGAGGTTAACTTCAAGGAGATCATCAACTATTGCTTGACCTCCTGCTTCAAATTCTGGAGGAGCCGGATGGGCTTCTGTTTCTTCCGGTGATTTTTTCATAATCATTTCTTTTCCTGAAGAGGATTCTTTATCTACTGTAATAGTATTTACGGTCCAGACCTGATCTTTATTTGATGAAGGATCAGAATTTCCTAACTCAGATCTTCCCACTATATTGAAGATATAGAATGCACAAAGTTTTCTCTCTCTCAGAAAAATTACGGCCACTTCTCACAACTTGTTAACCTAAAAAATATGCATACAACTATATGTTTAGGCCGAACGGCCCAGATTGCAAGACGCAATTCATGCATCGCAGGGGGTGCTGCCCCCTGCCACTTCCCAAGCAATCTTCTAAAGGTTGTCTACATTTCCAACAGTATTGTACCTTGATCAAAAAAATGGGACGCCCCCAAGCAAATACAGGGTTACCAAGTTCGCTACATGCTATAGCGAACCGTGAACCGAGCGAACCCGAACTAGTTCGGTTTGATTTGGTTCGTGATATTGAGCGAACCCCATAGTAGTTTCAAAAAAATCTTAGTTTGTCAATTTTTTTATTCAAATTCACTGATATTTTTCACTGGATTCGACAAATTTATACTTTGAGTTCACAAACCGTTCATAGAAAGACATTTTTTATTATTTTTCAAATAAGTATTTGTAATATATTATTTACATGCTTGAAAGATATATATTTTTATAATAAAATATAAAATATATATTTTGTTTTACATGTTTAAGTAGCAAACTAAGCTAGCGAACCAAACTAAAGAACCTAAGCGAACCGAAAATGAATTATTTCATCCTACCCCTAGCGAACCGGGTTCACTCTAGAGTGGCGAACCGCGAACCCGAATTCAAACAGAGCGAACCGACGAGCCAGGTAACATTGACCAAATGAGTTTGTGATCTTTATTTTCAAAATATATTTGGATTCTTGCCTATCAAGGGGGGCGTGGAGAGAATTTTTTATTTTTATATTTTTGCGTTTGGTTTAAATTTATAGTTCTTAAAAAAAAAATTTGCTGCCATGCCCCTAAATGTGTGTGAGGTGAATTTTAATAGTTAATTGTTTTAAAAATTAATTATGATTAGGTGCTTTGGTTGAAGTGATATAAACGGAGCAAACTAAAATTGCCTTGATAATATATTTTTAAAATTCTGAAAAAACATTTAGTTAACAAAAATTATGAAAATTGTGCAAACAAAAAAAAAAAAACAAAATGAAATCCTCTATGGTTATAACCGAACTTGGGGGAGTCTAGTTACACCCCTAAGGTCTCGTGTCTATTTTGACACCTTTTAACCGTGGTTAAAATTCTTTCACCCATAGAGTTCACTCACTTATCCTTGGTTTTTAGAAAAAAAAATATATTAAAAAAATCTAACTGTGGTTTAAAAACATTAAATTTTTTAATGTTTTTTTCTAAAAACAAGTGATAGGTAGGTGGTGAATCTTAACCACAGTTAAGAGGTGTCAAAATGGCCTCAGATTGTCTCTGACGAAGCCAGAAATCCCTTGTCTCGAGCAAACATAGATTAGGGGACAAGTGGTGGAGAAGTCAAAATCATGGGACCCATGATTTTGACTTCTCCACACACTACATGACACATGGCAACATGGCAATAAGGTGTTGAGATAAAGGACGAGATATATCAAGTGGGGAGAATTCAAAATCATGAGGAGAAAATGAAATGACTTCTCCCCTTTTTATCGCCACATGTCCCCTATTCTATGGTAACCTGAGAGGGGTTTCTGGCTTCGCCAGAGACAATCTGAGACTGGGTTTGATGAAATACAGAAATCAAGTTTAATGAGTTCTTACAGATTCAATTCGGCCTAAATTCGATATCCAAACTGTTTCGAATTGAATTCTCAAAAAAATGATGACAACGGGATGAAGAACAATTGAGAAGATGAAAGAATGTGTGATTCAGAGGGAAAGGGAAAGAGGTTGTGAAGAAACTTTAGCAAATTGACATTCTCCTTAAGAAATCTGAAGTTTTCTCTCTTCTGATCTCAATCCTCTAAAAAGTCTCCAAAAAAATCATCTGTCTATCTTGTGGGCTTCACCCCTATTTATAGATTTTATGATGAGGTTACAACTAAGATACAACTGTCATAACCGAATTCATAACCATTTTGTAAGTGAATATGAGAGAGAGAAAATCAGATTTTTTTTCATTAGGAGAATATCAGTTTACCCAATTAATCATAATGATGATTAACACCTTTGATCTAATTATGACCAAACAACTTTTCGGATAAGTTCTTCAAAGGTTAAAAGGAAATAACTACTTTGAACATCTTTCCATCTAACAAAAACTCCTTTCAGGCCCTCCAAACCACAACTCATCATCCTCCCCGAAGATATTTATTATGTGATAAAAGCGGGTCACACGCCTTTATAACATCTTGTCCTAAAGGAAATCATAGGTGTTGGACGAAGACGCGCCATCCTCTATAAAATAATATCATGTCCAACAAGGGAAATCGTAGGTGTTGGATGAAGACACCATTCCTAGGGCGGAAACTGTATCCATCGTCAAGTCTCAAACTATTAACGGTAAGAGAATAGGACTATAGATGACACAACCTTCAAGTAGCCCACAAGGAAAAAGGGCAAGTAACAACCCAAATCCCTCCTACCTGTCAGCCCAGAGCAAAAAACCATACTACTGGGATAAGTAATGGGGGGGGGGGGGGGGGGGGGAACGCACACGCCCATTCCCATGGAGAGCCAACAATCTATACCTTAACCTCCTGACAAAGCAAACTTAGGGTACATGGTGATCAGGTTCCACCGAATCCCTAAGAAGGAAATCAAGGCTATTTAATCAAAAATGTCACGACCCAGAATTTTAAAATAAAATTTGGGGTCTTGACAGTCATTAATTAGCATAATTAATTAAAGTTAAATATTAAAATAATCAGAGCCATTAATTGAGCCTAACTTAATTAATTTGATATTATTGGGTTTAACTGGTGTCCTTAACCATCGTTAAGTCACCCTGGTTAATCCAACTCAGTGCCCGGGTAAGTACCAGTAAACCAGTATTTTCCCCGCTCAGCGTTCTAGTGTCACACACTAGTCGACTGTCGAAGTGGTTAGCGGTCGCATCCATCACATCAGTCACATCGCATGTCAATCAATCGCGTCGAGTCAAAGTACATGGAGTACAAGAGTTGTTGGTATGATTGACTGATTTAAAAAAAAGAAGCAATAGTGTTAGAGGGTGGGTTTCATGCCACCTCACCACCCACGTCCATCACACCCCCACTCTCTCACTCACATCACCCTCTCTACCTCCTTTTTCTCTTATGAAACCAAAACACCCCACACTCCCCCCTACATTTTTGGCAGCCAAGATAGAAAGAAAGATAGAAAGAGAGAAAGAAAGAGAGAAGAGAGAAAGGAAAAGAGAAGAAGGAAAGGAAAGAAGGAGGTGCTCGCGCCATTTTCGCCCGTTTCCGAGGATTCTAGCTCAAGGAGAAGGTGAAAATCTCCTTCCTTCTCCTCTATCTTTCATTGTTAAACTTGTGTGTTGAAAATCATGTCATGGATGTTGTTTAATCTCAATTGAATATGGTTTTTAAAAGAATGAAAGAAAATGTAGATCTTTTACTCAAATCTTTATGTTGTGATTAAAAAAGATTATCATGGATGTTTTAAAAGGGTTGTTAGACCCTTATGGAACCCAAATATGGGTAAAATGGAGGATGAGTTTGCAGGTGGAAGGAAGAAGAGGTGGTTAGACCTCGAAAAACAGGAAAACAGAGCATCTATTTGCTCAAAAATTACACTAGACGGTCGATCACCAGTATTACAGTATGCCTGGAACCTTTCTGAACATGTGTGATCGATCGCAGGCCATGTGTGATCAATCGGGGTTGAACAAAAAAGGGCGGGGGGGGGGGGGGGGGGGGGAAGAAGATGAACATAGTGGTGACACATGTTTGCCACCCACTTATCGATCGGAGACTTCCAGCTGATAGATCGAAGAAACTATAGAGTCTTGGGGTCTTCCCTGAGCCATGTGCGATCGATTAGAGGATCAATTGGTGATCGATCGGAGCTTATGGAAATCACATAATTGACTTCATTATGTAATGTATTGCTATCCTAACCCTGGTCTAAGGCAATGGAAAGGTCCATTGGTCGATAAAGTTCCACATCGGAACGGATTCCTTTTGGACTTGGTCCGTGGGGCGTGAGGCTCATCTGGTTATAATTATTCAAGCTTGACTTGGTTTAATTGGGGATTTACTATGTATAAAACATAGGAGTATGTTTCATAATTGGTGTCCTTTGGCTGAGGTTCCTCTGGGGTTCCTTCGTGACTAGGTCAGGAGAGTGTGTGTGTGTCTTGGGAGCCATGGTTCCTCCGTGGGCTTGTCCGGAGAGGCGGTGTCTATCTAGAGCTGGGGCTCCTCAGTGATGGGGTCAGGAGATGTCAGTGTCCCAGTGATGTTGTAAAGTGACTTAACATGTTGCGATGTATAGCCGGGGTGCGTCCAGTTGGTTGGGTTAGGAGAGACGATAACGGTGCTATCAGGGCTCCTCTAGTTGGTTGTGGGTCAGGACAGACGGTGTCTAGCAAGGTCTGAGGTTCCTCCATTGACTTTTCAGGAGAGATGGCATCCGTAGAGAGCCGGGGTGCCTCCATTAACATTGTCAGGAGAAGTGATAGACGGGATTGTTAGGGATCCTCTATGACTGATGATCAGGAGAGACGGTGACCATACAGTGGATGTGTTGAAGTCGAAGGGCAAATAGTCCTAACGGGTGAAGGCTCGGGTGACGTATTGAATCTACGGATTCAAGATTAAACTGGGTTTACGGACCTAGGGTTGGGTTGAGTCTGGAGGAATGAAGTTATGGTTGTAAACGGACTAAGGTCCGGGTTGTGTTTGAGTCTAACGACTCATGGTTTGGTTTCAACGGATGTAGATCCGGTTGGTTTCGTTGAGTCTACAGACTCAAGGGTTGAGTATGTTAGGTTGCTCGGACTGGTAATCTGGTGTCGTGCACACCACTTGCGTTGGATATACTTGATACATGGAAAACGTGTTAAGGTTGCGAACCTTAGATAGGGTGAAATAACCCTGAACGACCATGGGTTGTCATGTAAATAAAACTTGTTGTGAACTCGTAAGCTAGGGCTTATGCGGTTATGTCTCTTGGTATTATTACTGCTTTATTATCTGCCTTTGTATATTATAGTTTGGAAATATAGATCTTCTTTTTGGGAAAAGGATAAAAAGAATACCAACAACCGAAAAGAGTTTACATGCGCTGATAATGACACCCCCTAGCGTCCTCCTCAATAATCTGGGAGAGGACGAAGGAAAAATCCCTCGGACCTAGGCTAACCTCCTCAATACAATTGCAAAATTTTGCCAATAGGTCCGCAGCCCTGTTTGTCTCACGGAACACGTGGGTCACAACAAACCTATCAAACTGGCTAAGCAAGCCTGAGATGTCTATAAGGTTTTGGGCAGCAGACCAAGGCCATTCAGTTTTCTTATTGACCATGTCAACGGCTCCCTTGGAATCAGAGTAGACCACCACATTCATCAGGCCTCTGACGGCCGCCTCGACTAATCCCCTTTTGATAGCCCGGAGCTCCACTGTCAGAATAGGTTCTAGAGCTCAACCCCACTAGCAACACCAACCAAAGGACTCCCACCACTGTCCCGCAGGATGAATCCAATACCCACCAAGGCCCCACACACTAACCCATCAGTGTTAATACACCAATACCCCACAGGCGGAGCTTCCCATTGACACCAAACACTCGGGGGGTGGGCAAAGCACACTTCGATCTCCCACGAAGCGAAAAAAGAGTGAGCAGCCACAGAGTCTATGACTGGATCTGAACAAGAAAATCCCAGACGAGTATCATTCACAATCAGATTGGTGATATGTTGGCTTGGTAAGAAGGAGTTCTGGAAAATCCTTTTGTTCCTCTCTCACTAGATATGATAGAAGGAAGCACAGAGAGCCCGTCTCATAACCTGATGTTTAATCTCGGTCCCTTGGAAGTGCAACATCAACCAAGCAATCTCTGCTCTCCAACGCTTAGCACGACGACGCAAAAAACAGCAACGAGCTAGGATTGACACCCAAACCTGATGAGTATAGGGGCAACTGAAGAACAAATGGTCCCGAGTTTCAACACTTTGTCTAGAAAACACACAAGAAGATGATCGAATGATGCCACAACGAATAAGACGATCCTGAGTTAGCAAGGCCCCACGGAAGGCTAACTAAGAAATGAAAGAGTGCCTCGGGATGGTACCCGAGAACCAAACAAGAGATGTCCAAGCTATCCGAAGGTTCTCAGAGTATAGCTTACTCCAACTAGAGTGAAGCGAGAAAGAACCATTAGCTTTAGCAATCCAAATAACATGATCAGAAGCAAGCCCGTTAACAATAGGGACATTGACACCATCCTGCCAAACATGAATCAGAGGGGTAGAGTGGGGACGGGTGGGAAAGTTCCAGCAACCATTCATCAAAACCGAGCTAACTGTCCGGATCTTGTTGAGCCCACTAAGCTTATTCCAAATAACTCTACTCGGGTGCCATGGATCAAGCCATAACAACGTATCTCTTCCATTCCCAATCTGATGGCGAACCAATGCTTCAATCTGGCTACGAACACAAAGGACACTTCGAAAGGCCCAAGAGCATATCGTGGGCATCCGAAGGGACCAAATAGAATTAGTCTTTAGGTACTGCTTCTGGACCCACTCATACCAAAGGGACGAGACACCTACAGCCAAATGCCAAACCTGCTTGGCTAATAAGATAGATCTTACTGTTGAATCATAAATGTTATTATTGATACATGAAATATAGTTTAGAAGGATTGAGAATTTTACTGAGCTTCATAGCTCACTGACGTCTCATGTCAATAGATCAGGATATCCTAGTCCATTGACCCTGGTGACTCAGAAGGACATTTTGGAAAATTATAAAAGACTGTATTCGGTGCATGACAAGCGCCTCTTTTGTAAAAGACTTAATGGTACTTGATATAGGTATTTGTTTTGATGTGATGGTTATTGTGATGACCCGTTATGGATGCTTGTTAAGTTCTTGATAAAAGTTTAAAATTTCCTGTATTTTGGCGGGTAAAGTCTTTTGCTGTGTGTTTATGACGAATGGGTGCGTGTCTCGAAATATAATTCCCTAAGGCACGGGTTCGGGGTGTTACAAGTAATCTGCCTTTTTTCGTTCCTTTTGAGAAGCAACTCATCCAAACTTTATTAATCATTGTAGAGGAGCTACTTACACCATTGAATCAAAACTTGTTCTTAACTGAATCATTAATCATCAGAAAGGTGTTGGAATCAAAATATCATCATTGGCGTTGATGCCAGAACATCATCATTGGCGTTAGTGCCAGATCATCTTTGTTGGCATTTTCAAGTATGAACCAGGAGTTGTTTTTTGAATAAACCATCAAAGAAAATATTAGAATAGTTAGTATGCTTCTTGGTTCACAATATCGTAACAAATGCCAATCCAAGTGTCATTCATATGGTAAATTGTTTAATTAAATTAAATCAAATAATCCACGTATAAATCTCTTCATTACACGCTATCAACACACTGTTAGTCCACAACCCCAGTGCACTCCTTCCAAGGGACTAGATCCCTTAGTCTGCTTGATGTGAATGATACAACTTTGTTGTTTGAGCGATAAGGCACGTGTAATTAATCGTGCTCATCGGTTAACATTTTAGATACAGCCATACCAACTAAGTTTATCTAGGTTTGCCAGATAGTGATGGATTATTCTTTTTAACTTGTGAGGGATTTGCTACAACCGAGGGTCGAGCTGCTGGATTTGGAATCATTCTTGAGATGGGTTGGTCATGATTTTATTTTAATTTTGGTCTCAAGTTCAACTCCTCTCAGGCTTACTCGATGCAAGTAGTTTGCGGGTGATTTTGTGCATCTAAAAAGACAAGTTCTTCCTTGGTTAGGGTGGGATACCTTCCGTTACCCAAAAAAAAAAAAAAAAAAAAAAAAAAATATATATATATATATATATATATATATATATATATATATCATAATATATAGTCTTTATTTAATTATTTTTTAATGATATTATGAGTATGTCAATAAAAGAATTTCGCAAGCAAAACTGATCACGAAATAGTGAGGATCAAATAACAATTTATAATTAAAAATGATATACTCTCAATAAACCTTTTCATTAATAGTCAGAGTTTCAATGATTAAAAAAATTTGATGAAAAAAACAATAGGGGTCAATAGGCGCGTTTCTCGCTCTTGAAAGCTATGTGTGACTCTTTGCTCTCCAACAAAGACTGACTTTGTCTTTGGCTTGATCTTTTTTCTAAGCTGTAGTAGCTTTATTCTTCTTTCGGTGCTTTGCACGCTATCAGTTAAGGAGATACTTTTGCTCATGGAAAGACTTTCTTTGGCTTTGCCTTTTTTCCTCTTTGGAGAGTTTTGTCATTGATTTACTTTCTTTAATCTCTTCTTCTCTTCCTTAGTCTCTTTTGATGTGTTGATCCCCTTTCTCCTTGGCTTAAAAATCTTTAAATAAGATTTTTGAGATGAAGACCCTATAGGTCCCATTCCAATTAGTGGTTTTAAGTCCATAAAAGACTTTGATGTTGCCGACTCATTTGGTGAGTTTGTGGCTTCTTTATGGACTACCCATTTTGGTGGGTGTAGGACTTATTATAACTGACTTTTAGATTTATGGGTTTTCTTCTTCGTGGCCAAAAACTAAGTTATTGGATGCTCATTTGGACTTGATCTTGAGTTTGAGGCTTTCTACTTCGTGCTCAAACTCAGGCTGTCAGAGGCTCATTTCTTGCCTATAGGCCCAATTTAAATGTATAGAGCATTTTCATGGTACTACGAATACTTTTACAAATTTATGGATATGTAGAAGCCTTTTTATAAAGTTAATAATTTTTAGGGTTCTACATAATATACCTTTATCGCAATAGCTATAATGTCTCAGTAGAATCACCCGAGACTCAATGGTGTGGCCTCTCCTCCTTGGAGAGATTTTGTAGTCTAACTGAAAAAAGAGAAACACGCATATATTCGAGGACACAAGCCTTCCTTTAGTCATGATCCTGTGAGGCATGTGTTCGAGGTCTTACCATAATAGGGTAGGGTAGGGTTGGCCCGGAGACTAGTCTAGGTCACCCTTTTAAGTGAGGCCAAGCCTACCAGACCCGGCCCATTGACTCGAAAAAACACACCACGAAGAAGCTCCACTCTTGTGGGTTGACTTTAAATTTGAAAATTAGCAAGGAAGAGACCTTTAGGCTCACCTTCTCCATTTTGCCACATCCGGACTCCGAACCAACAGCCAGCCTTGCTTGTTTCTGGCTTCACTCCGAACCAACACCCAGCCTTTCCTTATGTTGGCCTTTCTGAGCAACAAGTTCTCAACGAAAGATGTTAGTTACGACAACGCCAAGTACTGCCATCGCTCCTTCTTCAAAGTCTGTAACTTTTTCTTTTCTTTTTTTCTTTTTTATTTTCTGTAGCCCAATTGAGCAGTAGATCTCAATCGCATCATCTTTAGTTTGTTCAATTATTTTTTTTTTATCTTAGATTCTGTGGCAAATTTATGCAGTTTCCTAATTTCTAGTTGATTGTTTCTGGAATTTCACATCTTGCTTGGATTGATGATTTTTTCGACTAATACATGAGCTTGATTTGATGTTAAGGTGGAGAGTTGAATGTAGGTTTTTGTTTATGGGTTGAATTCTAGGCTTTTGTTGGAAACTGGAGTTGGAATTTCTGGCCTGGATTGAAGTGGATTATATAGGAGTTTATGTACATGTTCTCCTTTTCTAGGTTAATACAAATCAATTGTCGAGTATTTGTTCTGGTAGCTACTTTTTTCACTAATGTTAGAGAGAATTGCAAATGACCTTATATTGTTCTTATCCATCTGATTGAATTTTTGTGGATTAGCAAATCCATCTTAAGCTAATTGTTGCCACTAATTCAGTCTTTGCTACTGTTTCATTTAATTCTTTTTTGTATTAGTGAAGCGTAACTGCTAGTAGCACCAGTTAGTTGTTTATTGCATAGTAATAAAGTTGTCCAATTTTTTCAAAAATTGCAACTTTTTTGTTGAACGATTAATTCATGAAGTATTCGAGACTTTTTCAAAAAATTGCGACTTTTTAAAACGTTGCAAATTAAAAGCAATTTTCATGATTTTTTCGAAAAAAATTTCCTTATAAATATCTAATATATGTAGGGGGAAGGTAGATTTTGGATGGTATTTTGATTGCAAATGAATGTATTGATGCCAAAATCACGTCTATCACCAACGATTTTGTGCATGCTAGACATGAAAAAGCCTATGACCATGTGTGTTGGGACTTGCCAGATTATCTTATTTGTAGGATGAGGTTTAGAGTTAGGTGGAGGGAGTGGAGGAAAGCATGTTATGTGTTACTCTCATTTCCAATCTTAATCAACAGGAATCCTGCAAAGTACTTTAAGAGCTACCGTAGGTTAAGGTGGGGGGATCCCCTTTCCCCATTTCTATTTGTCCTAGTCATCGAGGCTTTAGGCAGAATGATATCCGGAGTGGAGGGGGGGGGGGTAATTGAAGGATTTGGAGGGGGCAGGAGGGTATAGCTATCTCTCACCTTCAATTTGCAGATGATACTCTAATCATGTGTAAGGCTTCATGCAAACAGGTGGCCCACCTACGTTGCTAAGCATAGTACTAGGCCTGTAAACAGAGCGAATTTGAAGAAGATAGCACTATATCCGAATTCAATTCATTTACAAATATATACTATTTGAATCCGATTTGTTATCTGACGGATACTGATATATACCATTCATATTCGAATTCAATTAATTTAAACAAATTCGGATAATATCCAGATTCATCCGATTGGATTATCGATTTTTGAATTCAGTTAGTGTTCGATTAGAATTTGTCCGATTAAAAAAAATCATATAATCCACTTCAAATACTCCATTCATGAAAATCAAAACCCTAAAAATCATTACCAGTAAAAAAAAAAAAAAAACTAGAAATCTAAGAAAAAACAATGTCTGTAATTAAGGTTCACCTTCTTCTATTTCCCTCTGCCAAATTTCGTGGGTTTCGAAGAAGGAACCGCCGGTTGCCTCTAGCTTAGGGTTTGAGAGAGAGAGAGAGAAGGGGGGATCTATCTACTAGTGGAGTGCAGGATTGAGGGGAATTAGGTGATTAGCAGACAGCAGCTTTCCCTTTAACCTCTTAGGGTTTGAGTCGAATTTGAGAGAAGAGAAATGAGTTTTAATTATATATAAGTTCAAAAGTACAATTTTAACCTCTAATGTTTTTGGTATTACTTTGAAAACCTATTCTAATTTATTATGATATGAAGGGCTTTTTTGTTATTATATTAATAATATTACCTATTATACATCAAATAGTATCGGTAAGATATTTATCAAAGTAGATATATTATTATCAGAATCTGCTCCAATTATAAACGGATACTTAAAAAGGTATTCAGATTCACTCCGTCGGATACGTAATCGGATAATTTTCCAAATAACTGAATACGAATTCGGATTTTATCTGAATCCGTTGACAGCCCTAATAGTAACAAAGTCGGGGTTCAAGAATAATTCGGGGGGGGGGGGGGGGTCAAGTTCGGAAAAATTCGGCAAAGTCGGGAAACCTTTGGGAATAAACTTGAATAATTATAAAAAAATTAGTACATGATACCAACTAATCCATCTAATAACCTGATATAATAATATGAATAACAATATACAATACAGTAACTAAGTAAGCATACAAAGGCTGAAATAGTAACAAACTTACAGGAATATACTAATCAACAATTCAGCATTCTGTGTTACTGTGTTAGGGTATTAATCAGCAATTCAGCATTCATGTAGGATTTTTACATATTTGAAGCAAGGCTAATTTGAAACCGGAATATACTAATCAGCATTCATGACTAGCAATAAACTGATCAGCATTCAACAGGAATACTAAATTACTAATCAGTATTCATGTTAGGGTTCTTACATATTCTTAAAATTATAAGAATCTTTTAATTTTACATATAAAAAGAAACCCATTAAATATTTGAAGCAAGGCTGTTGAAATCATAACAAAAGAACGCAGCAAAGAGGAGCTTTCCAAGTTTAAATTTCTGACAATCTCCTTTGATCCTTGCCCTCTAATACTCCGTTTGTTTCAATGTAAAATAGGGGAAAACAAATCTAATCCGTGGAAAATGACACGTAAAATCTTTCGTAAGTAAAAAATTTAATGGAAAAGGATCAACTTTTGCGGAAAAATGACATCCAGTTTAAAAAATCCGTATGTCATTTTTCGGTAAAATTCTTTTCTCTTTAAATATATTTTGAAAATGACAAAAGTACCCCTCTTCACATATATTTATAAAAATTACAAATTTCACTAGTCACATTTAAGATGATAGAAACACCCCTCTATACCCCTTTTGACTGTACTACCTTGAACTTCTGCAGATATAGTGAAGGGGTTGGCACATCTTTGAGGCATTTGGAAAATATACGAAGATTGAGTCTGGGGGATATAGCTCTCTAGATGATGTCACTATTCTTTCCCCTCAAAGAAGAGACAAGATGGAGATCTTCTTCTTGGGGGGGACATTGAAGTATTTATACTTGCTGTTTGGGGACAGCGCTGTTATCCTTTCGGATATGTTTATTTCAATACAGAAGTTCACCCTTTTCCAATTAATGGCATTAGTAGAAAGGAACGATAATTCAATTTCAATCCAACCGAGTAATCATGTGAAGGAAAGCATGTGAGAACTAAAAATTATCTGGGTAACAGCTATCTTGATGGGTTTCTTTAGTTTTATTGAAGAACCCTGACATGCTTATGATGATACATCGTACACGAAAGGACAGTCTCTGGACAGATTGTTGAGAAGTATTTGAGGTGGCCTATCGTTGACGGAAGTTTTGCTAAAGCTCACAAATCTTTCTTGCTTCTTTTCCTTTTGCAATGTGTTGTAGCATTCAGAAATCTTCACAAGAAAAAGTTCCTTGGACTTTCTATCCATGGTGCCAACCAATTCATGAAAATTCCTGGAAAATGTATTCTCCGAAATTGATTTTTCTGAGTAATCTATATGGATGGGATTTTTTGTTGTCCAGAATCATGAGTTAATTGAAATACCTAATTTTCAATATAATTGATGGTTACAAAGGCCAAGTTTGTTTAACTGATGCCGTCTACTTTCCTGTTAATCTCATTATACATTTCCTAAAAGTAACAAGATATTTCCATTACAACTTTCCAATAATGGTCACATTGGAATTTGTAGTTTCACACTCATTTTGAAGGAGGAACAGATGATCCCCATCTCGAATGACGCTCAAATCATCTATTTCTGCGTTCTCTGCATTGATGACTTTTGTAGGATGGTAGCCTCCAAACTTTTCACCTGCAGTTTAACAAGGTACTGGTATGATACATAAATAAAGCATAAACAAAAAGTTGCTTCTGATTTACATAGGTTAGTTAATTCCAGTTCAAGGTTTGGAAGCAATTTACAGTTGGGCTTAATTTCTTTACCCATTTTCATTGAAAGAATTCAAATTTCACTTAAACAGTTAATACTCTCAATTTCAGGTTTGTTGTCAAATACTCTTTTGAGGTTAAACAAGACTTACCAGCAATCCTGAGTAGCTCTTCTAGTGAATCAGGTAAAATTATTAACTTTTTAAAGTGCTCTTGTGATTTCCTTTCCTTTCTAAAGAGCATGTGGATAGTGATTCTCCTGCTGGTCAATTTCATGACTTCTCTATCACTGGGACAACTACTGCTGCTTGAACTGGACTTTGTTGGTGTCTTTCTAAAATGAGAGTTCAAAAAATTGAAGCTCCCTTTTCTCCTGTCTTTGCTTTGATTGTTCCTGGCACGTTCTTCTGTTTCGGCACCAGTCAAGTCTATTCTATGATCATCTAAATTCCTACTCCTGTTTTCATGACATTGTAAGAAGTCATAGATGCTTTTGTCTCCTTGCTGCTCTGCCAGAGCTTTTGGTGTCCACCCTCTGGCATCTGGTTTGTTGACATTTGCTCCTCCCAGCAGAATCTTAACCATTTCAAGATGTCCCTTGCTTACAGCAACGGGAAAAGCTGTTTGGCCATCTTCATCTGTTGAATTTACGTCAGCTTCCTGCCTAATAAGTTCACAGACTTTGTTTATTTCACCTTTCTTTGTAGCCTGTGACACCAGGATACCTATGTCCCTTGTTTCCTCAATTGATGGATCTCCATGTAGACAATCTTCTTGACGTCCTACACGTGCATAACTTCCTCCTCGTAGTCCTCCATCAAGCCATTCTTTGAGGACCATCTCCGGATCTATATGTGAGTCTCCAAAGCCTAAGCTTTCAAGCCCCTTCAGTTTCTGTTAAAGAGGACCATGGAATATCAGTTTTGTGGTGCCAAAAAAAGGGAGGAAAAACCATAAAAAAAATTCCCCTATGGTAGAGAGGCCGATTAATTTAATAATACCACGACTAGGTTGTTCATAACAACGTTTCCATCTTTCATATTTGCCTGAATTATCTTCTTCAGTGAGCTCCTTTTCAGCCGTAGGATTTGAGAAAGCTCAGTGGTACGAACAGTGAATGGATGTGGCCTGTAACTTAAAGCTCCTATCTCCCCGAACATTTCACCTGCAACTGCCTTTCCATGAATCTGTATAGTGCATGTAGGAATATCAAAGTTATATCTTGTTTAACCCATAGTGAACATATCAGTGGAAAAGTGCATACTTGATCATGTCCATCAGTGTATGCTATCAAATCCTGCAACCACAAACCAATTCCCATTCAGATTAAATTAGTTAGAAGTGGGCATTGTTGAGGATCTTCAGATACAGAGATGAATATTAAGATCACTCACCACTGCTCCTGAAATCAGTATATAAAGATCTGTTGGAGCCTCATTATGCAGAACCACATCTTCCTTGGGCAGGAAATACTCGGCCTCCATTTCGGAAACCTTTTCATGAAATGGAAGATTGTATCAGTGTTGCTCTAATTTTAGAAAGTATCCATGCATGCCTATACTATAAAAGAACTACACTACTAATGGGTTTGCCCTAGTACTTTGTGACCCACGTGTAAATTCAGGAAACAGTCTTAGCTCACCAACAGAAAAACAAAAAAAAAGAAATGTACAAATTTAATGAGGTATGCAAAGTAATACCAATTGGAAAAGGAAGTCAATAGAAACGCCTTGGAAAAGATAGACATTTTGAACTATTTGGAAGAAGAGATAGTGTGCGATGCTTGAACGAATGGCCTTCGGTAGATTATTCAATGTTTCTTGCTGTTCCAGTCTTTCTGTTTTGAACTTGTGACATATGTGCTTCAACATTTGATCCTGTAAGCACGGGGCCAACTGATTTCGTGCTGCGAATTCAGAAGCAGCTCGGATCATATCCCTCTACAGAACCGAAAGCAAGGCTGTTTTAACACTTTGTGTCACCAAAATGTAGAATACATGTCTTATGGAAACATATAAATCATCTCAAATAAAATGAACTAGCTGAAAGAATTTGATCCTTAAAACAACTGTTATGGAACTGCTAGTCTGTTACACATGTTTTTTTTGAGTTTTTACGTGTTGCCCTTTAGGGTAGAAAGTGTGTTTTCTCAAGAAACCCAACTTTTCAGGCGTTCGGTTTGCGAGGAAGTTTGGTTTTCTTAAGAAAAAGATTTCTAAGCAGTACAAGTTTTCTTGCACTTTCCCTCAACTTTTCTCAACCAAAAGATAGGTATTTTGAGGGAAAAGAAATGCTAGAATTTCGATAAATTTTGTTTTCCAAGTTACCATTGCCAAAAGGTTACATCATTGGTTACTCCAAAATGTAAATATGCGTAGTCAACTTGGGCAGTTTAGGAAAAAAGTTACTTTTCAATCAAAATTTCTTGCAAATTGAACACACCTAGGAAAAGAAAATAACAATTTTCTTGGAAAAATTTCTCATGAACCAAACACACAAGAAAAGTAAATTTCTTTTCTTTTATTTTTATTTTTATTTTCTTTTCCTACATCACCATTCTTGTGAAATGAATGGACCTTGAGGTGCGTTCGTTTGAGGGGATTTTGAGGGAAAGTAAGTGAAAATGGGAGAAACCCCCACTTTCACCCTGTTCAGTTGAGGAGATTTGCCTACTTTCACCGGAAAAGCTTTTCTCTAAAGTGGGTGGTTTTCTCCCGTTTCCCTCATATCATATTCCATCAAAAAGAAGGAATTGTGAAAGATATGTAGCTGAAAGCTTAGCCATTCCAACTCTACCCTTTAAACAGCCGTATTCCTGAAAGAAAACGAGGGGCAATTTTGAAAAAATTTACACTTTCCTCTAACACTCCTCTCTCAAACCAAACACACAAGTGAAACTACACATTTCTTTTCTTCTACTTCTTTCTTTTTTCTCACTCATTTACCCCCCAACCTAACACACTATTAGGAAATAAACCTCTTATTTTCTAGGGATTGGCTTAGCTTTTAAAGTTAATTAAAAAAATGTCAAAATGTAGCACTGCTTAATAAAATATTTCTGAAAGAAAAGATAAAAGCATCGGAGAGGGATACTGGAAATCCTATTTATCTTGTATAGTGGGGGTAATTGTCTATATAGTGTTTGTAGATTGGAATGGGGTTTATTTTGCTCTATTTAGGAGTCACTAAATTTGCTTAATCTATTGAACTCTTTTCGCAGGTGAGCAGAGAAGTAGGGAGCAACAGAACGCTTTATTGAAGTGAGAGAAGAACATACAAAATTTCTGGTGCGGCTGGTCCTATGGACAATGAGGTTTGTCATGTTACCGATGAGGTAAGCTGTCAATCCCAAGTTGAATAGCATGTAAAATATATAAAACAACATCTCCCTTGTGTTCTGAGCATGCAAGTCCCCATAACCAGTTGTAGTTAGTGTCGTGATAGACCAGTACATTGCGGTTGTATATCTGTCCCAGAGACTCTCTTCTTTGAAATTTGGCATTACAGCACCAATCCATGTTCTCTCTGGATGTGGGTATCTGTCTGCAATCAGATAGTTAAAGCATCCGGCACAATGTACTGCAAACAGAGTTACCTGCAAAAAATTCCAAAAAAACAATTTCGATCCTGGTAGAGCCAACAAGATTAGATATGTGGAGGGGAAAATATGAAAATAAGAATTTCACTTACTGAGACGAGCTTTGTGCACCGAGTCCAGAAATAATCGAACCGGATGTCCTTCTCAAGTCTGAAGGAAGGCAAAATGGCTTAGTGAGTATGTTTTTTTTTTCCACCGTAACAATTCAAAATCTGGAGAAACCAAATGCAGAGATATGAGTTTAGTAAGGGACCTTGTGAACAAACAGCTGACACGTCGGAGACGCCAGAGTCTGAGCATATTGAGTAATTTAAAACCAATGCCGCTGCTGTGATCTGTCAACAGGAGGCTGAGAGATTGAAATGGTGCTGTCGAACAGGCATCGAAGATGAACCAGGTCACTATATACCTGTAGGTGGTATTTAAAAAAGAGCCCAGTTTCATCTGTACATTCAAAATTAAACTGCAGAAGATGGGATGAATTTGAAAGAAACTAAACTAAATGGTGGTCTTATTAGTTGAAATGATGCAGGAAGCAAGGACTGCTTATTGACCTGAATGCAATTTTCTTGGGATCATCAACCAGAAGATTAGATTGGCTGTCAAGATATGCGACGAAGAAGGTGAGAATGATATCAACAGCAAAGAAGCCATCGATGATGTTATCAATGATGAACAGTGTGTCTTGCTTGTAAGTTGGGAAAGCAAACTCAAATGGGCAAATCCAGGCCGAGTAAATGATTAAAACAACCAGTAACATCTCCCAGGCCCTGGAATGATGAAAATATGAGAAATCAGTATATTTATCTTCTAAGCTTGTAGCAACTGATAAGGTCATTGCCACAAGTCCTCACCTGTAACCTGGATTGAAAGGAGAAATTATGTAATTTCTAAGCCTGGTTGCCTGGTTAAACCTGGCTCCAAGGGATGGCAAGAGATCACTGGAGAAGATACCATAACTACTGTCTTCCATTTGGAACTTGTCTCTGCAGAACCGTGGCAAGAAGTTTATTGAACAGGAAAACGACATCTTGATGGTTTGGTTCCTCAATGAGTGCAACCACTACAGTAGAGAAGCTGTAAACACTTTCATGGAGCTAAGTCTCGAGTGAGCGTTTATAAATAGCAAATACTCACATGGGTTAAGGTGAATTTATTTCGCTTTGAACATAATCAAGATGATTATGCTGCTGCTTTTTCATTAAAGAGAAAAAAAAAAGATGAGGTGAGAAAATGGAATTCTCTATAGAAGAGTAGCAGAAGAAAAAACAAAACATGGGAATTGAGTTGGAAATAGAGCAATGAAGTGGCAAGACATGATGATGTTCTCTGTAATGCTGTTGGAGAGATCTCCCAAGGGAGAGAAGGTGTAATGGTGGTGGGAGCTCCATCATCAAGAAATGTGGTGGTGTGAATCATATTTGGAAAGGCTTGGAAGGACAGATTGAGAAAAATATTTGTTTGTATTCATTTTGAATCCAAAAATAACCAGAGAGCCGTATTAGATTTTGGAAGGAGTTGCTTATGGATGCCACGTGGACCAATAGGAGCTTTGTTTTGAGGTATGACACCTTACAACCCCATCTTGATTTTGATTTCTCTTTTATCACTCTTAGTAAAGCCGAGGTTGTTTATAAAATGCAACCAGAACCATAAGGTTTGGAAACGTTTCTCACCATAAACTCATCTCCTAAAACTGTTGTAGGCTTGGATGGTGCACCAGAGCACCCATTTCTATCTGAAACTGACTCCATACATAGACCACAACCGATTATGGACCACACTGAACCATAAGGCTTGGATGGCCTGTATTGATATATATGGTATGGTTGGTTTGATGAAGTGCATGTGTCATATTATCTTCTAAGGTTTTGCTAGGCCTAATCTCTCCCCATTGCATTCTCCCCTTTGTGAGAAAAAGATAATGATTTTTGTGGTGGGGCCCACAAAGACTTGACAAAATATTCTTGTCTTCTTGCCCCGGAAAATGAGAGTGCAATAGAGGTAGAGTGGGGCTTGCAATCCCCCGGAAGTTTTGATATGAGTATCTTTTCTTTATTGTGTTTTTCCTAGGATTTTCTAATTCAATATTATTCTTGGAACTTCTTGTTTTATTTCATGGTGGCATTAGATGAGAAATCGAATCTCAGCCAATCCTGACTGAACACAAGGAGAGGTCAATTGCACCCATAGGTCAACATGTGTCCCTTTTAATCCCTATTAACTTTGGTTAAGATTTCCTAACCCATAGGGTTCAACAATCTAACCTTGGTTTTTAGAAGAATTTTTTTATAAAAAAGTTAACGTTAGGGTTAAGAAATTTTTGGCCCTAAGTTATTTTTTTTTTAAATTATAAACCAAGGTTAAATTGAAATTGAAAACCCTAAGGCTTCACTTGGATTTGTCAAATTGGAATTGACCCAAAGAACTGATTTCTTTGGAATTTAAATCCTTTGAATTGAAAGAAGTGAATTCCTTGATATTGAATTTTACAACATTTATAATTCTGCCATTTAGAAGAAATTGAAGAATTGTAAAAAAATTAATTTCATTGTTCTTATGAATAAAAATTGTGTAAAAATAATTTGAATATAGTAATAAGAATATATAATTATGTAAGTAATATATTTATTAAATGTAAATGTTATTATAATTTATATATTAATTTATAATTATATAATAAATTATTATTTACATATAATATTTAGTAAATATTAAATACAAGTCTAAAACTCTAATTTGAATATAATAATAAGGATATATATATATATTACACAATTAATAGATTTATTAAAATTTATAATAATAATAATTATTTTATGTTTTAAATTATTATTTACATAAAATAATAATAATTATAATAAAATGCATTTGTATTTAATTATTTTTATCAAATATGAAAATTATTATAATTTATATTATTGTTTATTATTTTATATATTAGATTATTCTTTATTAATTTAAATATTATTATATTTTATAATTATTATTTTATGTCTTAAATTAATATTTATATAAGTTATTTAGTAGATATTAAATATAATTTTGAAAATTATAATTCAAATATAATAATAAAGATATATAATTAAGTAATATATTTATGTTTAAATTTATTATAAAATAAAATTTATTATTTTATATACTGAATTAGTATTCTTTTAAATCACACACTATGTGGTGAGAGATTTTTATGAGGTTCGTATCTTCTTCCAATTCCGTAATAATGTGGAATTGTCAAATAACACTTGTCAATAAAGATTTTAATTATGCTAATTTAGCCTATGAACAGAATTGATAATTCCAATTTCAGCCCTTTTTTTTTTTTTTAGTGTGCAAGTCAAATGACAATTGGATTTTAAGAACGGAATTCATAATTCCATCGGCCATTTCTACATATCCAAACACACCCTATAGCTAATAAATCTTATCCATGGTTAATAAAAGGGTTAAAAAGGACATGTGTTGACCTCTGGGTGCGACTTGAAATCTCGCTGAGTTCAATCATGATTAGCTGTGTTTCTACTCTGTAGATGATAGGGAGTGCTAGCCCCAATGTTATTGTCTTTTGCCTTGGCCCCCCTCTTACGGGCAATAAGACAAGGATATTTTGTCAGGTCTATGTGGGCCCACTGCAAAATAATTGTCTTTTGTCAGAGTGGGACTAGCACTCCCCTATCATATAATGCCACCGACCACCGTGAAATGAAACTTTTGAATGAGAAAATGTTAAGGAAAACACAATGAAGAGTCAGATCCAAACTTCCCTGAAAAGGAAGATATTGTATCCTTATGCGTTGTAAGCTGGGCTGATGGCCAGGACTATGCCTTAGGAAGCAGGTTCTGAGTTCAATTCCCTCCCCTCGTTGGCCACCCCTCTGGATATCCGGACTTTCTAGGCGCTTGTGGAGAGAGGGCTCTCCACGTGCCCGGGGGACTTAGTTGGGTGCTCTAAGAGGCCCGGAAAACCCTCCAAAAAACACAAAAAAGGTGATGGAGGAAGCTCCTATTGATCTATTGATTTCACATGAAAAAGGTCATAGAATCAGAGCCCCTTAGAAGGGTAGCCCTATGAAGATTTTCCTTGTAAGAGGGTCACTTACTGTTTGGCATATTTCAGCCTACACACATTTATCTATACATTTCGTAACCTTACATGTCTTCCTGACGGGTCGAGTAGAAAGTTTTTGAAAGGCCTAACCTAACCACTAACCTTACAAACACTGGTCGGTAGAAAGTGTCTGATGTAGGCGAAGACTCCGGTGCGAGTCTCATAGGAATATAGTCGTTAATATGTCTACTCGCAGATACTAATGTGGAGTCTTCATTGGTCCATCCCCCTTTTTACCACACATCAATTGTAGCTAAGATTCACTCATTCCTATGGTTAAGCTATCCAACCTTAATTTTTTTAAAGAAAAAAAAAGCAAAAATATTAACTTAAATTTTCTTAAGCTTAACCATAGTTAAAGGAGTGTTAAAAGAGACACGTGGTCATGGCATTAGACTACATAGTCTAATGCGTGGTGCGCAAATCACTGCCCTTAAATTAAATAGGGTGTGGCCTAATAGCAGAAAAAAGAAGAAGATAAATAATGACATATACCCAGAAAAGATGTTTTGAGTTGATAAGAGGCACGTTCATAGGCGTACCAGTTAGATAAGGTTTTGTTTGTTCTTCCAATTTTTAGAAAAAAAAAAAATGTGATCTCTATTAGAGAATGTTTTATTGTAATAAAGTGAATGAGATACACATATCATTATTGGTGTATCTCATCACAAATAAATTGGATTTAGTTTATATATATATATATATATATATATATCTATATATTATTATCTATTTAAACCAATCCTTCTTAGGTCTCTTTCTGGCATCATCCACTAGTTACAAAGAGACCTAAATAGGGTTTAAATAGATAATAATATATAAATAAATATAAAAACTAAATCAAAGTAATCATAGTTTAATGCTATTTTAATTTTAATCAAATGTCAATCACAATCTAATCTAATATTTGATAGTAATTTATTTGTGATGAGATGTACTAATAATAATAATAATGTAGTGTATCATATTCACTTTATTATAATAAAACATTCTCAAATAGAGGGAATTATTGTTCATTTGGAAAAGTAAAATACCTTCACAATTGAAAGGTTCGAAAAAATCAGATATCACCATAGTCACTCAAGAGATAAGTGGGATCCCACTATCACGTTGATCTTTTGGTGCAGTATTATAAATATGTGTATTATAGCTTTTTGTCTCCTTGATTTTTCAGTCCTGTGTTATAAACATGTGTATTATAATTTTTTTTGTCTCCATTATGGTTGATTTCTATTTTAATATACAGATTCTTATTCTTAGATTTTATTTGAAACTTAGAGCTTGTTCGAAGTTTAGTGTTTGGTTAAAGTTTAATTGAAGATGTAAAAAATTTAAAAGTAGAGGTTTTACCTCCAAAATAAGCGGACAATGTCTCTATTTTTCTTTAGACCTTTCACATCTAATGCGCTTAGGCCCTTTTGGTGAAAAATGTTGGGTTCAAGTCTTGTATGGGCCATGTGTGTATGGTTGGTCTATGTATGTGTGTGACTTGAGTATTATTACCTTATACCCAAAAAAAAATGAAATGCTCATAGAAAATATTTCATGCAAATGTACATAAAATTTTCTTAAAACTAGAGTTTCATATCCTTATATATTTTCAAAAAAAATTCAAACATAACCTTACCTCTCATATTTCTTCCCATGAAGAAATACTATTAGAAAATTATAGAAAATTTTCAGAGTCTATCAAATGATCAAGCTCTAAAAAAATTCAAATGATCAAGCTCTAAAAAAACATACTAAAATTTATTCTGTAAATTTGTTTTCCTAGAACATATTATATTTCTAAGAGTTTTCAAATGAACCTTTGGTAATGGGATGGGATTTGATGCGATAGCCAGACCAGATGGTTTTAGTCTAACATATGGTGATAAAAATGGGAGAAGTCATTTTATTTCCCCCCTGTTTTTTGACTTCTTTCCATTTGATATCTTCCCCCTTTTTATCACCACATGTCCCACATCAACCCCATCACCGGATGGTTTTGGTCTGAAATCAAATCCCATCCCTTTGGTAATTGGTATGGATTTGTGGACAATGATTAGACAGTTACTAAATATGATTTAGGAGGGGTCGGGGCGTACCCCCAATAATTATTTTTTGAGGAAAAAGTTTATGTATATTGTTTATACGGATCCTACGGATATTGTTTCTTTTTCTTTAGGGGGACACTTGTCCCCTTGTCCCACTGTCCTGTTAAATAATTAAATAGGACTTTGCTACTAAGACCCCATTAGGGTCAAGACCACCGAGACCATGCTCTTAGAGCATTGGATTTCAGGTGGGGCCCATTTCACATGGTAGGCCCCACCTGAAATCCCATACTCTTGGAACACGGTCTCGGTGGTCTCGCCCTAAGGGGGTCTCCAAAGCTTTATCTAATTAATTAACATAGTATTAAATATATGTATTTTTTAAGTTCAGGGTGGTAGCTCCCTGTGGCTCCACCCCTATCCACGTCCCGTTTTGTCTTTTGGTTCAAGACATACATTTAAATCACATCCCCAGTTATTATTGTCGGTATTTGTTCAAGGTTAGTGAAACAAGTGGATACTTCAACCATCACATCCTCTTAGGAGAGTTCAATCACACCTATAGGTCAACATGTGTCGCTTTTAACCCCCCATTAAACATGGTTACGATTTAGTACCCTTAGGGTTCAACAATCTAACCTTGATTTTTTTAGGAAAAAAAAATATTAACCTTATGAGTTAAAACTTCTTAGCCAGAGTTAAAAAATAGTTAAATGGGTTGTGAGTGCAATTGAATCTCCCAAGTTCAACCGCAATTGGACAGGATCCAAACTCCATCATCAACGAATCATAGTTCTAACTAATGGATTTATTCATCAAATCTCGGTACAGGTTAGACAAATCAACAATTGCAAAGCAATAATATATATATCACGCAAGCCTACCATGTTCAAGGGAAAAGTGTAATGCTCAAGCATCAAGTCACACTACAAACAAAATAAGCCAGTTTATTTAAATTGATTTAGGATCGTTTTGAAATAAAACAAAAGTATTTTAGAGATCAAAACATAATATTTAAAACATAAAAAACTAAAGTTTAAATAAATTTTAAACATTAAATCAACACTAATGTATGGTTAGTTCAAGATAAAATATCCCACCTCTAGTGACCGACCAGTACATTCCCATTAATTTGGGATGAATGCAGGGACCTAATTCATTCAATTAGGCCTTTCCATTGCCGTGAGTAGGGGTAAGGCAACTACAACGTGGCGATAGCAAGTTGGCAGGATCGGATATGATCTGGCTCTCGCCATATCAAAATCATCCGGCCTACAGTCTTTGTCTGACATGTGGCCATAAAAAAGGGGAGAAGTCATTTTATTTTTCCCATGTTTTTTTTGACTTCTCTCCATTTGATATCTTCTCTCATTTTTATCACCACATATCACACGCAAAGTGTAGGCCGGATGATTTTGTTCCGGTGAGAGCCAGATCAAATCCGATCCCCAAGTTGGCAGTTGCATGTACCAACGTGTGTGGGATCTCATGCTGGGAGGTTTTTCATTGTCTACACCCATTAGTGGTATTATCCATTCACTTCGGAGATCAAGATGGGGTTATAAAGGGATTTCCTATTTGTAGTAGCTAGTTACCCAACTCAGCCCAAGGTCAGGTTGGATCCCGGTTCGGGTCATTAGCCCGACCCAATTTAAAACCCTAGTAGTATCAATGTGGTTTGTGACTTTTATTTTGCAAGTGCATTGTTTCAAGAGAAAATCCCAACCCAAGTTAGAACCCTAGTAGCACTAATGGGGTTTGTGATTTTCATTTTGCAAGTGCATTGTTTCAAGAGAAACTTGAGTGAGTTCTCCAAACATAGAGCAGACAAAAAAATGCATCCATATCCTCATCTAATCTTTGGCTAAGGTTGGAGAAAGTTAGGTGGTCCTCACCCCTTACCACTGAAAGTGCCAAACGAGGATTAGCCATTGTGGTCTGTTTCACATTGAAGGAGTCAAATCCTCTACGGTGATAACCGGATTTGGTAAATCGGGTTATCACCGCTAGAGGTCGCCACGTGTCTCCTTTGACATCCCTTAACTGTGGGTAATGTTCACCCACCCCTAGGGTTCACCCAACTATTTTTGGCTTTTTTTTTTTAAGTATTAATTCTATTTTTAAAATTAAAAAACTGTTTTTAAACTTTTTTTAATATTAAAAACAGTTTTTTAATTTTAAAAAAAGAATTAATATTTTAAAAAAAAAAACCAAAAATAGGTGGGGGAACCCTAGGGGTGGGTGAACCTTACCCACTGTTAAGGGGTGTCAAAGGAGACACGTCCAGTTATCACCATAGATGATTTGGCTCCCACATTGAAACATTTAGTGCGGCTCTGTTTGTTGTATGCAAATGGTTTTACGACTTAAATCATTTACGGTGTAAACTTTTACATTCAAAGATGAATTTTCCATTAATATTGTTTGTTGTTTGGTTGCATTGTTGAAAATAAGGCAAATAATTTATTTATGTTACTTATTTGTGTTTAGAGTAAAAGAACATTGAAAATCCCATGAAAATATGTAAAAATAATATTTTTATAAATTTTCTAATTAAACAATTGTCCATTTTTAAATAGAATACAAAATTTTAGAAATTGTATTTTTATCATTTTAGAAAGGGGCATGATTCTTATGCATGCGCTTTTCGCCTAGTGGAATTTACATGCCTCCCCAGCTTACCATGTGTCTCGTTAAACCTCTTTTAACTATGGTTAAGATTCACTAACCCAGGGGTAATTTTTTCTCTACAAACCAAGGTAGCTTCATTAACCCTAAGGGTTAGTGAATCTTAACCATAGTTAAAGGGAGTCAAAAGGTACATGTGGTGCCGAGTTGGGGAGGCATGCACATTCTGCCTAGCAGAACCCCCATGTGGAAACAAAATTTCCCCTTTTAGAAAATACATGTAAATTGATATTTTTCTCATTTGAGAAAATACATGTGGATTTTTCTCATTTTAAAATATACATATAGAGGTATATAATTGTTATTTTGAAATTAGATGTGGGAGGGATATTTTTGTCCTTTTAAAAAGTAGATGTGGAGAGGGTATTGTTGTTATTTTAAAAATATATGTAACAAGGGATAGTGGGGTATTTCTTTCATCTTAAATGTGATGTAAAAATTTTCATTTTGATAAATATATGTGAAAGATAGAATTTTTGACACTTCAAAATATATTTAAAAGGACGAGAATTTTACAAAAGAATGATATACGAAATTTTCAAATGCTACTCATTTTATGCTAAATATTGATCATTTTCCGTAAAATGTTTTCTCACTCACGAAACAAACAATCACTGAAGACCCATAGGCATAAGGAATATTGTAGATTTTGTTGGTTGTATTCTTTTTTTTCATTGAATGTATATGTCAATGATTGCCTATAAATTCTCATGGTGCACATTTTGTTAGTGGTAATCCATCATTTAATAGGTCTAACTTCTATAAATTCTCCCGCTGCACATTTTGTTAGTGGTAATCCATCATTTAATAGGTCTAACTTATAGTTATTAGATCAAGAAATGAAAGGTGAAACTCAAAATTTTTTTGAATTTTGAAAAACAAAAAGCAAGAAATAAGATATGAGTGTCTCACTCCCATTGAATTAATATTTATATTCATACTTTAGTTTTTTTTTTTCTTATATGAGATATGTGTGGAGAACTAAGTGCCTTAAGTTCTAATTTAATAGTATTTTCTCAAGTCTACACCCTAAGTTGTAGACTCAAGAATTTCTCATCACCTTCAAGATTTGAAATTTCAATTTTCTCAATGGTTTTGGTCCTCCAACCCGAACAGTAATTTCAAATTTTTTTGATTTCTCAGTGAAATTTTTGAATTTTTATTTTATAAATATTTTATTAAATTTAAATCTTTTTCCGAAATTTCATGAAATTTTGGAAAATAATATTTTATTAAAATTTAATATATTTATATATATATATATTTAATTTTTATTTTTAAAAATAAATATATAAATTTCTGGAACTTCACAAATTTTTTTTAAAAATATCAAAATATTTTTGAATATTTCGGAATTTTAATAAAAATGTTAAATTAAAAACTATTTAAAACAAAATTACAAAATTTTGAAAATTTGAAATTTCACCTTAAATTTCCGTTATTTCAACTGAAATTTACATTTCCGAAATACAACACATCAATTTCAGGGGTGGGAACGAAACTGGAATTTCGGGAAATTGCTCGAAATTCCAGTAGGATATCAAACCTTGATCACCTCTCTCATACATAACCTTCTTTAACCATTAAATGAGACATGAATGAAGTGAAAAAACTACATAATTAGAAGCGAGCTTGATAAATGAGTTTTTTTCATAACAGACCAGTCTATGACTTAATTGTGAGATCTCCGTAGCATTTCTCTTCGTTTCATGTTGGAAGATAGGCGTATTGACCTTTACTTGTCGTTAAACGATAAATCTCGACGTAATAATAGAGATTAAGCTTAATCTATTTATAAACTATGGCATACGAGAGTGTTTATAACCCCTATTGTCTTTCTCAACAACATGAAAAGATCCGAAGTAATGATTAATAAAAGAAACTAAAAAAAAGACGTAAAGCACACCTCAGTTTATAAGATATTTTCCCTCTGGTGGATAGTTTTCTTGATGGACATGCGCCAAGAGCATCCATCATATGAGGTAAGACTTAGCTTCATATAGTGGATGCACAATATTCATACATTTCTATTTAACCACCCCAACCACCAATGGAACTAATAGAGATTAAGCTTAATCTATTTATAAACTATGCCATATGAGAGTGTTTATAACCCCTATTGTCTTTCTCAACAACATGAAAAGATCCGAAGTAATGATTAATAAAAGAAACTAAAAAAAAGACGTAAAGCACACCTCAGTTTATAAGATATTTTCCCTCTGGTGGATAGTTTTCTTGATGGACATGCGCCAAGGAGCATCCATCATATGAGGTAAGACTTAGCTTCATAAAGTGGATGCACAATATTCATACATTTCTATTTAACTACCCCAACCACCAATGGAACTAATTCGAGTCGAGTCGAGTTGAGTCGAGTCGAGACCTAAACATGTGTGGATGCTGTATCAACCTGGACTTGACATTGTAATGATCACGGCGATGAGAGGTGAGGTTGCTAGTAACCTAGGATGTCGTAGTTGAAGAGACATTTTAGATGGGGCTTTATTATCTTGTGATAAGAAGAATGTTGGCCAGTTCACACCACATTTTGTAAACTTGCTTTTTGAACTCTATGATAACTTAGAATGCAAATTCTGATAGATTAATTAATGCTGACTCAACTAAGATATTAAAAGCTTCAATTGAAAGAGATGTTTCCTCATGGTTTGGGGTTAAGGATTTTCACTCGAGAAAAAGGAAAATAAGAACTAACCTCAAGATTAGCTTGCTTAACCAATCACCCAATCTACTGTTGCATGTTGCAGTGAAATCCTTTTCAAACTTCTTCAACCAGTTTCCAATGTCATAGATTAAAAAGAAAGAGGTGTGTTAGCCTTACTCTCATGCATTCAGCAAAAAACTAACACCACATAAAAATAAAAAAAATAAAAAAATGACAGATGTTGAGTTTTAGCTAAGAGTAGAAAATGCTTGAGAATAGGACTAGCACGGCTTAAAAAGAAATACTACTTAGAGGTAACCAGTTATATGGATATCTAATTATCTGGTCAGCTTTAATGATTACACAAGACATGCCTAATTCACACCTGCTAAAACTATTGCGGTTGGCTAGAATTACACTAAATAAAATGTATGGTCTTTTCATGCACGTTGTGTGTGGATGTGTGTGCGTGCGTGTGTGTTTCCTTTTGTTGCCTATAGCTTCACCTTGTGATGCCTAGCATCTATGTGTGGGTGAGCGTGCTTGTTGACGGGATGGGGGCTAGCAAAATCCCATCATTTTTGTCATTTTTTTTTAAAAAATATTCCTCTCTTACCATTTGCCGGTGACGTGTGCTATAATTGTAGGAGATTTGAAATTCTGATACTATTCTTAAAATGCAGATAGGTGGTGTAGGTGGGATACTTTCAAATCTTTTTTTTTTTTTTGTTGGTAAAAGGTTTGTTTTCAAATACTCAAAAGTAATTGGATTGATAGATATATAAGTCTTTATAGATGGAAAGTTACTGTTTACACCAAAATCTTATGCCCCGAATGGATGGAAAAGATTATGACATGTGGAGAATTTTTTATCAACCAACAGATGACTGAAGTCATTACTGAAGAAATGCATTCTAACTTCGGTCATTAATTTGGACCAATAACAAAAAGTGACCGAAAGAACTTCGGCCATGAATTTCGGCTAGCGTCTAAAGAATGACTGAAGTCAACATCGGTCATGATTGATCAACCTTAGGACATGTGGCGGTCATCGAAGGTCAAGTACGTAGGACACATGGCGGTCATCGAAGGTCAAATATGTGGGACACGTGACAGTCATCGATGGTAAAGTACATGGGACACATGACAGTCAGCAAGGGTTGAGATCATAGTTATATGGAAGTTATAATTGTTAAACATAGGACACATGGCAGAAGACAGATAACGGAATCAGTAGATAAGACAGTTATCTTAATTGTCAACAAAGCTCATACGTGACAAAAGAAGATAAGGATGGATGAATGTTTGATCAAGGAACAGTTACTCTCAAAGACACTTGGCAAAATCAGATGATATCTATACATAAAATTGGTGGGAACAATTATTAAAACTGTTAATGAAGTCTATAAAAGAGTCGAGCACGAAAAAATCAGACCCCCAGCTAAACCCAAATCAGCAACACCTTGCTCCTCAGCAACCTACCTCTCGGCAGCCTTATCTCCTCCTCCAGGAAGGATTCTTAGAATAGTTTCCTCCTTCGGGAGAGTCTCCTTAATCACTTTTATATCCATCTCCTATGGGAGAAATCTTAGTCACTTTATCTTCAACATCCACCTTGGTAGAACTTTGTATTTGCCTCTGCAACTCACTTCGATCGCATGATAGTTTGTAAGTTATCTTTTTCGATTGCTTTCAATCAATTATAATTATCATTTTTTGTTTATCATTTATGTCACTTTTGTCTATCTCACATCCAACACACACATCACACTATCACACTCAACTTTGCCTCCAAATTTGGAAAGCCCTTCGGTCACTGAAGTCATTATAGAACCTATTATAGATGGACGAACCCTCCCCTCTCTAAATCGCCTGACCAATCTATCTAGCAATGGCTGACCGGATAGCTGAAGTGAACGCACTCTCAGTCACTCGGTCTGACTCGGAGCCCGGGGTCTAAAAGTTTCAGTCTGCAATTGCACCATGTGGCGCTGGCACCCCCGACAAACCAGATTTCCAACCAACACCTACTCATATCCCTCCCCCTTTGTCTCACATCATAGTCTCATCTTCTTTCTACGGAAAAGATTGCTCGTCATTAGGGTTTCAATGGGCTTGCCTGGGCTCGGGCTTGCACATTTGTCAATTTTTAATAGTCTTGGGCTGCTTAACCCCACCCATCCCCAACGGCCTATTTACAAAATCTTATTGTGGCCTAAATTTGGCCCGTGGGCGTGGCCCATTGCAAAATTTTTGTGGCTCAAATTTGGCCGTTAACATCCCTACTTGTCAATTACATCCACCTTATCTCTATTCCTTGATGTGATCCTTCCTTTTTGCATGTAATTTTGGAGCAAAAGTTATGTCTTTTTCTCATATTGTCTTGTTGGCTTTTTATTTTATCTTCGTTTTCTTCCTTGGTTTACATGCTCCGTTTGTTTCGATGTAAAATAGGGGAAAACAAATGAAATTCATGGAAAATATCAATTGTCCTACAAAAAATACACGTGAAAAATGATATTTTCCATGGAATTCTTTTGTTTTCCATATTGTACATCAAAACAAACGAAGAAACAATGTAGTCGTGTTTCCTTCAATCTATTAGGTTTCCTTCTAGTTCGTACTGCTTTTTTTTATTCTCATATATGTAAAAACAGTCAGTCAAAATGATTCATTTTTTTTTGTGTATTTTCTAAAATATAAAATGATTCATTTGTTTTTGCCTATTTTCTAAATGGAGTCAAATCCTCTACAGCCCCTAGAGGTCTCCACATGTCTCCTTTGACACCCTTTAACCATGGGTAAGGTTCACCCACTCTTAGGGTTCACCCACCAATTTTTGGTTTTTTTAAAATACTAATTCTTTTTTTAAAATTAAAAAACTGTTTTTAGAGTTTTTTTAATATTAAAAGTAAAAAGCAGGATGGCCTATAGCAATGCTACCTTAACCTGAACCATACGTCATGGTATGCCCCATTACAATTGATCTTGATCGATCCATGTAGAAGGGGAGTCCAACGGAGAGACCTTTGAATCCGTTGAGCCTGAGAAGCATAGGCTTGGAGTCTACTCGAAAAACTAGTAATAATCTCTTAGTGTAAGACAATGCTCCTGTAGGAATTGCATATATCTTCTTTCTCCTTTAATAAAGGGACTTGAATAGTCCACCACCCATCACTCTGTTGTGCAGAAACCCCTTAGGATAGAATCAACGACACTAGAGAAATAAATATAGCAAACAAGAAAAAACATCACAAAGCAAGATTTACGTGGTTCATCCTAAATGCCTACGTCCACGATCAAAGCACACCAAATATCTTCACTAATCCAAGAGAAGAATACAAAAGAGAAGAACCCACAACAAAGATCAAAACTCAAGGAAAGCCCACTATACTCTCTCTCACATAAGTCTTCTTGTTCTCTTAACCCAAATCCTAGCTATGACAATCTTACTCCTTTATACCCATACAAACCCTAATCCCCAAGCCTCTTTTTATAGCCAAAAGAGACCAAAAACAAAGAGGAAACAAATCTCTAACAAAATATGAATTTTCCAAAAGAGAAAACTCACCAAAACTAAAAAACAGACTTTCTTGAAACTCAATCAGCTCTCCACCGATCGATCGGCCACTGTTTGGCTGATCGATCGCCCACTCTAGATTGAGCCAAAAAACTCACAAATCTTCACCTTGACGAGAATCCCGCGAACACCCTTTGATGTGTCATCTCGCTTTAATCAACAGAATCCAAAACCGAATGCAAGGCTCCACCTCGCTAAACTTGGAGTAAGTCTAAACAACTCTTTGGACTTCTCCACCCAAACTCTTTCACCCTATTACGAAAAATATGGAGTCTCCAAATTTACTTGTAAATCATCATCAAAGCTAAATATCATATATTCAGCCACCTTCATCTTCAAGTGCAAGCCCACATTGTTTGTCAAAACTCGCGCCTCCTTTGTCGGGCTAAAAGTAGGAATAGCAGGAGCTTTCTTTGCCTTAGATGCTCCACCAAAAACTATTTTTCCTTATAACACATACAAGTTCCTGCTTCTTCTACCTATCAGCATAATTGAATCCCCTTTTCGAACCTTTAGCACTCCCCCTTGTGTATAGAAACTGCACTCCCGGGAGTCTAAAGTGCTTAAAGAGATCAAATTTTTCTTCAGATCTAGGTCATGTCTCACTCTCGTCAATGTCCTCACTACACCATTGTGCATTCTTATTTTGATTGTTCATATCCCAAGAATCTTGCAGGGTGTATTATTACCCATTAAGACAGTGCCGCCTTCAACCTTTTTGTAGGTAACAAATTAGTCCCTATTTGGACATACATGATGGGACCAACCAGAATTAAGAATCCACTTGTCCTTCGACCAACCATTAGTTGTAGTAACTGAAATGATCATGGGATCATTGTCCAGATCATTAAAATCTTCATTAGCCACATTGGTTGTACTAGAGGCACTACAAAACTTGAGCTTTTTTACGGTGGTTCTAAACCGCCGTACTATATACAATTACCGCCGTTATAATGTATCACGGCAGTAAGTTGACCCGTCGAAGAATATGTTGTCGGGGATTCCTATTGCGACGGGTATTGACGGCGGTTCATCAGCACCACCGTATTATATCAATACATTACGGCGGTTACTTACCGCCGTAATTTTCTTCCGCCGTCCTTTATTGATTCTATCACGGCGTTCGTCACCGCCGTTATATGTCAAAAATCTACGGCGGTTAAAACTGCAGTAATATATTATGGCGGTTGCAACCGCCGTAATATTAATTTAATCAATTAAATTATTATTATATGCTACGGCGGTCAAAACCTCCATCATATTGAAATATTTTTAAATATATATTTTATTTTTGCAAAAATTTGATTTTTTTCTCCATGTATTATCTATACCTGTGAGCAATATATAATATAAATAAACATGTATTGTACCTGTAACAATATCTAATACCAACTAAGAATAAAAAATTCATGTAATTAAAAAAATGTCTCAAACAAGCAATATCAAAATTATATATACATGCCCATAAAAGTGTTGTCATAAAAAGTATACATAATGAAAAGGAAAAAAAAGAAACAAAAAGTAGCCGTCTAACTCCCGCCTGGCGATGGTCGAAAACCCGATATGTGCGTACTACCGGCTCCCTCCTACAAAAAGAAAAATATACATAATTTATTAATCTTTTTTCTAAATGAGAAAATTTGAGAATGTAATAATTAATAAATATGCAAAGATCCAAACTAATCTCAAAATATTAATAGTTTGCAGTATTACATCGGCCTAAACCTACATTGTCCCGCCATTTTCAAACCGGGGGTTGGATTTCGATTCCGTTTCTTCTAATGCGTGTATTTCAATACATCCTAAGTGTTGGAGTTGGTTTCGAACGAATCCAAGGCTGTATGCACGATATGGGCGCCGAGACGGCCGAAATCCATACTTGGATACTATACTTCGGCCTAAACCTACATCGTCCCATCATTTCCAAACCGAGGGCCGGATTTCGATCCCGTTTCTTCTAACGCGTGTATTTTAGTGCATCCTAAGTGTTGGAGTTGATTTCGAACGAATCCGATGCCGTATGCCCGATATGGGTGCCGAGACGCCCGTAATCCATACTTGGATACTATACTTCGGCCTAAACCTACATCGTCCCGCCATTTCCAAACCAGGGGTCCGATTTTGATCTCGTTTCTTCTAACATGTGTATTTCAGTACATCCTAAATGTTGGAATTGGTTTCGAGCGAATCCGAGGCCGTATGCCCGATATGGGCCCCGACACGGCCGAAATCCATACTTGGATACTATACTTCGGCCTAAACTTACATCGTCCCGCCATTTCCAAACCGGGGGTCGGATTTCGATCCCGTTTCTTCTAACGTGTGTATTTTAGTACATCCTAAGTGTTGGAGTTGGTTTCGAGTGAATCCGAGGCCGTATGCCCGATATGGGCGCCGAGACGGCCGAAATCCATACTTGGATACTATACTTCGGCCTAAACCTACATCGTCCCGCTATTTCCAAACCGGGGTTAGATTTCGATCTCATTTCTTCTAATGTTTGTATTTCAGTACATCCTAAGTGTTAGAGTTGGTTTCGAGCGAATCCGATGTTGTATGCCCGATATGGGTGCCGAGACGCTCGTAATCCATACTTGGATACTATACTTCGGCCTAAACCTACATCGTCCCGTCATTTCCAAACCAGGGGTCGGATTTCGATCTCGTTTCTTCTAGCATGTGTATTTTAGTACATCCTAAGTGTTGGAATTGGTTTTAAGCGAATCCGAGGCCGTATGCCCAATATGGGCGCCGAGACGGCCGAAATCCATACTTGAATACTATACTTCGGCCTAAACTTACATCGTCCCGCCATTTCTAAACCGGGGGTCGGATTTTGATCTTGTTTCTTCTAACGTGTGTATTTTATTACATCCTAAGTGTTGGAGTTGGTTTCAAGTGAATCCGAGGCCGTATGCCCGATATGGGCGTCGAGACGCCCGAAATCCATACTTGATACTATACTTCGGCCTAAACCTACATTGTCCCCGCCATTTCCAAACCGGGGGTCGGATTTCGATCCCGTTTCTTCTAACACGTGTATTTCAGTACATCTTAAGTGTTGGAGTTGGTTTCGAGCGAATCCGAGGCCGTATGCCTGATATGAGCGCCGAGACGGCCGAAATCCATACTTGGATACTATACTTCGGCCTAAATCTACATCGTCCCGCCATTTCCAAACCGGGGATCGGATTTCGATCCCATTTCTTCTAACGCTTGTATTTCAGTACATCCTAAGTATTGGAGTTGGTTTCGAGCGAATCCGAGGCCGTATGCCCGATATGGGGGCCAAGACGGCCGAAATCCAAACTTGGATACTATACTTCGGCCTAAACCTACATCGTCCCGCCATTTCCTAACCGGGGGTCGGATTTTGATCTCGTTTCTTCTAACACGTGTATTTCAGTACATCTTAAGTGTTTGAGTTGGTTTCGAGCGAATCTGAGGCCGTATGCCTGATATGGGCATCAAGACGGCTGAAATCCATACTTGGATACTATACTTCGGCCTAAATCTACATCGTCCTGCCATTTCCAAACCGGGGGTTGGATTTCGATCCCGTTTCTTCTAACGCTTGTATTTTAGTACATCCTAAGTGTTGGAGTTGGTTTCGAACGAATCCGATGCCGTATGCCCGATATGGGGGCCGAGACGGCCGAAATCCAAACTTGGATACTCTACTTCGGCCTAAACCTACATCGTCCCGCCATTTCCAAACCGGGAGTCGGATTTCAATCTCGTTTCTTCTAACGCGTGTATTTTAGTACATCCTAAGTGTTGGAGTTGGTTTCGAGCGAATACGAGACCGTATGCCCGATATGGGCGCCGAGACGCCTGGAATCCATACTTGGATACTAAACTTCGGCCTAAACCTACATCGTCCCGCCATTTCCAAACCGGGGGTCGGATTTCGATCTCGTTTCTTCTAACGCATGTATTTCAGTACATCCTAAGTGTTGGAGTTGGTTTCGAGCGAATCCGATGCTGTATGCCCGATATGGGCCCCGAGACGCCCGGAATCCATACTTGGATACTATACTTTGTCCGAAATCCATAGTTGGTTTCAGTACTAGCACTACCACTACTACCACTCATCCACCACCAATAGAACCACCCAACCACCACTAACGCACCACCACCTAGCAAATCTTGCACTACTTATTATAACCGCATTTATGGAAGATTATACTTCCCCTCTCTCGCTTAGCTCTCCAAGCCGGAGCCATAAACAAACTCCGCTCCTTCGCTCCAAAGAGGGAACCTCTTTTTGTGAAAAATAAACTCAAACGGAAGCTCCAAAACTCCCTTCGGTACATGAAAATTTTCTCACTAAATGACCCTTGCAAGGGTCAGGAATGTCCTCTTTCTTGGGCCGCTCATACGGGCACTCTTTACAAAAAAAGGTCCGATGATGTTAAGGCTCATGAATCTTAGATATACGTTCTTTCAGAACATTTTCCTGGACCAGGCATTCACGTGCGCATGTACATGTAATCGATGATGATAACATACGGTGACCAGAACAATACTTATACAATATTATTCACCTTTCAATTATGTCATTAACATCGTGGAGGAATCTGTTTTACGTACTGAAGGACCACTAACATACCTGAATTTGAATAGGCTGAAAATTTGGATTCATTTCTCGACTTATCCCTTTCAATAGTACCGTTTGCGACAACTTCATTTGGCTATCCATTCGAAGAACTATCTGGAATTCAAAATTTTCCGATTTGAGCGACTATGTCTTCCACTAATTTTATACCTGAATTTAGACTAGGTTCTTGGAAGTCAGCCCGATTTGGGCACCGAGATGTCATTTCTTCTATCTTTGAATGGTTTAGATAACCTTCATCCCAAAAAGGAAGTTTTTGGGAACGGTAATGGAGATAGGGATAAGAAGAGAACGACATGACAAAGTTCAGGTTATTCAAATTCACGTAGTTTGGTGGCTGTTCAGTAACACGGAACCTGCCACGATGTTAACGACATAACCACATGCCAATATTGTTGTTCACGTTGTTTTGGTCATTGTATGTCATCATCATCCATGCCGTGTGCATGCGCATGTGAAGGTCTGGGCAAGGACGAGGTTCGAAAGAATGTATATTTATGAATCGCGAACCTCAACATCACCAAACTATTTATTGTAAAGAGTGTCCGCATGAGCAGTCCAAGATTGAGGACATTCCTGACCCCTGTAAGGGTCATTTAGTAAGAAAATTTATCAAATATCTTCTTCCATAAATGCAGTTGTAATAAACAGTGCCGGAACCAGGTGGTACATCGAGGCATAACATGCAATCTGTAAGTCAAAGTTTATCTTTGTTCTGAATTTAGTGTTAGCTAGTGTTGGAGTTACATCTGCACATTTTGATGCCCGATTTGGGCACCGAAAAGCCGAATTCCGGATTCGGAAGCTAACCCTTAAGTTTTAACCGTAGGAAATCTCCAATTAATCTGACTAAATCTCGGATTTGTAGAATATAGTGTTCCAACTCACAAAAGTGAGGTATCTCTATCACTAACACATGCTAAGCCAATCACATATATTGTAGAATTTGCAAGGTATAGAGTCCAACTCACAAAAGTAAGGTTCATCATTCACTAACATACTAACTAAATAGGTATAAGATTCAGATTTTGCAAGGTAAAGTGTTCCAACTTATGAAAATGAGGTATTTTTCCATTACTAACATACTAACTAAATAGGTCTAAGATTCAGATTTTGCAAGGTAAAGTGTTCCCTGAGGTATTTTCATTACTAACATACTAACTAAATAGGTCTAAGATTCAGATTTTGCAAGGTAAAGTATTCCAAATTATGAAAATGAGGTATTTTTCTATTACTAAAATACTAACTAAATAGGTCTAAGATTCAGATTTTGCAAGGTGAAGTGTTCCCTAGTAATGAAAATGAGGTATTTCCATTACTAACATACTAACTAAATAGGTCTAAGATTCAGATTTTGCAAAGTAAAGTATTCCAAATTATGAAAATGAGGTATTTCCATTACTAACATACTAACTAAATAGGTCTAAGAGTCAGATTTGCAGAGTAAAGTGTTCGAACGGCCGAAAATGAGGTATGTCCATTACTTACATACTTAACTAAATAGGTCTAAATAGAAAATAAAACATTTAAAATTAACATTTACCTGCTCCGACGCGTGTGGTGCTGTCGAAGGCTCACCTGCATGTTGTTCGTGATGTATTTGAGTCAATAAATGATTCAAGGATCATATTATTAAACATGTTTAATTAATGTTGAATAGATTATATACCTGCCCTTGCCCCTGCCCCTGCCCCATCCCCATCACCTGTAGTACCCTGTCGAGGGTCACTTGGATCTGAGCGATTTGAGTCTGCTGGGTTGCCACAAGTGCCTGAGTAGACGCGAGCTGATCCCTCAGCAACTCCTGACGCAGAACCAGCATAGCTCGACGATCGTGACCAGCCTAACTGGGTGGCAGTCGGGCCTAATCCGAGACCACGTATTCTCCCAGGATGCTCAGGCGGCATGACCTGGGAGAATACATCATCTCGCACCGTGCTGTCCTGCGACCCATCCGGTAGCTGCGCCAGGAGCTCCTTCATGTGTCCCTACAAATAATTGGAAACAATTGTTGGATGTCACATATGTTAAAAAATGAAGTATTTTATATAATGGAATATTCGAACTTCTAAAGATTATTGACCATCAACTCTCCAGCCTCCCCGTTCACCGGTGTACCACTCTTGCCTTGGTGCGTGGCGATCCACACCTCTGCACGCTCCAGGGCTGTTTGGGTCGGGCTTGCCTTCTTCTGTGCTCCCAATAATGACAACATCAACCAGCGAACATAACATAAAGATGAATGATAAATTTCAAATTTAGGAAATGTTTTTTCAAACATACCATCGCGTCTTTAACGCGAGCAAAGCTCTTCGACCTAGAAGTGTGCATCACCTTCTGTTTTTTCCGATTCTCTTTATTTTGAGTGCTTCTTTTCTACAAAATTGAAATTTATTCCTGTTTAGAATGAATAAGTGACATTATTGAAGTCAATTACATATTAGAATAAAGAACTTCTAAAGATATACCATCCTCGTATCGGAGGACCAATCATCCACGAGGCCATGCCACTGGCTCTCTGGAATATCTGAGGGGCATCTGGCATAGACACCCGCCGGTCCAAGCTCCGAGATCATGTATTTCGTCTTCAACCTTGACCTCTAGTCCCTCTACTTATGCTCGAGTGAGAGGAAGAAATTTTTCTCGAGGCTAGGCGGGACCCGGAAATGTTCCTGGATCACATTGTCAATTGCTTACTTTTTCAACTATTAATAGAACAATGGTCATTCTATTCAAAAATGAAAACTATCAGACATACATATTTTTTGCGTCTTACCTAGACGAGATGCCAGACACATGCCCTGGCCTCGGTGTCGATGTCCCTCCAACTGACATCGATGCGCAAAAGGTGTGGGTCACAATGGTACCCAAAAACTGACCTAACGTTTTGCTACCCAACCCTATGGGCTGGACAAGATCGTCGATCTCAACCTCTGTCAACTCCCCTGGCTGGGCAGTGTGCATACCCAACATCCTGGTATGGCCTCGGGTCTTCCTCGTTGGCCCCGGCGCAGGTGCAGAGGACTCAGCATGTGGTGGCGAACCACTAGGACTTGCAGGATCCATCTGAAAAAGAACATGCAAATAAATAAGTTATTAATGAAAATTTCATATTTAGAGAATTTAAACACATAAAAATATCTGGATTTCGTCATTAACATAAACAAAAAAACACTTAACAAAGTACAGGAAATTTCATACTTAGAGAGTTTTCTCAATTAAGAAGTATATGGATTTCGTCATTAATATGCACATAAACAATTAACCAAGTGGACGGAAATTTCATACTTAGAACGTTTCAACATATAGAGCAAGCATCTGGATTTTGCCATTAACATCCAAATAAACACTTAACCAAGTAAAGGACATTTAATACTAGATAGTTTTCTCAATTATGAAATTATATGGATTTCGTCATTAAAATGCAACTAAATACGTTCAGTTGTGAACAATTTTTAGGCTATGGTTGAAAACCTTCTGTCAACTCCCCTGTTGAATGTTTAAATAAGTTCAGTTGTGAACATTGTCTTTTAACTAAGAGTAGACGCTTACCCTTTTCTACTGTTTAACATGCTACTTTATCTCCTTTGGAAATTATTCATAGCGATGTTTGGGGGCCTTCGCCTACATTATCTATCACTGGATTTAGATGTTATGTGGTGTTTATTGATGACTATACCCGGTTCACATGGTTTTACCCTCTCAAAAATAAATCGGATGTGTTTCTATGCTTCACCAATTTTTAGGCTATGGTTGAAAACCTTCTGTCTACGAAAATTAACGTTTTTCAAAATGACCAAGGAAGAGAGTTTTGCAATCACTCTTTCTCTAAGTATCTTCAGAAAAGTGGAATTATGCATTGTTTTTCATGCCCCTACACCCTGGAACAGAACGACTTGGCTGAGAGGAAGCATCACAATGTAGTAGAGACGGGCAATGCCCTTCTCCATCACAACAGTCTTCCTCCTCGTTTTTGTGTTGAAGGTTTCAAACATGTAGTCTTCTTGATAAATTGAATGCCTACAACAATTGTTAAAGGCCTCTTACCATATCAAAAGTTGTTTGGACATCAGCCTGACTATTCACTATTCTGTGCTTTTGGATGTGCTTGCTACCCTTTTTGGGTGATTATCGCGCAAATAAATTATCTCTAAAGTTAGCCAAGTGTGTCTTTCTCGATTTTAGCATCAACCACAAGGGCTATCGGTGCCTTGAAGTATCCTCTAGTCAGCTACATTTTTATTGCCATGTTAAATTTATTGAAGAGTTGTTTCCTTTCTCTTCTATATGTAAGACCTCATCATCGGTTGACACTACCGCCTCTCGACAAGTGATATCTCTACCTTGTCTGTTGCCAGCTACATCGGTTGTCCCAGTCCCACCTCCACCAGACGATACTCCTGCTACCACTCCACCACCAAGTCCAACTGTGAGAACCAGCCCTCGCCATTCTCCATCTGGATCCCCTCTGGCCTTTCCTTCCAACTTGGATGTCATTTCTCTTTGCACCTCTCCGGAAAGCTTAGCCTCTGTAGCACCATCACACCCATTGCAGCCTGAGTTTGATCTCTTTGTTGAGCTCCCTCTTTCCCCACCTCCTGCATCATCATTACCTGAGGCCCACCCAACACCCATGTCATGACCACTCGAAAAAAAATATGGCACCATTCGCCCTCGTGCATGGACAGCCACTCGTCACCCCATTCCTACAGCACTCCTCACTTGCTTACATAGTGTCAATGTTAAACCCTCTTGCTATACACAATCATGCAAAGACCCTCATTGGTGGACTACTTTGACTAAAGAATTCGATGCTTTGGTCCAAAATCATACTTGGTCTCTTGTCCCTCATCGACTTGATATGAATCTTGTTGGTTGTAAGTGGGTCTACAAGATCAAGCAAAGAGCAGATGGCTCCATCGAATACTATAAAGCTCGCCTAGTTGCCAAGGGCTCCACTCAATAAGAGGGGGTCGACTATGATGAGACATTCTCACATGTTGTCAAACCAACAACCATTTGTCTTGTTCTCTCCATCGCCACTTCTCAAAACTTGCCTATTCATCAGTTGGATGTCAAAAATACGTTCTTAGATGGTGTTCTGAATGAAGAGGTCGACATGACCCAACCACGGGGATTTAAATCTCCGGACCACCCATCACATGTTTGTAAGCTTCAAAAAGCCTTCTACGGTTTGAAACAGGCTCCAATGACCTGGTTTCATCGCTTCAGCTCCTTCTTGTTAGCATATGGTTTTCAATGCAGTTGCTCTGACTCTTCCATGTTTATTTTTCATCGTAATGGTGGTACTCTCCTCCTCCTGCTATATGTTAATGATATTCTCCTCACCGGCAACAGACCCCCTCTCCTTCAGGCTTTCATCACACATCTAAAATCTCACTTTTCTATGACCGACCTTGGGGATCTCCATTATTTTTTGGGTATGGAAGCTACATGCACTGACTCTAGCCTCCAGCTCACTCAAACCAAGTATGCTCTTACACTTCTTGAGAAATCTAACATGATCGACGCCAAACCTTGCATGACACCAGTGTCCACTAGATCCAAGCTCTCTCTTCATGATGGTGATCCTCTCTCGGATCTGACCGTCTATCGTCATCTTGTTTGACCATTGCAGTATTTGACACTCACTTGTCCCGACATTATCTATGCCATCAATCAAGTTTGTCAGTTCATGCACCAATCGACCTCTCTATACTTGATTGCGGCAAAGCATATTCTTCGGTATGTCAAAAGCTCTCTTGATCATGGATTGATGTTTTGTCTTAGTCCCTCTTATGCCCTCTTTGGCAATTCTGTGCCGATTGAGCTGGCTGTCCTGATGACAGACATTCCACCACTGGATTTTGTATCTTTCTAGGCCTTAATTTAATTTCATGGGGGACCAAGAAGCAACCTACAATCTCTCGTTTGAGCTCTGAGGCTGAATATCAAGCCTTAGTTGTTGCCACTGCCGACATCCTATGAATCCAATATCTTCTTCATGAAATTGGTATCTCTTATTAGCTTCCTATTCAAATCCATAGTGACAACATTAGCGCCACATACATGGCCGCCAATCCTATTATGCATGTCTGAACGAAACATGTGGAAATCGATTATAACTTTGTGTGTGAACTGGTCGGCAATGGTACACTTCATATTTGCTTCATTCCTACCATTAATCAACCGGCATATATTTTTACCAAGGGAACCTCCAACATGCAATTTTGATATCCATACCAAACTGATGCCCCCACAGCCATCAGTTTGAGGGGGCGTGTTTGAGATATATATATATATATATATATATATATATATATATATATATATATATATCAAGAAATCGTGTGTAAGCAAACACAGTTTCCTCCCTTATCACAATCTCTTGATTTACATATTCCTTGATTGATTCTCTTGTATTAGTTTCCTCGTAAAAGCTGTCTACAACTCACTCATATTCTATATAAATCAAATACCAATCCCACGATGGAATCAAGGTGATTAAACCAAAATCTGTATTTGAATTCTTTCCCTTTCAGACCTCACATAAGAGAACTCAAGTAAACCTCCATAAGACTCTTATGAGGCGTTTGGATCGGATTTTATTATCCAAAATCAATTGTGTAGAAATTAGTTGTCAAATAATCACTTTTACAAATAATAGTGTTATGGGAATATAGAGATTGGATCATAGCCAATTGCAATTGAACTTGGGGAGAGTTCAATCACACCTATTAGTCAACACGTGTCCCTTTTAACTTCTATTACCTGTTGTTAAAATTCACTAACTCTTGGGGGTCAACAATCTAACCTCAAATTTCTAAAAAAAATATTAATCCTAAGGGATAAAAATTCTTAACCAGAGTTAAATATTTTTTTAATTTTTCTAATATCCAAGATTATCTTGTTGAACTCCAAGCGTTAGTGAATCTTAACTACATTTATTAGAGTTTAAAATTGACATGTGTTGAGTGTTGACATGTGAGTGCAATTGAACTCTCTCTGGGTTCAATCACAATTGGTTGTGATTCGATTTCCTCAATATATCATTAACTATGGGTGTTTTAGGACATCCACATGGGTATGGGTTTACCACCAACTAAAGATAAGGGATTTCGAGATCTAACCCCACCCAACCCGTTGTGGTGGCACCATGTGCACCAAAGCGTGGGTTTGGGGGGTCAGAATATGGGTAGCAACACTCATTCAATGGAGGAGACTGCCATCTGTATTCTGTGGCGCAATATGGAGTAGTTGTGTTGCTTTATCGCTCTCAATATCTGCTGGAGGAATGCTAGCCATACTCTCAGGCTTTTACTAATGAAATGACATGTGTTATTATCTTAAATAATTATTTTGCAACAAGTTAAATTAAGAGATTAACTATGAACAGAGATACCCGGTCCCGGAGCAATCCAATTTGTTTTTTTTGGAATGAAGTATCCGGGCAGCCTCTTAAAGCACCGACTAAGTCCCTTGGGCTGTGTAGATCCCCTTATACTACACAACCAAGAAAGCCAAGCGGAGGGTGGCCATCAAGGGGAAGTGACTCGAACTCATGACCTCCACTTCCTAAGGCGTGGTCTTGGCAAATAACAATCCAAAATATTAGTTATAGCAAGGGTAGTTTGAACATTATAAATAGACCACAATTTTTTTCTAAAATTTTAAAAATAAGAAAAAATCTAAAAATATCTCTTCAATGCATAGTTTGGTTTGTTCCAATTTTCTTTTTAACTAAGCTTTTGTTCACAGTTAATTGCTTAAATTAATTTCAAAGAAAGAATAAAGTTATTGCTTTGATCCATTGTAAAGTAAAAAAAATATATAGTTAAATGAACAAAATACGGTCATCCGTTGTAAAAGTAAAAAAAAAAAAATATATATATATATATATATATAATTAAATGAACAAAATACCTAACACATGGCGCAAAACCACTCCAAAAGAGCCTCACTAGTGGAGGATTGTAAATGTAACATTAATAAAACAATATATACCGCAGGAAATAAATTTTGAATTCTGAAAGTATGACCTGCATTTTTTTTTTTTCCGCTTGTCATGGAGCCATTAGGTCACATGCACGCACCAATACTGGCTATTCCTTACCTGTAAAGCCAATTGGTGCCCAGAAAAGTGGAAGTTTCGCTATCTTCCTAAGCTTTCTTTGATCTTTAACGGGTCCCATGAGGTGCACATGACTGTCTGCCTGTCTGGGGGATAAGAGGGAAAGAACTTATAGTTATCCTCTTCAACTGGAAGATAATTTGCCTATTTAAAGCCTACTATTCTCATGGGATCACTGTGACATATATACCCTTTTCACTTCTCTTGCTTAAGCCTCTTTTTTTTTCTTCTTCTTCTTCTTCATCTTCCAGGAAATGGCTTCTGTATCATCAGAGAACTTGGCTTGCGTTGAGTTCGAAGGAATCGAGATTTCGGACATTGACATAGATCTTCTGAGGGAATTACTAGAAGAGTCACAAGACGAGGAGGCCGAGGATGAAAGACTAGGATGCGTAATTCGATCCCTGGAAGCTGAGATTGACCCCTACATGACCGAAGGTCATGGTTCGCTTGTTGAGCCTGAATTGGGTAGCTACAATGGTGGCTCGGTTCCTTTTGCGGCCTGTATAGATAATTTTGATTGGATTGATATGGACATAGCTTCATCCTCGGCTAGTGATGACATGATCGATAAGTACACGGATTCGTATGAAATGGTTGGGATAGTAGAATTAGGAGAATTTAGAGATTATTCTCAGCTCTACTACGGAGCTCCCTTTGATGAACATATTTATAGTTCATTATGGTTAGAAACCTATGAGTCTGTAATGTTCGACTAGGGTGTCGTCGCATATTCCTTTGTTTGGCAAGTCTCGTGTGGCATGATGAATTTATAGCCCCTCATTAGCTGCGGATATAATCTCGAGATTGTTTAAGCATGATTAACAGATTATCAATTCTTCATTAACTTTGTACAACTAAATTTTACTTTGTTTAAAGTTAAAACCTATGTTAAAGGGTCGGTCTATGGGTACTCCCAAACATACTCCTTAATCCTAATTATGAATAACTAACCAATAAGGGCTAGGATTTAGCTTGCCTCATGTTGTCTTTTCTAATGTCACATCAGCTCTAATTCTGACAGTGTAATAATTGAGTTAAACAAGTAGGATTTGGGACTATATTTGGGAGTAACCCTAGACTACTTCATGTTTAAGCATGATTGAGCTATTCTTGGTTATCAAGAATATACTCGGATTTGGGCCTCACTTCAACATGAATCCAAACAAACTCAGTTCAGGTTTTGTATGTACAATCCCTTTTGAACATACAAAAAGGGATTGTACAATCCCTTTTCGAGAAGATATTCTTGGCCTCACTATCCCTTTTGAGTTTGCACTGTTGTATAAAATAAGTGTGGTGTGGTTATTTAATTTAGGTGTTTTGGGTGTGTTGTGTAAAACTCAATTTTGTCTTTATGTTTTAGTCCCACATCAGAAAGAGAGAAAGTTGTGAAAGGGTGTATAACCTCTCGCACTTTCATACTTGAGTAATAGCAAAGGAGTGGGCTAGGCCCTCGCGCAGGCTGGAAAAGAGGTTTCAATGAGAATTTGGCGAGCCAGGCTAGAAACCCTTCATGCACGATGCGTTGCGGGTCGCGTCCTATGCACGATGATCAAAGACACACACACATGCGCGGCCAATCAGGCCAGGCCGGGTCAGGTCGCGCGCGTGGGTTCTTGAACCTTTTTGTTTCTTTTTTCTTTTTATCTTTTGGCTTTGGGGTTTCTAATATGTTATCCTTTTTTGACTGTTATAATATTAAATCATACTATTAAAAAATTTAATTTCCTATTTTGGTTTCAGAACTGAAAAGCTTTCGAAATTCTATATAAGTGTATATGTTACTATAAACAAATCACAACAACAAACAGTTCTCTCTAAAAACTTTTCTTATTGTGATTTTTCCGAGTTTGGTACAATTGAGTTCACTATGACCAGAGAAAGGAGAGTGCTCCCTTCTCTTTGGAATAGAATGTTGTATCCTGGGGGTGCCTGCCTTTATCCTACAAGCATCACATGTTGAGAAGAACCTGTAGGGGCGAATTTCACCTTAAGGTCAGCGTTTCAAAACACGTGCCTCGATCTTCTCTACTGACGAGTTGCTAGTGATCTACAGATTTTCTATTACAGTTTTCAAACATACAAATTCTAGAATTCTTATCTACGGGTATACTGCTACCTACGAATTGATGATTGGTAAATTCTGTCTTATTTGCATACAGATTATAGCAATCTTAAGGTGAAATCCTAAATTACTTTCGTATCTCTAATTCTTATTATCTGTATGCAAGCATGATGTCCAACTCTGAAAAACTAATTCCTTTTGATGGTAACAATTTCAAAAGATGGCAACACAAGATGATGTTTTATCTTAACACCCTGAATGTTGCACATGTTATTACTGATCCAAAATCTTATGACAATGATTTAGAGCCTACTAGAACACCGGTTAAGGAAAAATGGGATCATGCGGATTACATGTGTAGGAATTACATACTTAATAGTTTAATTCCTCTAATTTATGATGTGTACTGTAAGGTGAAAGCTGCAAAAGATTTATGAGAAATGTTAGATAAAAAATTCGTGACAGAAGATGCAAGAACTAAAAAATTTGTAGTTGATAGGTATTTTGACTACCAAATGGTGGATGATAAATCTATTATCTCTCAAGTACATGATTTACAGATCATTGTACACGAGATTCTAGAAGAAGGTATGACCATCAGTGATGGTTTTCAAGTAGTTACAGTGATAGAAAAATTGCCTCCTTCAAGGAAGGAATTCAAAATTTTGTTAAAACATAAAAGGAAAGAGATGACACTTGAAGATCTTATTGTTCTCCTCCAGATAGAGGAGAACAACCGAATTTTAGAGAACAAAGAAAAAGTTACAGAATTAAATTCAAAGGCAAATTTAATTGAAGGGATGTCGAAAAAAAAATCTGATAATAAGGGAAAGGGTAAATCTAACTTTCACAAGAAGCAAAATGAGAAGACCAAATTCCAAAAGCAAACTTTTAAGAAAACAACAGGGGATTGTTTTATCTGTGGAAAGTCAGGACATCAAGCAAGGAGCTGTAGATTCCGAAAATTTGGTCATCCCGACAAGAAAAATCAAGGATCTGCTCAAGCCAATATAGCAGAGACAAAGAGTTTTTCTGTAGTAATATCTAAAGTTAATTTTGTGGACAACATGAAGGATTGGTGGGTGTACACAGGGTCCACCAAGGATATCTATGGTGACAGGAATGCTTTCTCCTCCTATGAAATAGTAGGAAAGGAAGAAAAACTATTTATGGGTAATTCTTCAACTTCAGCAATTGCAGGAAAAATATCAGTGAATTTGAAATTCACTTCTGCGAAAATCCTTAATTTGAAGGATGTCCTTCATGCTCCAGATATAAGGAAAAATTTAGTCTCTGGCTCACATTTGAGCAATAAGGGATTTTTTTTTTTTTTGTAAAAAGGCACTCAGGAGGAGTGGGGGGTTTGGCAGACCCCTACCTGTTTATTAGATAATAAAAAAAATTGGGGGGACATAAAACCTTACCCCTACAAATAAAAAAGGGGGGGACATAAAACTTTACCCCTACCAAGACTCAAAAATCGGGGAGGACATAAAACCTTACTCCTAAAAAGAAACACACTAACATAGGGAGGGAATTAAAAACCCCTAACCCTAAATACAAAAAAACAACCACAAAACAAATCAAGATAATCTAATTTTACCAACACCTACTTTATCCAGAAATATAAGGGTCCTAAGATGAGGAGGGCAATCCTGATTAGTTTGGACCAAACCCAAGCTCTGAACATCACAACCATAATTAGCTAAAAAATCAGCAACCTGATTTGCTTCTCTGAAAATGTGAGTAAAAGACAAGCATATATGGTTGTTTTTTCTAATTTTTTGGTTCCAGTACCAAATAGTCCAAGGATGATAACAATTACCCTTCCAGGCTTCTACAAGAGTTTTAGAGTCAGACTCTACCTCAATCTGATTGTAACCCAATGAATGACAAAGAGAGATTCCATCCAGGAGGGCTCTAGTTTCAGCAACATAGCTTGTACAGTAGTCATAAAATGAAAAGAAACAAGCTAACATATCACCTTGATAATTACGAAGAATACCTCCTCCACCAGCTAACCCAGGATTACCTTGAGATGCTCCATCAACATTTAACTTTATTTTCGCTTGAAGAGGCTGGATCCATTTAATAATAGAGATAGACTTTCTAGCTTGGGGAAGAGGAGACTCCTTGCTGAAAAGTGAGAGATCCAGTCTTTGTTTTGAGGGTAAATTGCCCAGCTCTAACAGCCAACCTTTTATTCTAGCAATGATAATATCTGGAGGCTTTCGAATATTTTTGAATCTTCTCGAGCATCGCTCCTTACAAATTTCTCAAATGATGAGCAGAGGAAGCATATTGAAAAGAACATTATGATGCCTTTTATAAGCTCTGAACCATCATCTCAGAAGGCATTGTATGGTATCACTGGGCTGCAAAACAATGGAACAAAGTCCAGTAAAATAATTCCAAATGCTGACTGCAACATCACTGTTGCAAAGAAGGTGAGTCAAAGATTCAATATTTCCAGAATTACAACAATAACAACGACTAACAAAAGGGATACCTGTAGATCGAATCATATTATCTATCGATATGGCACCATACATTACCTTCCAACCAAAGATCTGAATTTTTTTTGGAATATTAGAATTCCAAATATTTAAACATCAATCCTTACGAGCATGAGAGTTGCGAATCGCATCCCAAGCAGATTTAACAGTAAACTTATCCGTAGGATTGGGATTCCAAAGAAAAGATCATCAGAATCAGAAGTAAAGTAACCTGCAGATTGTATTTCTGTCTTCAATTGATCAGTAATATAGTCACTAAGGATTTAAGTTGGTGTTTAAAACAGATAAATTTGTACTCACAAAGAATGAAATTTTTGTTGCGAAGGGCTATGCTAGTGAAGGTCTTTTAAGTTGAATGTAATCATTGAAAAAACAAATAAGACATCTACTTCTTCTGCTTATTTGATTGACTCTCTTAATGTGTGGCATGATAGATTAGGTCATGTAAATGTTAAATCTATAAACAAGTTGATGCTATTAGGATTATTTCCTAAAACATCTATTGATAATGAACAAAAATGTGAAATTTGTGTAAAATCTAAATTTTCTAAGAAACCATTTAAATCTATGGAAAGGATTTTTGAACCTCTAGGTTTAATTAATAGTGACTTGTGTGATCTAAAATCTACGGTCACTAGAGGTTGCAAAAAATAGTTCATAACATTTATAGATGACTATAGTACATTTTGTTATGTTTATCTATTAAAGAGCAAAGATGAAGCTCAAGAAAAATTTAAAATATGGAAATTAGAAGTAGAAAAACAGATAGAAAAATTTGTTAAAATTCTAAGATCCGACAGGGGTGGTGAATATGATTCATACTTATTTTCTGAATATTGTGAAAATAATGGAATAATACATCAAACAACAGCTCCATATTCTCCTCAGTCTAATGGAATAGCTTAAAGAAAAAGTAAGCATTTAAAAGAAATGATGAATGTCATGCTTATTAGCTCTGGTCTATCATATAATTTGTTGGGGGAAGCAATTCTCTCAGCTTGTTACATTTCAAATAAAATACCTGATAAAAATTGTGACAAAACTCTTTATGAGTTGACATAAAAGGCGTCCATCATTTAAACATCTTAGCAAAGGTTGTTTTGCCTACCCCAAAGAGAGCTAGAATAGGTTCTAAAACTGTTGACTGTGTATTTTTAGGCTATTCTCAAAATAGTAGTGCTTAGAGATTTCTAGTAATTAAATCATAAAATAATAGAGTAGATTCAAACTCAATTATTGAGTCTAGAGATGTAGAGTTCTTTGAGAACTGTTTTCCTTTTAAGGAAAACTCTAAAGGTAGATATCCTTTGTTTATGACTAGTTCATCAATAATAAATCAATATGTACCTTTAGATAATTCAATAGAACCTGTAAGTCATTCTAATACTTCTATAGAAGAATTAGAACCCAGGAAAAGTAAAAGAGCAAGGAAGGACACAAATTTTGGTCCCGACTTTATTACTTTTTATTAGAAAATGATCTTAATTCCTTTAGAGAGACCATGTCTTCTTATGAAGCACCATATTGGAAAGAAGCCGTTAACGCTGAAATAGACTCTATTATGGCTACTAAAACATGGGCATTGGAAAATCTTGCTCCTTGAAATAAAACAGTTGGGTGTAAATGGATATTTAAAAGAAAACTAAAAACTGATGGATCCATAGATAAATTTAAAGCCTGATTAGTTGCTAAGGGTTTTAGACAAAAAGAAGGAATAGATTTCTTTGATACTTACTCACCAGTAACTAAAATTACATCCATACGAGTATTGATGTCACTAGCATGTATCTTCAACCTTGAAATACATGAGATGGATGTTAAGACTGTATTTTTAAATGGAGATCTTGAAGAAGAAATCTATATTAATCAACTTGAGGGTTTTGTTGTCCGAGGTTTAAGTATTGAGTATCGTTGTGTCGAGTCCGATTGAGTACAGTTCGAGTCTTCTAAGTATTTTTTTGCTTTTACTCTTAGTGATATCTTTTTGTTGCACGAGGTCCCTTGATTTTTTTCGGAAGGATTTCCACATAAAAATTCATTTGTGTTGAACTTTCCTTAGTTAATAATTTAATTATATAAATTAAAATTGGTTAGATAGACCTTAGGAAGACCTAGCCACTCTCATTGGGTTTATGAGTTCTCAAACTAAAAAGTAATATTTAGGATTCACTAAAAATTTTCAATTGGTATTAGAGTGGGTTCACCAAGTTATTAGTGCGATCTTATTTATTATTCGGTGAATATGAATCCACAACGAGAGGGTGGATCCATCTCTTGTCACCCATTGTTCAATGGGAGTAATATTAATTATTGGAAAGCTCAAATGAGAGCGTTTCACCTATCTCTGGACAAGAAGTTACGGATCAGTGTAAAAAGGGTTGGACCCATCCTACAAAGACTGTAGAAGACCATATCATCCTTAATTCTTATAATAATTGTGATATATTGAATGAGGAATGAGACACTTTTGATGTTACCCATGAAGGGACCACATGGAGTGATAGTGAATTGAAACATAAATCGCATAGTGTTACCTCGAATGAGGAGACTACAAAATTTTTGGTATTTAACTGCCACCACCAGTGGAGTTGAAGAGTCCATCTCATCTAATGATGGTTAGAATGGAGATGAGAGTCAAAGTGACTCGAATTTTGTGGGAGACCTCGAGACAGCTTATGAAGAGTTGTACGAGGAAAGCCTTAAGCTGAAAAAGGTTGAAATTTCCTTGACTAAATAATTCAAATTAATAGAAAAGAAATATATGCCTCGGACCTAGCTACTTTCGGATTGAAAGCCCTAGTGTCTCAACTTGAAGAAGAGAAGGCTTCCCTCCTTGTCAAGGTTGAGCTTCTTCAATATTATTTGCATATTTGTCTTGATCACAAAACAAGTCTAGGATCTTGAACAAGATCAGAAGTGTAGAGATGAGAAGGAAACTCCACTTACCTCGAACACTGAGTTTGGTTCTAAAAGGCACCATCCTGCTAAAGGGAATGACTCTTCTCCACTGAAATTCATTCCTACATGTCATAAATGTGGAGTGAGGGGTCATATTAGGCCTCAATGTCCTAAACTTCATAGTATTCCCAATCATTGTTCTAGGAACCAAAATAAAGTTAGAGGAAATCTCCAAAGGAGAGTTGGGGTCCTAGTGGATAAGTCTAGGAGGTTAAGTGAGGATTAAATTAGAATTGCTCACACCTCTAGACAATGTCATGGTCAGGACACTCCTTATGTTAGACATAGAGGAGGAAACGGGAAGAACCTGAATGCCCGCCATAATTTTACCTCTTAATCTTGGAAGAGGAGGAATAAGAGAAAGAGGCAGAAGGTCATGCATGAAACCTCAATCAAAACAGTTAAAGACCAAATGGTTGATCAAACTGTTAAAACCATCTAGATGAGGAAGGAAGACTTGGAGGGCTTCACTTAGCTCGCACCTCTCATAGCCCTGGGTGTGCTTTTATTGTTATATCTTGTCCTAGTGCTATGCTTTTTGTATATACTAATTATTTATTTTTATTAGTATTTATTTTTTTTGTATTCTTTTCCTGCTTTATTTATTTTGAAAATTCAAAAACATTGAAAAGCAATCAAATTCAAAAATATGTTTGTCATGTTTGACCTAGATTGACTTGCATTCCTTGCATGATCTTTATTTTATACTTGTCCAAGGTTAAACATATTATTGTTGCTGATTGAAGATAAAACACCTATTTTAGTCTCTTGGTTAGGCTAAATTTTAAAGTAGTTTCTTTTTCACAGTTATAGACTTATTCGTGTGTGTATGATTTACAATTTCACATGTAGCTGTAGAACCCAAGAATTTGAGTTCACTGTGCTATGAATAGTGCTTGTAAGGGCCAAAAGTCCCACGTAATGGTTGTGTGTTTAAGATGAATAAAAATGAAGTTTTTAAATCAATCTAAGGGTGATGTTATATGTGTAAATTGTCCTAAGGGTGCTAAGCAAAGAGTGACAACACTCTAAGTGTCAAAAGGGTGAAAAACAAGCCAAATGGGAAGAGAAACACACATTCGGTCGACCGACCATCACACCCGGTCGACCGACTGATGTGAAAAGGGCCCCAACAAGGATTTGACAAAGGCCAGTCGACCTCCCCCTCTGGTCGGTCGATCGACTGTCTCAAAATTGTAGAGACCCGAACTTTCTTTCATGCCATTAGTACAATTAATAAGGATAGATTAGTCCTTTGTTATGTTTTTATGCTTGTTTAATAATAACGAATCGATGTAGTGTGTTTAAATGGCTTAAGCAAGCAAATAGAGGTCAAACAGAGCATGTGATCGATCACAAGAGGCTTACAATCGATCGCACTCAGTGAGAAAAACTAGAGAAATCTCTGTTCTATTTACGATTGATCGCAGGGGAGCTACAATCGATCGTACTCAGTTGAATTTCTAGAAATTTTTCTAGGGTTCATACGACAGATCACCATCAGGTGCGATCAATCATACTACGGAACTACGATCGATCGCAGTGTATGTGCGATCAATCACTGTCACACGCATGAATTTTTAAAAAGTTACAGAAATCAGGGTTTTAAACCCCTAGGCTATAAATAGAGATTCTATTTCAAGGGTTTTAGGGTTTTATCTTTTCTAAACCTAATTTGGCAAAAAAATGGAGAGAAAACCTAGGGTTTCAAAGGAAGATTGCTCAAGAAGTGAAATTTTGCTTGGAGAAGAAGAAGATTAGCTTGGGAATCAACCCCAAAGCTTCAAGAAGCTTCATCGTGCGATTTGGATCTAAGGGAAGGATCCCAAAGGTCGATATGCCTTCTAACTTACTCTATTATGTAATCTCTAATCTTAAGTATGTTTATTAAGAGTTTTCTTTCATGATTTTTATGGAAATGGATATATATTGGTGAATGGTGAATTTCACTCATGAAATGGGGTTTTTGGCTTGTGTTTAAGATATTGGGAATTGTAGTTTATACTCTATGTTTTGTTAATTGATGATTGTATAGGAAATGGTGATGGATTGGGTTTGAAATGAATGGTGATGGGTTTAGAATGTATGCCTACAGTGATGTATGCTTCGAATGGAGGATGAGTTATATGAATTGGAGGAAGGGTGTTTGTTTTTATGCATGAATGGAAATGAAATGAGTTTAATATTAAGGAATGTATTCTGGAAATGAATGATTTATGCTAAGAATTTTAGCTATGAATCTTATGCTAAAATGTTTATATTGAATGGTGGTTGGTATTCGGGTAAGCCAAAACTTAGAGGGAAGTCTTCCAGACCGGGAATTCTCTAACTATTCGGTATTGGATATTATGGTGGAGTTTTCATGATGAGAGATCAGAACCTAAGGGATGACCTACTCGAATGTCAATTGCGACACTCAAGCACACATCCACTTGCATGGTAAGTCTATAAGTCTCATATGTGCACATGTCTCACAAGCATGCGTGCATGGCACGAGAAAGTATTGGCCTGCGGATGGGTATGGTTATGTAGAAAGTATTGGTTCACGCATGGACATGAAATCTCATAAGAAATATCTTGCAAGCTCATAAGAATTATCTTGCAACCTCATAAGAACATGCATCATGTAAGATCAAGTCTAAGAGTCTTTCATGCTCATAAGTCCACACGAGTCAAGATGAAAATATGGTATGTCTCGCATGCTCTTGCGTACTCTGATTATATTTTTACAAAATGATTATGTTATTGAATATGTTATAATGATATCATGTTGTTGGTTAGACTACTTATCCACTGAGTGTTTTCAATACTCAATCGACCTGTTATTGTTGGTAGGTTTAGAGCCGGAGCCTATAGCTAAGCTTTGGATAGAGGAGGCGTACGGAGAAGAGGAAGGAGGTAATCTCTTCACTGAGGAAGTGAGGGACCTTGATCGGTCTCCTTACTACTAGGTTTCTTATTTTTATTTTAAGGAGATTTGTAACAGACTTAAGTTTTTCAGGATGATGTTGCTTAGAGTTTATACTTTGTGGATTTTAATTATAGTGGATTATGTTGGGCAGATTACATTTGTATAGGATCGTTTGGTTTTATCTATATCAAATTTTATTATTCTCATTTTTGGTGACTCGTGTTGGTAGGCCTTGTATGTCATGGGATTTAAGCAAGTTGAAGAAATGTGGCGACTCAAGGTCCCATTTTGCTCAAGGTGGGATTTGGGGTCGTTACATTGGTGGTATCAAAGCACATGGCATTAGAGTCCTTAGGACTAAGGTATTAATTATAGGTTAAGGGGTTTTATCTAACTTAGGGAAACAACATCAAGTCTAGGACTTAGGCTTGTCATAAGGTTAAGTTTGAAAGTTAAGATGTGTGGTTTATGATGGAATTCAACAAATTGCAAGTCATGAGGAGAGGTGCGAGAAACAATAGGAATGGGGGGCGGGGAGTGTGACTGATGGGGGTACCCTAGAGGGTGCCTACCATCCCAATATAAGTTGGGCTATGGAGCCTATTACTGTAGCCAAACTCGACAGGCCGAAATTATGGCTCAAAAAACTGCCTTGCTAGCAATCGGGCAAGCCAGGCAAGAGAGGCCAGTTGAGGTCCATCCACCCCGACAACACGGAGTGAAAACTTTTAGGAGGATGAGTCCTCCAACTTTCTATGGGTACACTGATCCGACAGTTGCAGAGCTATGGATCATGCAATTGGAGAAGATATTCTCTATGCTTGAAACCACTAATGAGCAAAGAGTGAGATGGGTCTTATTTGTGATGAAAGGAGAGGCAGAACATTGGTGGAGGGCCACAACCAGGAAGAGGAATGAGGTATGAGCTGGACAGACATGGACATGGGGAGAGTTCCTTGATATCTTTTCTAAGCAATATTTTCTGAGATCTATGAGGGAACAGAAGGAGATTGAGTTCTCTACTCTTCGGCAAGGGAGCATGTCAGTGACCGAGTATGAGGCCAAGTTTGTGGAGCTGTGCAGGCCTACTCCTCTTCTGATCACTACGAAGAGCATGAAGGCGAGGATATTTGAGGGAGGTTTGAGAGATTACATCTGGGACAATGTTGAGATCCTACGTCTAGGAACATGTCGGGAGGTAAGTGGGCGAGCTTTGATTGCTAAGAGGAGGTCGGCTGAGTTTTTGAAGAAGAGGGGGATGTAGGAACGCAAGTATGGCCCGTAGGACAAGAGGCCGAGGATGCCAGGCCTGATGCCAGTTGTCAGGCCTACTCTTATCAGAGGCCTACACCAGTGACTTCACAGGCACCCCGAGTTTCCCCACCTCCAGTTTAGGTGTAGACTTTTGAGACTTGCATCCAATGTGGCAAGAGGCATAAGGTAGGAGAATGATGAGCAGTTAGAGGAGGATGTTTCCATTGTGGGGATGTCACACATTAGATTAGGGAGTGTCTGCTCTGCAATCAGCAGGTGCCTCCACAAACTTAGCCCCAGGGAGTGAGACCCCCTAGTTAGGCAGCCTATGTAGCAGAGTCCACCTCAGGGTTCTAGACCCCAGCAACCCTGCCAGCCAGCTCAAAGCCGGGTATTTGCTACCTTGGAGTAGGATGCACAGGCGTCCGACAGCGTTGTGCAGGGTACGTTGAATTTTAAATTTAGTTATGTATAATATCATTCTGTTTATGCGACTATGATGTTTGCTATTGTGTATAAACATGCTAAAAATTTGATAATTGTTTGTGCACATGATTTAACACACTTAGTTATGTATCCAATTCAGGCATTCTATTGGTAAACAACTGTTTAGCTCGTGTGTTGATTGACACTGGATCAACTCATTCTTTCATGACCCCTAGCTTCACACAAGCTTTCCCATCAGAGCTAAGTCCGTTAGACCATGAACTATCTATCGCCACTCATGTGGGTAGTTTAGTCATCACCGACAAGGTCTATCGCTCATGCGATATTCAGATTGGACAACGAGAGATGCTAGCCGATCTTATTATCCTCGAATTCCAGGATTTTGATGTCATCCTAAGCATGGATTGGCTTTCTACTTACCATGGTCATGTGGACTATTTCAGAAAGATGGTTAACCCAATTTACTAAGTCGGAAGAGTTGAGGAAGAGAGATCTAACCCAATTTACAACTTTGAGTATTTCCACTTCGGAAGTACCAGACTCATCTATTATTCCAGTGGTGAAGGAGTTCTTAGATGTCTTTCCTAAAGACTTACCTGGTTTACCACCAAATAGGGAGATTGAGTTTACAATTGATTTAGCTTCAGGCACGACACCCATCTCTAAGGCGCCATATATAATGGGTCTAGTAGAGTTAAAAGAGCTAAAGGAGTAGATTGAAGAGTTGCTCAGTCGTAGATTTATTCGCCCAAGTGTATCACCTTGGGGAGCTCCTATTTTATTCGTGAAGAAGAAGGATGGTTCGATGAGGATGTGCATTGACTAGCGATAATTGAACAAGGTCACCATTAAGGACAAGTATCCACTGCCAAGGATCAATGACTTGTTTGATTAGTTGCGAGGAGCTAAGTATTTCTCTAAGATTGATCTAAGGTTGGGTTATCATCAGATGAAGATAAAGACTGAGGATATTCCTAAGTCGGCATTCAGAACCAGATATGGGCATTATGAGTTTTTAGTGATGTCGTTTGGTCTGCTAAATGCACCGACAACCTTTATGGACCTTATGAACCGGATATTTAGGCCAACTTTGGACTCTTTTGTGATAGTGTTTGCAGATGATATCCTTATATATTTTCAAATACAAAAGGATCATGAAAGACATCTTCAGACTACTTTGAAGACGCTAAGGGAGCATCAGTTGTACACCAAATTAAGTAAATGTGAGTTTTGGCTTGAGAAAGTTGCATTTGTAAGCCATGTGGCATCGGCAGAAGGGATTTCAGTGGACCTCGCAAAAATAGAAGCAGTGTCAAGTTGGAGAAGACTAAAGAGCGTCACAGAAATTCGAAGCTTCTTAGGCCTCGCTGGTTATTACCAAAGATTTGTGGAAGGTTTCTCCAGTTTGGCAGCACCGCTTACTCATCTAACTCGAAAGAACGCCAGGTTTGAGTGGAATGAGAAATGCAAGAAGAGTTTCCTTAAATTGAAGAAGCGTCTCACTACCGCCCCATCTTGATAGTACCATCCGGTGGCAGAGGTTTTGTAGTATACAGTGACGCCTCACTCATTGGGTTTGGTAGTGTCCTTATGCAATACGGAAGGTGATTACCTATGCTTCCTAACAGTTGAAAGACCACAAAAAGAACTACCCTACCCATGACTTAGAGTTGGCAGCAGTTTTCTTCGCTCTGAAAATCTAGAGACATTACTTATACGGTGAGCAATTTGAAGTATTCACCAATCACACGAGTCTGAATATCTGTCCTCGCAAAAGGAGCAGAATTTGAGGCAATGCCGTTGGATGGAATTCCTTAAAGATTATGACTGTTCTATTTGATACCACCCGGGGAAAGCAAATTTGATGGCGGATGAGCTAAGTCAAAGAACTACGAGATTCTTGGCTCATTTGATGGTCCAAGAATGGAAGCTACTCAAAGAGGTGTCTAACTTTGATGCAGGTTTCTGTGTTGGAACATATGGAGCCTTAATGGCCAACATCATGGTCAGGCCAACCATCTTTAACAAGATTAAAGACCTGTAATGGGGCGATGGAGAATTGCACGCTGCTATGAACAAGTCAATTAGCAGTGGGTTTGAGGGTTTCTCCTAGAGAAATGGTGGGATCTCTTTCAAGGATAAACTTTGTATTCCAGATAATGAAGAATTGAAAATGGATATTCTAGATGAAGCATATAAGTCTAAGTACACTGTCCATCCGGGAGGTACCAAGATGTACCAGAGCCTCAAGAAATATTTCTGGTGGAAGGACATGAAAAAGGACGTGGCTACCTATGTGTCCAAGTGTTTGATTTGTCAGCAAGTAAAAGCCGAACACAGGAGATCGGTGGGACTTCTTCAGTCACTTCCTATTCCCGATTAGAAATGGAAAAATATCTCCATGGACTTTATTTTTTTTCTACCAAGGACAACAATTAATTTTGATGCTATTTGGGTCATAGTTGACATGTTGACCAAGTCAGCTCATTTCCTTCCATATCAAACCATGTATAATCACAATCGTCTTGCGAATCTGTATATCAAGGAGATAGTCCATTTGCATGGAGTGTCAGTCAGCATTGTATCTGATCGAGACCCAAGATTTACTTCTAGGTTCTAGAAGATTTTTCAGCAGGCTATGGATTCCCGTTTAGATTTTAGTACGGCTTTCCATCCGCAAACAGATGGACAAATTGAGAGGTGAACCAGATCATAGACTACATGCTATGAGCTTGCATGTTAGACTTCTAGGGTAGTTGGGATGACCACTTCCCGTTGGTTGAATTTGCCTATAACAAGAACTATCAAGTAAGTATTAAGTGGCACCGTTTGAGGCACTCTATGGGAGAAGTTGTCATTCACCACTGTGTTGGGATGAAGTTGGTGAGAGAAAACTTCTAGGTCCCGAGCTTGTGGGTTAGACTGTGGACCGGGTTCATTTGATTAGAGAGAGGTTAGAAACAGCTCAGAGTAGGCAAAAAAGCTATGCCGATACTCGACAGAGGGATCTTGAATTCCAAGTCAGAAACTATATGTTCGTCAAGATCTCACCTACAAATGGCGTAATGAGGTTCGGCAAGCAAGGCAAGCTCAGTCCAAGGTACATGGGACCTTTTGAGATCACTACTAGAGTTAGGGAAGTAGCTTACCAGATCACTTTGCCGCCTCACATGACAAGTGTGCACAATGTCTTTCACATTTCCATGTTGAGAAAATATATTTTGGATCCTTCACATGTGAATCATTGGAGATCCGTGAGGATCTGACTCTTATTGAGCAACCTGCTCAAATTCTTGACTGGATGGAGCAAGTTTTACGCACGAAGGTCATCCCCCTAGTTCTCTTACGATGACAACACCATGCAGTTGAAGAAGCCACATGGGAGCGAGATGATGAAGTTCGCGAAAAGTACCATCATCTATTTGAATAAGGTACATAAATTTTGAGGAAAAAATTCTCATAAGGGGGGAGAATGTAGATACCCAAACTTTCTTTTATGCCATTAGTACAATTAATAAGGTTAGATTAGTCTTTTGTTATGTTTTTATGCTTGTTTAATAATAACGAATCGGTGTAGTGTGTTTAAATGGCTTAAGAAAGCAAATAGAGGTCAAACAGAGCATATGATTGATCGCAAGAGGGCTACAATCAATCGCACTCAGTGAGATAAACTAGGGAAATCTCTGTTCTATTTACGATCGATCGTAGGGGAGCTACAATTGATCGTACTCAGTCAAATTTCCAAAAACAATTCTGGGGTTCATGCGGCAGATCATCATCAGGTGCAATCGATCCCACTAGGGAGCAACGATCGATCATAGTGTATGTGAGATTGATCGCAGTCGCCCGTATCAATTTTTATAAAAATACGAAAATCAGGGTTTTAAACCCCTAGGCTATAATAGAGGTTCTATTTTGAGGGTTTTAGGGTTCTATCTTTTCTAAACCTAATTTGGCAAAAAGGGGAGAGAAAACCTAGGTTTTTAAAGGGAGATTGCTCAAGGAGGGAAGTTTTGCTTGGAGAAGAAGAAGATTAGCTTGGGAATCAACCCCAAAGCTTCAAGGAGCTTCATCTTCCGATTTGGATTTAAGGGAAGGATCCCAAAGGTCGATATGTCTTCTAACTTACTCTATTATGTAATCTCTAAGCTTAAGTATGTTGATTAAGAGTTTTCTTACATGATTTTTATGAAAATGGATATATATTGGTGAATGGGGGATTTCACTCATGAAATGGGGTTTTTGGCTTGTGTTTAAGATATTGGGGATTGTACTTTATATTATATACTTTGTTAATTGATGAATGGATAGAAAATGGTGGAAGGGAAATGATGATGGATTGGGTTTGAAATGAATGGTGATGGATAGAAAAGCCTGCCTGCTTGTAGCCCGGTCCTAACAGCTCTTTTTGGTCGGATACCAGTAGAGTATCTTGAAAGCAGTACAAGTGCAAGGGAAACCCTGACTCTAGTATAGCGGAACTTCCCGACCTCAATGCCTTTGCACTGATAACCATACCTCAGTTGGTATTCCCAAGATGCCGTACCCTTGTCGAACCAGTTAAGGTAGGGATCCTCAAGGACATGCACAACTCCTGCACAGTACCAATCATCTTTGCAGAGCTTCTCAGGGCTCTCAATCAGGCAGCAAACCACAGAAGGGGCATCTTCCATGCCAGTGCATATCTCCTACACCTGTGGCTAGCAGGACACCTGTCTACGATCATAGCTGCACCAATCAACCTCCGTGAAGTCTACAGTCTACATCGAGAGATTTCTCAGAATCAGGGCTCGATAGCAACTACAGACATCAAAAAGCTCTACCAGCTTCTCCAAACCCTGTCAGAGGAGATCATACGGCAGTGAGTTGTCATCACTAAAAGGCGATGCATGATCCTTGCCAGACTTACGGGCTCCGCAGCCTACATTCCACTCCTAGTCCTTCGACAGTTCGGATTCCCTCAATGCATCCCAGTTATAGACTGGCAGAGAAATGATTGGATCACTTTCATTGTACGTTTCGACAGCCTCACAGGTCGATTCCAGTCAGATTGGCAAAAACTTCAGGAGATCAGCGGACAGACTTTGTGGTTACATCAGGACCACCTACAGATGCAGCATACCAACTTTGGCTGGAAAATCCTGACATTCCATCTCCCATGCCTGTACCCAGGGAACTGTCCACACCCATCTCGGCTCCATCACATGGGACTATACCCTTGGCTGAAAAGGTAGTCCACTGGAGAAACATCTTCCTGAAGAGACAGCTTCAAATTCAGTTGAAAGAGAAGCAGCTACGGAAGGCTCAACAAACATTCAGGATGTAGAGCGGGACAGCAAAACTTCAGGCCATAGATCGAGCATCTCGAGCAGACAGTCCGGTCTTGTCAGAAGAAGCGGAAAGGCGACACCAGAAAAACAGCCGTCATTAGGGCTCAGCTACACTTTTATCAAGAGCACCTTGACAGTGCAAAGGCTGAGATGACTCCTCGGATCCGACAGTTCGGATCCCGGATGTTCAATGCTGCTGAAGCCATTGAGAATTTGGAGGTTGAGGTCACATCCCTCCAACAGCAAATCATGGGCCTAGACGGTGTGCCCCGACCGCTTGACTTCGCGATCCCTGATGGACCTGCCTAGGATCGAGTCTTTTTCTCTTTTTGAGTCATAGTCCTGTACTCTTTTCTTGCACAAAGTCCTTCCTTGCATCTTCTTCTTGCACCATGAACGTGCATGTTTAGCCGGCAAGTCACTCTATTCACAATGATACCACGACATTAGGCACAAACACCTGCACTGGGCCCCTCTGGCATTAATGCATCATCCATGCACCCTCATCGTTAGCCATGCACTATATTTACACTAACTAGGGTCACTGCACATACACTATATGTACACTGCACCTTACACTTGCACTTGCATCATCGGTACGCTACACTAGCAGCACCGGCAACTACATTAGGCATTTACACATGCACTGTCACCGCATCTGCATACTAGGGCACAACACTTGCACTTATGTAGAAAATGTACTACCCAGTCTATCCTAGGCTAGGCATCGCCCTCCAAGTTGTAAGAGTCCAGTCTATCCTAGCCAGGGCATCATTGTCATTGTACTCACTGCATTAGCATCACTCGAGTACAGCCCACACATCATGTAGTCGACAGCACTCCTAAAAGTGACCCTACTACAAGAATTAATAGACCACGTCTATCCTTCACTCTATCCTATCAGGAGTGCTGCTTAAGATCGAGTCTTTTCTCTTTTTGAGTCTCACCTTAGTCATTGAGTTTTTACCCTCACATGCTCATGCATTTTAGATTCACATACCTTACCTTCGGTATTGACTCGCTCTATCTTTCCAGATTTCACTTTATTGAGGCGGTAACTTAAGGACTCAAGCGATGGAACGCGGAGAAGCATCGAGCAGCCAAGAAATCATCTTGACAACCCTCCTCCGTCAAGAGCAAGACATCAAGGAAATCAAGTCTCTCCTCCAAGATATGGCTACCGCTCTCGACAAGCTCTTGGTGGCACAACGACAAACCCAGATCCGTCCCCCTACCTCTCAGAAAAACGCATCCAACCTAGTGGCACAACTACAGAAACCTCCCTCTCACCCGCTCCCCAAGCCTAAGAAAGAGCGGGCACCACCCAAGCATTTCACCCCTTCTCCTCTCAGCCAATTCCTACCAGTTCTCATTGATAGGAAATTGATCACACTCCGTGGTCCTACCCCATTGCAACCCTTAGCCAAACGGAACCACAACTACAAGGAGCATGAACACTGTGCTTTTCATCAAGGCCCTGGGCACTCTACTGATCACTGCATCGCTTTGAAGCATGCAGTTGAAGACCTAATCAACGAGGGCAAACTTGATTATGTGCCTGGTAGCTGGAGTTCCTGAAAACCCTATCCCCTCATCAACCCATCATCAAGCCGCCTTCATGCCACCTAGAGCAGTGTCTTCACCAACTCGTTTGAAGAAGGAGACTTGAAAACAAAATGCTGAGTTCGGTTGATTAGAGCCAAGCCCAGTCTAAGTCTATCTTAGTTAGGATTTCTTTCACGTAAGAGTTGGCCGCAGTGGCCCTATATGAGTCCAGTCAAACTCTTTCAATTCAATGAAATCACTTTTTTAAGAGTTTCATCTTCATATTTGCGTAGCATAGCTGAATGCTTCCTAAGCTTATCTGCCTTAACAAGAGATCACTTAAACAGATAATCAAACCCATAATCCCCAGGGGTAGAATATGATGAAAAGCAGAATTCTCATCCAGGAACCTTGTCCTGTACAGAACTGGGTAGCATTTCTGAATGTGAAGGTCAAGACCTCGCCACACCAGGGGTAGGGGGGCAATCAAAAGCAAGGGGCAAGCCCATCTCCGGTCATCCGACGTAAGCTCCCCCACGACAATGCTTGGAGCAGGGGGCAACTTGAACAAGAAGCTGACACTCGGACAAGTAACTGACAACTGCGAGAAAACCTGCATAGATTTACTAGGGGCAAATGCCTCGCCCGACAAAGCAAGGGGCAATATCGGACTAATCACCGGATCCCGAACCAATCAAATGGGCAAAATCAAAGAACAGCGCTTAAGGTCTTGCCTAATAACGCTTGCACTTTTAGCCGCTTCGGGAAAGGACAGGAAGCCATCTTTGGCACCCCTTTCATCCCCTTCAATGTAAACCCGTTTTACAGATCAATGAAATCCGCTAGTTAGCCCCTTTGAGCATAACAGCCTTTCTTTCATAAAACCTCTTCAGGGACACCCTCCCTTACCAATCTGTGGTATTTGCCTGAACTACGTTACGACCTGATCCTACAAAGGGTACGTAGGCAGCCTGACAAATCAGGTGCGGTCATAAAAAGGGATCATACCACCCCAATCTCCACTACGCAGAGTCAAACCATCCCCAGTGGAACCAAAGCCTCTTTGGAATGTCTCCTTGCAGAGATAGAGCAAAAAAATCCTCTCAACTTCTCCAGTCAAGGGTAAAAAAAAAAATTCCATTAAAGGAAAACCCAAAATAGAAGTTGAAACATTTTAAGAGTCAGAAACTCCCCACAAAGATAACCTCTCCGGACTCTGTCCCCAACAGATACCTTTCAAGGAAAATCTCTCCAAAAAAAAAAAAAAAACCCCAAGCAGAGACAACCTTTTTCGAAACTCTCCCCAGCAAAGACAACCTCTCTCAAAATTAAAAAAAAAAAAAAAAAACTCCGCTGGAAATCCAAAAATACAAATCCTCAGGAGAGCACAACAAGTACAACGAAAGAGATCCCCAAAAAGAGTAACTGCAAAAGAGAAATCTCAGGGTGTCCCAAACTTCGGTCCCCCAGCCTACATTTCATCATATCACAAGTCTTCCTAGATCCCCTAAAGACTGAAAGTGCAAGCAGCTTATCACGCAAGTATCTGAAAGCGAGCTACCGATATCCAAGGCAACGGGAGCAGAACTCTGTTCAAAACCATCGCGGGCCCAATGAAAACCAGAAATGGCATTGGTGCGCAAAAATTACGCGAACCCCAGACCTGGTCTTGAGACCAGGGGCAAAAAAGGGAAGAAAACTTATCAGCTTCGCAGGCATGAGGAAAACCGGCAACGGCCTCATTGCGCAAAAATTATGCGAACCCCATTGAAATCATTCCAAGGGTAAAAAAGGGAGAAAAGCTGAAGAGCAGTTTAGCAAAAGAATCCAGCAATAATTAGGCTCGCCAAGTTCCTGACAATCCCCCATAGGTCACTAGCAGATGGCCCGGAAAAACAGATCCCTCGACAGTAGCCTCTAGCAAAGCTTAATTCCCTAGATCATCAGTAGTGGTCTACAACAGGGACACATTCCCCAACGGATCCCCAGCAGAAGCCTCTAATTGCTCTCTATAAACATTCTCCCATGCAAGAATCTGAAAGCATCCAATTTTCTTTTCAGCAAGCGTCTCCCCAGCCGGAATACTCAATCAGCAGCGAGGCAGAGCAACTTTCATTGGCAAAGCTACCCCAAGTCCTCAGCAAAGCCCGACTCCGCAAGATGCAAATCATGGCTTCATCAATGTCATAACAGGACAAATCTGCTTAGCATTGTACTCTATCCCTAAGGACAAAATCCATTCACCCTGTGAAAGTGATCTCCTTATTAAATCACATTAGCAAAGGAAACATTCAACTTCAAATTATGAGTCTCCTTCTGGTCACCATCAGAGTTCCCATACTCGTCGGATCAGCCATCCTCGAAGTCTGTCAAATCCCGTGACATCTTCCAAGTCTGTCAAATCCTGTGACGTCTCTCAATCACCGCCAGAGTCCCAATACTCACCAGGTCAATCACATTCTAAGTGTCTTTCCACCGGCTTGGCCAGGTCAAACAGAACTCAGCAATCGCCCGAGATGCATCACGGTTTCAACAAGAAGCTAGAGCAAAATCGAATGCCTTCAGAATCTTCAAATAGCAAAGGACTGGTCTCCAAGAGCGTGTCATATACCCAACCCTCCTTCAACCTGCATGCCACACTAGGGAAATCAGGACTAGTCTAACCTCTCATGCATAAGTCAAGCCGTGTAAAGCTGCACACTAGTTGCGCACACTTAATCGAGTCGCACATAATGCACTCTAGTTACTTAAATCCAGTTGCAAACTAGTTGCGCACACTCAATCGAGTCGCACATAATTCACTCTAGTTAATCAAATCCAGCTGCAAACTATTTGCACACACTCAATTGAGTCGCACATAATGCACTCTAGCTAATCAAATCCAGCCGCACACTAGTTGCACATACTCAATCGAGTCGCACATAATGCACTCTAGCTAATCAAATCCAGCTGCACACTAGTTGCATACACTCAATCGAGTCGCACATAATGCACTCTAGTTACTCAAATCCAGTTGCACACACCCAATCGAGTCGCACATAATGCACTCTAACTACTCAAATCCAACTGCACACTAGTTGCACACACTCGATCAAGCCTTTCACTGCACTCAAACTAACTGCATCCAAGTTTCACATTACACTCTAACTGCACACAATCAAGTTGCACTCAATACATCATAGCTACATATTAGCTGCATACAAGGTGAAAGCTCATCCAATACATTCAAGTCGCACAACACATTGCACTTTAGCCGCACGCACTTAATCAAGTCGCGCACCTTAGCATCAATCATCTTGATCAAAATCCAGTGCCTTTCAGTCATATCAACATCAATCCGGCTAGTGCCTCCAGGCCATACCTCAAATCTTTGAACATTCAGTGGGTACCTTTATACTGTACACCACTGGACATCCCGTGTGTACCTTGACAGTGTACACCACCCGCATGTCCCCTTTGTGACACCCCCGTGTGTCCTGGGCATCCTAGGTGAGCGTCGACATAATGCACTTTGTCGACACCTCGCATGCCCGACATCCCGCGTGTACCTTGACAGTGTACACCACCCGTATGTCCCCTTTGTGACACCCCCGTGTGTCCTGGGCATCCCAGGTGAGCGTCGACATAACGCACTTTGTCGACACCTCGCATGCCCGACATCCCGCGTGTACCTTGACTGTGTACACCACCCGCATGTCCCCTTTGTGACACCCCCGTGTGTCCTGGGCATCCCAGGTGAGCGTCGACATAACGCACTTTGTCGACACCTCGCATGCCCGACATCCCGCGTGTACCTTGACAGTGTACACTACCCACATGTCCCCTTTGTGACACCCCCGTGTGTCCTGGGCATCCCAGGTGAGCGTCGACATAACGCACTTTGTCGACACCTCGCATGCCCGACATCCCGCGTGTACCTTGACAATGTACACCACCCGCATATCCCCTTTGTGACACCCCCGTGTGTCCTGGGCATCCCAGGTGAGCGTCGACATAATGCACTTTGTCGACACCTCGCATGCCCGACATCCCGCGTGTACCTTGACAGTGTACACCACCCGCATATCCCTTTTGTGACACCCCCGTGTGTCCTGGGCATCCCAGGTGAGCGTCGACATAACGCACTTTGTCGACACCTCGCATGCCCGACATCCCGCGTGTACCTTGACAGTGTATACCACTCACATGTCCTCTTTGTGACACTCCCGTGTGTCCTGGGCATCCCAGGTGAGCGTCGACATAACGCACTTTGTCGACACTTCGCATGCCCGACATCCCGCGTGTACCTTGACAGCGTACACCACCCGCATGTCCCCTTCATGACACTCCCGTGTGTCCTGGGCATCCCAGGTGAGCGTCGACATAATACACTTTGCCGACACCTAGCATGCCCGAAATCCCGTGTGCACTTTTACAGTGTGCACCACCTGTATGTCCTCCTCTTCGACACCCCGTGTGTCTCTAGCATCCCAGGTGAGTGTCGACATAACACACTTTGTCGACACCTTGACTGTCCAACACCCCTGTGTTCTCAACACCCGATCGGTCCGGATAATATCCCCCAGGAAACGTTGTTTCGATCGATCCCTCTCGCCGCTTCCGAGCGACATCTTCTTTCGGCCGGCGCCTTAGGGCCACGCCATCCCTACATTCATGTTCTTCCCCGGCTACTCGCTATCCGCTAGCAGTAGTATTTATCACTTCACCACACTCGTCATTTGCACAGCATGCATCGTTCCTAACATTCATCTCGGTGTAAAAATAGGATGTTTCCAGTCTTTGTCGTTCAATTGCCTAATCGGCACTCTCCGACAAAGAGGGGCAGCTGTCAGCACCCCATTTTTACACCCCCGTTTGACCATGGTTAAGAGTTTAATCATGATTTGCTCCACCTAACCCTAGGACAACTCTTAGATCAAGCCCAAGGCCTTTTGTGGGCCCAAACATGGGCCCATGAATTTCTAGGGCCCATTAGGGTGGGGCCCACCTTTTCAAAATTCAAATTTGGTGCCAAAACCCTCAATTGGCAAAGCCAAGGGTGTATGGGCCACATGCTACGGGGTAGGCCCATGAAGCACACAAACAAACAAACAAACAAAAAAAAAATTTCAAACCAGGGCACTGTTCACTGTCTTCCTCGTGGAGACAGTGTACAGGCCACCACCCAGGCTACTGCCCCTGCTCTTCTGCCTCCCTCCAGCCTTGTGTCCCCCACGCCTCCACACATTCCGAAAATGCCCCAAGCCTTATCCCTCTCGCCCCTCTCCTTTAAAAATCCCACGGTAGCCATTGTGTTAGGGGAGGTTTTGGAAAAAAAAATTTTCTTCTGTGCACAGCGTCCAGCCCACCCCCACCTTCTTTAAACTTCTAACCTCCATCCATTTAAGACTTAGACCACAACCTAACCCCCATGTAGCCTCCACCAACTCACCTCAGGCAACCATCCATCTACACAGCAAAGGGGAAGAGGAAAATCAAAAAAAAATCTGTTGCAGCAAAAAAAAAAAAAAAGGGGTGGAGAGGCTTCAGTGCACTCGGCCAGCCCCACTCCCTCATCCTTATACCCTTAGCCAAGCTCTTGCGTCTCACCTCACAACGACCTCCAGCCACAAGGCCACCTCACTGTAGCCCCAAATCAATCCCCTGCTCGTGCCTAATAACAGCCATCAAGTGGTTCTAGTCACCACAACCAGTAGCCCCATTCCCTGTGCGACCTCACCATCAGCTCCTTTCGGCATATCTGTGCAGCCCCATCTCCACGGCCACCCTCGCGGCTTTGTCATTAGTTTCTCCATGAGTAGTAGTCACAGTTAGCTCACTACAGGCACACCAAACGGCCATATTCCAGCGCACACAGTCTCCATCGTGCCCAATAGCAACATCAACAATCGTATTGCCGGCGGAACTACACCCTCACTCCACCGAAATAGTAGCAGGTATACTTTCCTTCCCATTTTTTTTTGTAGTTATCAAGCTTTTTGGTTAGTCAAATTAGTATTAAAACTTGTTAGTTAGTACTGAAATTTGTTAGGTAAGTTAACTTAAAATCTGTAGTTAAGCTAGTATTAGCTATAAGTAGGTTAGTGTTAAACTTGGTTTAGTTAGATTAGCATTAAAATTTGAAGTAAAATCTGTAGTTACCCTAGTTTTAGCTATGAGTAGCTCGGTTAGTGTTAACCATAGAGTAATTAGGGTTAATCTGTTAGGCCATTAGACATGAATTCCGAAATTAGTAGTTAGGTTAGTTTTAATTAGTTAATATTAAATCTGTTTTTTTCATTAGCTTAGGTTATTTTAAAATCTGTTTTAGTCAATCCTTTAGGTTAGCTCTAAGCAATCTCTAGTTCAATGTAGATTAAAACGAATGTGTTCCATTTAGTTTCAGCTTAGTTTTAATTAGTTTAAGAACTTGATTTCTAGGTTAGTTCCTCATGCATTCCTTTCGGTAAATCTGGTTTTGATTAGTTACAACCTAGACTAAATCTTTTTTTTTGTGGTTAACATAGATTAAAACTGATATGGGTTAGTTTCTTAGATTAGTGATAGTCTTCTAAGATCCTTTTAGCCGATTTTGCTAGGTTAGTTTAGTTCTGCAAATAATCCCTAGGTTAGTTTCCATGGGTTTAAAACTCTTTTCTAGTCATTAGGTGATTCCATTAATCCCAGTTAATTAAACTTTCTCCTTTTAAGGTAGTCCTTAGATAAACTCTAGAAACATTCTAAGAGAACCCTTAGGAAATTGGATTAACTATAGGATAACCTTAAATAACCATAGTTAGTTTAAGCTCGTTGCTCCGCAACGAGCCTAAACTACTATCCAAAAAATCCCAAAAAAAAATCAGAAAAATTCAAAAATACCAAAAAATCTGATACTGGACTTTTTAACCATGGTTAGCACCCCTGACTAGGGTTAATCACCTTTCTTAACCCCGGTTAGCAACCCTAATCCTCGGTTAAGACACCCTGGGCCTACCGGACCAAACCCTAGCCTACCGGGCTCATCCTTGGCTTACCGGGCCTAATCTCGGCCTACCGGGCCCAAATTAGCCTACCGGGCTTCACCCTTGGCCTACCGGGCCCAACCCTAGTCTATCGGACTTACCTTAGGCCTACCGGGCCCAATACCAAGCACTTGACCAACTCGGTCAACCACCTTTAGCCTCCCGGCTAGACCCTAAGCCACCTTTAGTGCACACACACACCCCCCTAGCCTTGGCACGGGCTCATGTGCCAGAACTACGCTCGGTCTGATCTCACCCCTATGTGAGTACGTAGGCAGCCCAACCCGGGTTCGACCCTAGTCTAGGATTTTCTCCTTCTTAGATTAGCATTTTCTTAAATACTTAAGGCATTTGATTAAAAAATTGAGATTAGTTTGGCTTAATCCTAGCAAGTAGGGAACCACTGAAAAGTGGAAGTGCCGGGGTGCCTAACCCCTTCCCCGGACTTAACCGAACCTCTTACCCTGACCTCGGACCGCAAACCAAGACCTTATCCAAATCCCGGGGACTTATCCCTTCCGAATGAATAGGTGGCGACTCTTAACTCTACCCGTGAGATGCAAACCAGGGTTCCGCCAAAACCCGCGCTCACAATAATATCATTCAAGACAAACTCAATTCACTTCAAGCAAATACAAGCATGATCAAGCATCCAAAATTTCAGATTTATTTTCAGTACACACCATGCTTTAATCATATAAGGAAATTATTCAATTTTATCAATGAGCACATTTCCTTCTTTTATGATTGAAGCCTACATGAACAAGTTCAAGTAGCTCCCTTTGGCACCCAAACCATCTTGGGTCCTACAAGGTTACCCTTGGGAAGACTTGTTCCCATAGGCATCAAAACTTGCTTCATCTTCTTCTTTCCAATATAAGTATAAATAGTACTTGAAGAGTTAGAGGTAAAAAAGTTTTAATAATCTTTTTGCTTGATTTTTAAGTTATAGCTAAGACCGACTTTACCAAATACACACCTTTGTTGACCTAGCATAGTATCTAAGGTCTTTTTACCATTAGAGAATTTGATGACAATTTTAGACAAGTCTTCAACTTTAGTTTTAAGATTGTCACATTCATTGCATTCAAGAGTTGAAACTTGAGAACTAGATGCATGATTTTCTTTTTTTATTTTCAAGTTTTCATTTTCTTTTACTAATTTATCATTTTCATTTTCCACATATTCATTTTCACTTTGAATAGATAAAATTTTCTTTTTCAATTTTTCATTTTTCTCTTTTAATATTTCATTTTCATGTAGCAAAAATTCATTTCTATTTGAAAGAGGAATTTTTTTTTTTTAAGTTTTGAGTTCTTAGATGCAAATTTTTTACATTCTTCATAAAGTTTATCAAATGCATCTCTAAGTTCATTATAAGATAAAGATTCATCTTTGGAAGAGTTTACCTCATCCTCATGTGTTATGAGGCATTGATTGGCCAAGTCCTCTTCACTTGAGCTAGAATCCGATTCGCTTAAATCATCTTATGTAGCCTTCATTGCCTTTTTCTTGTATGTTTGGTTTTTCTTGAGTAGGTAGCATTCCGGCTTGATATGTTTGGACTTTTTGCATTTGTAGCACACTATGTCCTCTTCTTTATTTGCTTTGCCCCTAATGAGTTCTTTTTCAAATTCCTTCTTTGAAGCTCTCTTTTTGATGTTCTTGTGCTTCAAGAACTATTTGAATTTCCTTACCATTTTCTCAATCTCTTCTTTTTCTTCACTTTCATCTTCTTCACAATTATGGGAGGATTTCAAGGCATGTCTTTTCTTGGATTTTGGCTCATCTTCTTGATCTTCTTGATTCCTCATAATGACCACAATTGTCATTAATGATTCAAGTAGTTCATCCATATGTAGAGTTGTGAGATCTTTGATTTCTTGGATGACTGTCACTTTAGGAGCTCATTCCTTTGGTAGAGATTGGAGAATCTTTCTTACATTTTTTGCATTAGAATAAATACTTCCAAGAGATTTCAACTCATTAATAATGTTAGTGAATTTAGCGAACATAAAGGAAAGGGATTCATTTGGTTCCATTTTAAATAATTCATATTTATGAACCAACATGCTAATTTTTTGTTCTTTAACTTGGTTGGTTCCCTCATAGGTTATTTAGATTGTATCCCAAATTTCCTTAGTGGAGTCATAAGCCGAGATTCTATTAAAATTTTGTGAGCTTAATGCACAATATAAGTAACTTATTGTTTTGGCATTAAGTTGCACAAGCTTTACATCGGCTACCAACCACTCATCCTCCTCTATAGGTATTTCAATATAATTAACAATTTTGGAGGGGATGTGCGGATCATTAACTATAACTCTCCATATTTATAGTCCAAAGCTTGAATGAAATACATTATTCTTACTTTCCAATAGTTATAATTTTGTCCATTGAACAATGGAGGTCTAAGGGTGGATTGGCCTTCTCTTAGGGAAGTTGCATATATATTATTCATTTTTGCCAAAATATCTTTTCTCTAAGATGGTTAAATCTATATAAAAATAGAGACATAAGCTCTAATACCAAATGTTGCTCAAGTATTGTCCCTAGAGGGAGGGTGAATAGGATCCTGGGAAATTTAAAGTTCTAACTTAGTCCCTTTTGCGGAATTTAAATTTATTCAAGGGAATGCAACTAGCAATTCTAAAATGAAAGCAATAGAAAGAAATAAGGAAAGATTTAAGGAATTCAAACTCAAAGACTTTGTTCACGAGATTCGACAATCCTGCCTATGTCCCTGCCTCAAGCTATACCCGCTAGAGGATTCACCACGATTTATTCCCAATCGTAAGTCTTCTTCTAGGTGAAGACCAAACCCTTACACTTGCAAGAGAATCCCCTCTTTTGACTTCCACAATCTTCTTCTGGGTGAAGATCCAACCTCAGAATGAAGTTCCTCACTTCAAGTACAAGAATCCACCGATTCTTGATTTCATACACTCTTTGTATAGAAGTGTTTTTATAATCATAAAATGCTCCTTAACATGAGCTGGATGATCCCTTTAAAGCTCTCTAAAAATCTCCCAAAGATTGGAGTTGAATAGCTCAAGAAATGGGATTTTGGGATTTCTAGGGTATACTCAAGAAGTTTCATAGCCATTGGAGTAGCATTTAATGTAAAAATATCAGTTGAAAAAGAGTCATTACCAAGTCAAAACGCTGTGTCCCGACTGGATGACTCCATCCAGTCGTCTGGATGGTGCTCCATTTTTTCCTTTCGGTGTTTCGACCATAACTTTTGATTGGCTTATCGGAATTAGGTGATTTAACTTTCAGTAGACTCCAAATTTAAAGAGGAACAATTTTATGTATAATGTAAAAATCCTAATTCTGCTTTATTTTTAGTCTAAGTGGGACCCACCGTCGACTGGTCCATCCAGGAGATTGGATGGTGCTCCGGTTTTGTCTCATTCAGTAATTTGACCATAACTTTTGATTGACTTAATGAAATTAAATTATTCAACTTCATATTCCATTTAAATTTCAAAAGGGAACAATTGTGTCTCTAATGATCAAATTTTAATTCTGCTTTAATCATGGTCAAAATGGGTCCTGAATATTTCTGATTTTTTATTCCATGGTCTTCATCCTGATTTTAATCAAGATGATAACCAACTTTTTAGATCATTTAAGTGATTTTCAAGTTGATCCTAAGGAACCTAGGGTCAATCTAAGTTTATGAGTTTTTCAACAACCAAACTTTGAAGACTTTTTACACAAGTCCTAAACTCTCTTAAAAGATAAAAAATGCTACTCTAAAACTTCTTGAGAGTTGGTCTTCAACTTGATCTTGGATCTTCTGATTTGACTTCTTTAGCTTCAAAGTCATCCTTCTTCTTCATTCTTCATTAATCTTCAATTTGATCCAAATGACTTGCCTTGACTTGATGAAGGATCTTCTTATAGATGGTGTCACTTTCATGCATTTTCCTTGAATAACTTTGCTAATGCTCTTTATATTCTAATTTTCACATAAACTCAATAAAAGCATTAGTACCACATATCATATTATATTGTTGTGTTTTCATCAAAATCAATGATGTTATCTTAGGTAGAAAACCTATACGCTAACAATCAGAACCTAAGGAATGACCTACTCAAATGTCAATTATGACACTCAAGCACACATCCACTTACATAGTAAGCCTATAAGTCTCATATATGCACATGTCTCACAAGCATGCATGCATGGCACGAGAAAGTATTGGTCCGCGCATGGACATGAAATCTCGTAAGCTCATAAGAGTTATCTTGCAAGCTCATAAGAACATGCATCGTGTAAGATCAAGTCTAAGAGTCTCTCACACTCACAAGTTCGCATGAATCAAAATGAAATATGGCATGTCTCGCATGCTCTTACGCATTCTAATTATATTTTTACAAAATGATTATGTTATTGAATATGTTCTAATGATATCATGTTATTGGTTAGACTGCTTATCCGCTGAGTGTTTTCAATACTCAGCCAACCTGTTATTGTCGGCAGGTTTAGAACTGGAGCCGATAGCTGAGCCTTGGATAGATGAGGCATGCAGAGAAGAGGAAGGAGGTGATCTCTTCACCAAAGAAGTGAGGGACCTCAACCGGTCTCCTTACTATTAGGTTTTTTATTTTTCTTTTAAAGAGATTTGTAATAGACTTAAGTTGTTCAAGATGATATTGCTTAGAGTTTATACTTTGTGGATTTTAATCATAGTGGGTTATATTGGGCAGATTACATTTGTACAAGATGGTTTTGTTTTATCTATATCAAATTTTATTATTCTCATTTTTGGTGACTCGTGTTGGTATGTCTTGTATGTCATGAGATTTATGCAGATTTAAGAAATGTGGCGACTCAAGGTCCCATTTTGATCAAGGTGGGATTTGGGGTCATTACATAAATGACCCAAAAACAGGGCAATAATGGGGTTTTGGTAAGGCCGGTTGACCGCCCCTCCCAGCTGATCGACCAACTATATGGAAAAAGGCACAAAATAGGGAAACAATAGGGATTTTTAGGAGCCCAGTTGACCACCCGTCCTAGCCAGTCGACCGAATTTAATTATTTGGGGTTTTTACCCCTTTTCTGAAAATTTCAAGGGCAAACTAGGGTTTTTACAATCCTAGGCCTATAAATACAAACCCATTTCATGGGTTTTGGGTTACTCAAACCTAAGGTAGATTTTAGGAGAGAAAGAGAGGGAAATTAGGGTTTTAAAAAATGGATTTTCTTGTGTGATCAAGATTGGAGCTTGGATTTCATTTCTCAAGCTTAAATTTCTCTTCCAAGGTGTTTCTCAATCATTGGATCGCGGGGATTCAACATTCTCTTTTCTCAAGCGCTAGACTTTGGAGATTTGATCTCATATAAGTAGATACATTCTACTCTCAAACTTTGTTATGATTTCCTTTAAGAAACCAGAACTTGGTATTGGAAACGTTGAAAATATTTTCCTGTGGTCACTTGATAGTTATGGAGTTTTATGGGAAAGTGAGGAAGGTTTTAAGGTTATCTTTCTTGATTGTTTAATGGATATATATGATCTTAAAGCCTTACAATAGTAAAAGAATTTCAACCTCACCATTTACAGTCGAAAATAGAGATTGTGAAGAGACAGAGAGAGAAAACCAACCAAGATCATGAAGATTTTCATTTATAGTCAAAATCGGTGACCAATCACTAAAAATCAGCTATCGATTGCTAAAAATTGGCTATCCATTGCTAAATATTGGAGATTAACAATTATTAGAATTGTGTTAAAGAAGAATAGGACTAGAGTGGATAGTAGTCATTATTCAAAAGTAAAACATAGAAACCCCACACATGTGGCTTTTCCCACACCTGTAGTGTCAAAGTCATGGCCCCTTAATTCCAACTATAATACCTTGGAGCCATTTTAGGAAAAATCTCATTGCTACCTAATAAATGTTGGATTTAATTTGATTTTTAAAATAATAAATTAATTAAATAAGTTTTTAATGGTGATTTAACGTGTCTTTGAAAGTTATGATAAGGTGTGACAAATATTGTTTGTCAATGTTGATCCACTCTATTTTGGACCGTTGGATTCGATTGTTGTGTTTGGATACCTATGGCCATGATGAATGATTATGAACCAATGAGAATATCCATTGGTTATAAGCCTTGAAACATTTCATTAACCAATGTGTATATACATTGTTTATGGCTTAGCAACTATTCATTATCCAACATTTATTCATGGGATGATTCTCTTAACCTTCATACCATAATGCATCTGGTCATGGGTGGGCTTTAAAGCCATAACGTGTGACTATTGGTTTTCCTTGAGTGTCGTGCTCTTCATGAGTACTTGGTCCCATCACATCTATAAATAGAGAATGTAAGCAAGCCTTACACAGTTCGTTCATTTCATTAGACGCCAAAGTTCTGGAGGGATTTTTTCTGCCCAAGGACTTTGTATACCCCGGTCATAGAGGTATATACATGTGGGTTCGAGACATACTTTTCATCTAGATTGACCAGACATATCATGTGGGCTAATCTTTCTTGGGATCGGACTATTCAATTCGGACTTGTTAAATTAATCCAAACGGATTATCTTTTTATACAGACCTTGGGGTCAAAAACAATCCAAATGGATCGTCTCTTGTCTAGACTAATTGAACAGACTCTATTGGGTCCATCCTAACTGACTACTATCTTGAGATCATCCAATCGGATCGTCAATTTGGATTGATCCTTAATTGGACTAATCTATCAACCTAAAACCACATAGGCTAAGGGGAGACTCTGGCGAATTTTTTGGATAATTTGTAAACACTTAATATAATATAATTTATCAATTAAATTTAGAACAGTTTTGGTTTAATCGGAAAAATAATTTTACCCGATTTTAAAACTTACTTTATGGGGCGTTTTCATGAGATTAAATTAATTTAATTGAAATTAATTTTTTTATGAAATAAATTATATATATATACACACACATGTGTATGAGTTTGTTTAAATTTAAAGTTGCGAAGAAATTCAATTTTAATTTAAAGTTAATTTTTCGGGCATTCTAAAGGAGGTTGGGTACCGTCGTCTTCTGCCAAGTAGTGCAAACTTGTAGGGAAATACCAGATGAATCTAAGCTTAGTTGAATCCCAGAGATAGAGCTACCTTATCCCTTGCATAATAGGAGACTTCCATATTAGATGACTCTCACCACACTTAAAACTGCTAATGAGGTCTCTACTCTCTCTAAGGCAAGCTGGAGAAGTGACAAAAATCATATTTTTGGCTGCATGTGTACAATGGTTATACACCATGTATAATAAACACTCAATAGCTCTACTAATCTTTCAATATGCATATACATTTGGTTCATTTTCATTGACAATGCAGCTCAACACCTAGAATATATGAAAATGATTTACTTCTTTTTTGTACAGTGGCTTCATTTTTGGCTCCCTTGATTCTGCCTTATTGGATCAAAGGTAGGGAAAATATGGAGGAAAAGGTATGAACTTTCTCATTTGGCCATCTTGTTTAGAAGAGTTATTTTCTTAGTCATGCTCTTTTTTTACGAATTTCTTATATTGAAACTAAGATATTGCAATTTTTTTTTTGCTTGTGATAGGATCTGGAAAAGAACAATACATACACGCTCTCTACTTTGTCAATACAACCCTCTTTTTAGAGGGTTGTGTGTGTGTGTTTGTGTGGTCCATATATATACCAAAAAAAACATCAAATGAGAGTAACAATTCTCCAACTGGGCTTGTTGAAGGGTCGATGGAAGAGGTGAACTAATTTTCTTATTGTCAGAATTATATTCAATCCAATTTTGATTATTGATGTAACTTTTTAATATTTTATTAGATCAAGGATGATCCTCTTTTATTTCATCAGAGACTGGAGAATACAAGAACTGCAACGATTGGCTTAGGAGTAGCTTCTGGACCTCCAGTGTTACCATCCTCACAAGAGACAGGAGGCACAAGTAAAATACCAGACCTTGCGACTGAACATAAAGTTTCATCTTTCGTAACCTTAATCACAGGTAGAGGTATTATTGGTCTACTGGCCGCAAGAAAAGATATAGAAGTTCGAACCTCCAAAATATTCTTTCGGGCGTGCATAACATTAACATACAAATCATTTCTTTCAGGTGGCTATTCATACTCACTATAATACATCCACACATGGTCTACATTAACATATGGATCATTTCTTTCAGGTGGCTATTCGTACTCACTATAATAGGTCCACAGATGGTCTGCTTGCATTTGATTGCCAATTTTTTTATGTGGTTCAATTTAGGATTGGTAACGCCACTAGTTTTGCAACTTCTATTCTACTTCACCCGAGTATACCTGCCCTTATTCCTATTTTAGTTGTTCCACTTGTATTGGCTGTATTGATGATAATTCTCATATATATGAAGTGATTGTAGAATTGGGTTTGTTAATTTTTCTACCTTTAAGATGGATCGCAATGAAAAGCAGACCAAGTCGGCCCGGGCCGACTTTATTATTAACTGGGCCAGACTCGGACAAGCCCATGACGAGTCGAGGGCTTGTTCTCCTTCCCCTTCTTCAAACACCGATTCATATTTTTCATATAGAAATCTCTGATCAACGATAGAACAAAATCCATTTGGCATTAGGATAGCTATTCTGTCCATTTCGTCGAGATAAACAAGACGTATTCTATCGTAACTCATTCCTACCAAGAAAAACAGTGCAACACCAATATATCCATGAGAGATTATTTGTAAAATGGCTCCATTGAGTCCCGTATCGGTTATAAAACCAATTCATATAATTGTGAAACCCATATGAGATACGGTGAACTGAAACATCTTAGTAGCCAGAGGAAAATAAAGCAAAAGCGATTACCATAGTAGCGGCGACCAAAATGGGAGCAGCCTAAACCGTGAAAATGGGGTTGTGGGAGAGCAATACAAGTGTCATGTTGCTAAGCGAAGCAGTGGAGTACTACACCCTAGAGGGCGAGAGTCCAGTAGCCGAAAGCATCACTAGCTTACCCTCTGACCCAAGTAGCATGGAGCACGTGGAATCCCTTGTGAATCAGTGGAAACATGACAATGCTTTATAGCATTATAGTCAATGATGCAATGGCAATGGCTATGTACAGGTTAGTAGGAAAAAAAACCTGAATTACAACAAACATAAGGTGGGTGTCATACAACAACTAGAGATAACAAAAGAAAAATTGCAAAATATCAAGTTCTTTGCACCTAGAACATTTCCAAACTATCATGATAATAGAACCTAGAGATCCCATGGATGGTTCCACTCAAAACTAAAACTTAAAATCTAATCAAATTCACAACAAAACATTGAAAACACAACAAAATGCATATAAATTATAGGACGCATACTATAGCTAAGCACATGAAACAACAAGCTCTCAGCAAATGTAACTACATCAGCTAAATTTCAAAACTACTAAATCACTTTAATTACAATTAAATTCACAAAACCCACCAAATTACAGCCAAAACTACCAACTCAATCACATTACAAATTCCCAAAACTACAAGAAAGTTACTAAAGTTATATCTCATGCAATCAGAGGTAACTTATAGCTAAAAGTAAAGAACTTAGACCCAATTGATAACTTACAAAACCCTCAAGATTGCAGCTGAAACTATAAATTCTCTTGATAACTTTCGAAGCTAAAGAAACAAAACCCATTGCTGAAAATGAAATCAAAATAATAAAAATGCTACCTTTAACAAAATAGGGCTCTTCCCACAAAGCAAAAATAAACACTGTAGAAGAATGTTGCATTCAATAGGAGAACGTGAACTTAGCGAGAAGATGTTGAAGAGTGTAGTCAGTGGACAAAAAAAATAACAAAATTAACTTTCAAGAAATATAATTGCATATATAATTAAATCGAAAACACTAAAGGGGGGCATTAAAGTTCTTCCAAAATGGCTTGATTTTGATTGATTTACAAAAATAGCAAGTGATATTATCTTTAAATATAAGATAAATTGAGTATAATCATAATTAAAATAAATATGTTTAATTTTATTGTAAATTTTTTGAAGTCTCTACTGCCTACCAGAAAGTTTAAATAAAAAGTCTACAAAATAAGCTCCATCTAACTAAAAAAAAAATGACAACAAATGAAAGTCCAAGTGAAAAATACAATTAAAAAAACCTTAAATCCACTATCAACTAACTCAAAAAATCTCAGATTACAGGGTAACACAATTAACTGTCAAGATATATATTTATAGAGAGAGATCATTTGAGCCCCATTTTTTTTTGTAGAAATAATACAAAATGGAAACAAAATTATGAAAAAAAATTAAGGAAAAAAAATTATATTTGCTTTATATGAGTTTTCCCTTTCTAGTTGAAAAGAAAATGACCACAAAAAGAACTTCTAACTGACATCATTTGAGCCAAAACTCTAAGAACAAATTTTTTTGCATGAACTCTCTAAAATTCAAACCAAAAACTACTATTTAAATGTACGTTCCAGCTACAGTTTCAATTTAAAAAAATGAAATTTGTCAACAACAAACTAACTGCTCTATGATAATTTCAAATAGAACATGGATTTTTACTCAAGAAAATTTCAAATTTAAGAAAAAATCTAGGAAAATGATAAATCAAACAAAATTGTACCTGGTTATTAGTCTAAGAGGGTAAAATTCTTTATTCAAATCTGAAAGAAATGAATGAATTTAAACCCTAGATGGCGGTGGGAAGAAGATAAGAAGTGAGAAAGCTCTAGAATAAGAGAAAAGCTCTTAGAAGAAGTGAGAAGCTCTGGAAGAATGGAGAAGCTCTTAGAAGAAAGAGACGAAAAGTACAGTGTTGTAAGGAGAAAAGGGTAGGGGTATTTTTGGTATAGAAGTGTTTGACGACAGCTCTCTTAAATAATTAACTTACAAAGGGTATTTTTGAGATTACAACACAAAGGTATTTTGGGGGACAATGCTAACATCACTTTCTTTCAAACTCACTTTCTTTATGGATCAAACATATGTTATTGTCTTCCATTAAAAGAATTCCATTAAAAGGACACATGTTTTCTACTAACACTCTCTCCAATCAAAAAGAGAGTGAGACTTAAAAGAAAGTAATGCAAGGATTATCCATTTTTTGGGGGGGATTTCAAAACTTGGTCTACACCAACTATTACACTTTTATATTAACCCTAGATATTTTACAAACAGTATTTTTGAGATTACAACACAAAGGGTATTTTTGGGATTTCAAAAGTTGGTCGACACCAATTGTTGCACTTTTATATTAACGGTAGATTATATATTGTATATATAACATAAGATATATTAGATTACACTCACTATCTTATAACATACAAGTAACCACACTTACACTGTTATACCATAACATTGTGTACTCTTATAATATACCACACTACATACATATAAGTATTAATGTATTATAATTATAATACAAATAAAGGTATGCATATATAAGTACTTTATATATTATTAATAGATAAATGTATATAATAAATACTATAGTAACCAAGGTGATAGGTCCTGTTATGCCATATTGTAACGAATAAAAATACTTTTTCGTTCTATTCTTCACATGATGTGTGTAATTTGAAACAAAAAGTACTGTTACAACTTCTCCCACCACCAACATCCTCCCAACAAACCTATTAACTCACATTATCATACCAAAGGAGGGAGGCAGGTTATTAGTGGTGTGATTTGGATAGATATAAATCTAGACCCTCCATTTTCTTTTATTCTTTAATTCTATAATTTTTTGGTAACACTTTCTTCTCATATATTTTTATTGTTATACATCTCATTTCTAATTTCTGTCTCATGCATCACATAGGGCGTTTATTAGTATCAACCAGAAAAACAGTGATAACCAGATTTGGCAAATCTGGTTATCACCCCTAAGGTCATCACGTGTCCCTTTTGACACCCCTTAACTGTGGTTAAGATTCACCCACCCCTAGGGTTCACCCACCCATCCTTGGTTCTTAGAAAAAAATATTAATTCTTTTTTAAATATTAAAAAACAATTTTAAGGTTTTTTTTAATATTAAAATATTTGAAGTAACTTTTTAAAATTCAGGTCTATGTTGCATTTTAGGTATTGATAATGGAAGTTTGACTTGTTCATGCAGGTGATGAAATTGATTCATATTCCATTACTATAGAAGGAGCTGGTCTGGAGTTGACCCATGTGCCATTAGTATATCCCTACCATATTTGTTAAAGGCATCGCCTCAGGCAGTTGCCTTGCGATTAGGAGCTCTACTGGACTTTGGCAACTTGCCACCTAGGCTGTCATTATTATAAATCTATACATGTGATATTATTGTTGTTTAAGGATAAAGAAATTTATTTTATATGAATATAGTAGTTTAGTAAACAAAAAAATATGTTATTTTATGTACTTTTCATGTCTTTTATCATATAATATGTTAGAGTTTGTATGTCAAACAAAAAAAGATTTGTAGATAGAAGAAAGACGAAATGAATAGTGTCAAGTATATTTCTCTCATATGATCATATCCTCTCTCACTTAATGGGTGGACTAATTAGTCTCTTTCTCTCTATATGGTTTGTGGATGGACCATATGGTCTCTATCTGCTTTTGCATGGTTGTTACAAGCGTTGCCTAGGCAACCAGGAAAATTGGTGGGCTTAGGCGGTCTAATAAACCCATATTTAAATAGGTATTTTATAATTTAAATAAGTGCAGACCCAATAATTATATATTTCTCATTACATTTATTGAGTATAATCGAGAAAAATGAATAAATAAGCAATGAAAGTAAGAGGTACGGTCTCTTTCTCTCCTGTTTGATGTCACATTGACTGTCACACTATTTTTTTGTTATTTATTTAGACTTACAATCTCTCTTATCTCCCCTCTCCTTCCTCTCTCTCTCATGTTCAACTGTCATTGTAGACTGTTGTTTCTTTCTATTTTTTATACTTCAAAATCCGTCTCTCCCCCCTTTCGAGACTTTTGTTTTGTTCCGGTTTTTTTATCCCCAATACTTGAAATTCCCCTTTATTGTTCTTAGAACCATCTCCAATGAAGGTTCTATTGAAGTGTATCTTAACAATAAAGATTTTACAATTTATATGAATTACAAGGTCCCTTATTCAAGGAATGTATCATGCATAGATCTCATATTGGGGGGGGGGGGGATTTCTATTACAAAAGGTTCATCAAGTGATGCCTTGGGCACCTTAGGCCACCGCCTCAAGCATCCATGGAGTATGTTGCATAGTCGCCTTGACAACCATGATCCCTATTTGTCTAATTCTAATACTATGAAACCAAAAGGCAGGGCTCTCTCAGTCACTGGAGAGATGCACAAACCAAAGAAAACAGATCCCTCCTTTCACTGCCCTAGAATCCAGAAAATGATGAAATGGGTTTTGTTAGGGTGGTCGTTCTTCTAAATAGCTTCCACTCAATCCTATAAAAATAGGACTTTGCTAGCACTACAGCACAGTCTTAGGGCGTCTTAGCATTAACTGAAGTTTTACGCCTCGAGAAAATTTATGTTTTCTTTATATAACACTAGTGAGCTGCACATACAATGCATGTGAGAGAGAGAGGAGGGGGAGAGAGTCTTAGAAGAGGGACTCTAGTGAGGGGCATTTTGTAAAAAATTTAAAGAATATTTTGGGTATATAAACATGAGGGACATTTTGGGTAAAAAAAATTGTGAGGGCACATTGAGTATAAAGACATGACTTAGCAACATTTTGAGAATCAAAAAGCATTACGGGCATTTTGGGTATGGAAAACATTGAGGGCCTTATGGGTATATTATAGAACCCCGGACCTTGAGTTCACTGTGCTGTGAATAGTGCTTGTAAAGGCCTAAAGGCCTTTCTCCTTGTATTTTGATATGTGATGAATAAAAAAGGAAGTTTTTGTATCAAAACAAATTGTTGATTATGTTTGTGAAGTGTCCTAAGTGGGTTAAGCAAAGAGTGAAATTACTCTTAAGTGGTTGAAATGTGGAAAAATGGCCAAAATAGCAAAACTAGTCGACTGGTTTTCTAAGGCTTGAAAATCAGTTGATTGGACTCTGAGACTTTTTTTGCTTCTGCTTCAAAACCAGTCAACTAATTTTCATGGGATGCCAAAACAATCGACTAATTTTGTCTAATTTTGCCCAGAAATGTCAAACCAACCTTCTGAGATATTTTTACATGGTATTTTAGAATTTTGAAAACCATTTGCCTATAAATAGAAGGGGATTTCGTGGGTAAGGGTTTACCAAACCCAAAGAAGAATTTTGAGAGAGAAGAAGAGGGAAAAATCTAGGCTTTGATAAGGTGTCTTCCAAGATCAAGATTGAAGTTTGATCCTTGCTTCCACAGTCCAATCCTCGCTTCTCAACTATTCTAAAGCACTTAGATCAAAGGGGTTTGATCTGGAAAGGGTAGATACACTCTACTCTCTTCCTTGTTATGAATTCTTTGGTTTAAAGTGAGTTGAAATGAATGGATTTTGGTGAAAATAGGCTAAGTAGTCCATGTATAAGATGCTAGTACTATGAATGATATTCCATGAGTTTGTTGTAATGTTCTAAGTTTTATATAAACATGAATTGAATGTTTATAGCTTTTGAAGTATACCTTGATGCTCACAAGCACTCTATGCACTCTTGTCTTGCATGATTTAAGGTTTTCTCATAAGTATAGATATCCAGAATTTCATAAGTATAAACACATAAGCATACTCATAAGCCATAGCTCACAAGCTCATCAGCTTTGACAAAGCCAAACGTTGGGTTAGTCAAGGATAGGGCATATCCAAGGATATGTCATATCCAGCTCAAAAGTGAATCTCATAAGTTAATAAAGCCAAACAAAGGGTGGCAACCCTATTCTATGTACCTTTGTTGAATGGTATTTACATACTCGGTTCATAAGTCACTAAGGGTGCTATCGTCTTGCTCATAAGTTCATAAGCTCATAAGGAATCTCATAAGCTCATAAGTCCCATAAGCAAAGATCTCATAAGTTCTCATACGATCTCAAAAGCTCGCACGGTGATTCTCATAAGCAAAGATCTCATAAGAACTTTGATTCTCACAAGAACTCATAAGCTCATAAGTCTGTTCTCATAAGACTCATAAGTTTTGTTTTCATCGAAAGCTCATAAGGCGATGGTGTTGGAAAAATATGAACATTTGGTTTACGCTCTACCCTCTACGTTTTTGATGAACTGTATGCATGTTATTGTTTTATAACATTGTTAGATAGTGGTTTCTATACACTGGGTATTCCATGCTCAGTCAATTGTTATATTCGGTAGGTTAGTTCGACATATGTGCTCCGGGACCATAGGTTGAGGAGGAGTACAGTGAGGAGGAGCCTATGGTGGATCTTGTTCCTGAGGAGAGGGCCCTAGATAGGTGGCCTTATCTTGGAAATTATTGAGTGATGGAAGAGAGTTATATGTATATTCGTTTTGTTACAGTGGGGGTGTCCACCTTACTTGTGTTATATTTTCTTTTGTATAAACTTGGAATACGGTATATATAGAAGAAAATTTCAGTTATGCTTCCGCTATGTCTGCCTTGGGTATTTTATACAAGATGATATGAAAGGATATGATAGTCATGCACAAAGTCTCTCCTAACTCTTAGGTAGGATTTTGGGTCACGACATAATTGATATCAGAGCCTAGGTATTAGGACCAGAGAGACTGAGGATCGTTCTTGATACCAAAGTTGAACCAAAGCATTAGGTCCGTCGAAGAAGTTGTGTTCCAAGTATAGACTGATCTCTTAGTCTTAGTCTTAACTAGTTGAGACTTCAATCGATCTTAATCACATAGCTTCGCTAGGAAAGCAAGTGTATGCCTATACTACTATGTGTTTACCTCGATGTAGATACGCTTTATAAACTTAATATGATAATTGAAATGCTATATCCAAGTATCCTGGTTTCCAAGTTAGACTTATGTTTTGTCATTGTTCTCAGTGTGAGCACGAATTTTAGCACTTACGAGATTGACTTGATTTGAGAGTCGCCACCTATTAATTCAGAAGGGATAAGTCCCCGGGATGTGGATAAGGTCTTATGGTCTACTTGAAATTCTAGGTAAGAGGTTCGGTTAAGTCCTGGGGAAGGTGTTAGGCATCTCAGGACCCCTATTTTGCAATGGTTACCTACTCCCTAAGTATAAGTCAAATTAAAGTCAAATGTATTCAAATGCCTAATTGATTAGAGTATACTAACCCAAAAAATAAAAGCTAACTAGAGTCGAACCCAGGTTGGGTTGCCTACGTACTCACAAGGGTGAGATCAGACCAAGCGTAGTTCTGGCACATGAGCCTGTGTCAAGGCTAAGGAGAGTGTGTGTGTGCACCAGGGTGGCTAAGGGTCTAGCCCGGGGGCTAGGGTTTGGTTGACCGGGTGGGTCAAGTGCATGGTTTGGGCTCGGAGGCCAAGAGTTAGTCTGGTAGACTAGGGTTTTAGCCCCGTAGATTAAAGATTAGGGCCGGTAGGCCAAGAGGTAGTCCGGTAGACTAGGATTAGGCCCGGTAGGCCAAGGTTGGGCCTGGTAGGCCGAGGGTAAGCCAAGTAGACTAAGAGATAGGCCCGATAGGCCAAGGGATTTAACTAGAGTTAGGGTTGCTAACTGGGGTTAAAGGGAGAGTTAATCATGGTTAGGGCCGCTAACCACGGTTACAAGAGCCAATGTCAGAATTTTTGGTCTATTTTGCATTTTTTTGAATGTTTTTGAGATTTTTCTAAATTTTCCAAGGGATTAAGGGACTTAACCATGGTTAAATCTTAACTAGGGTTGAGCTAACCCTAGTTAAAGGTCTAGGCAAGTCTGGAATGGGCCCAGATGACATGGCAGGGCCTAGAATGGTCTTCAACCTAGTCTAGGCCCTATGCAAAGCCTGAATAGCAGAAAATAGGGAATGACGGTAAACTGTCTACCGCCAATTCCAAATCTTCACAATTTGGAATGGCGGTAGAGAGTTCACCACCATTCTCTGCCATTTCTAATAAGGGTTTTGTTAATCAAGGGGTAAGGTTAGGGGTGAAACCATGGGGTCATGGACCCTCCAGGGTTGATAGGGGACTCTCTTAGGTACCCTGGGCCTGTTGTGGGCCCAAGGAATGGTCTGAAATGGGCCCACAATAGCCACGAAACACTGTAACAGAGAACCTGGAATGGCGGTAGACTCTACCGCCATTCTGGATAGTTTCCACATAGGAGGTTTTTAACCATGGTTAGGCTACCGGGGTTAACCTAGAAGGACCAGGGGAGATAGAGGGATGCCTTAGGAACTAAGAACAGGTCTGGAGTGAACCAAGGCCCACCCAAATGGGGTGTAAAGCTATTGTAAGGGAGATGATCAAGAATGGCGATACTGAGTTTACCGCCATTCTTGGTTTTTCCATAAACTAAAATTTTCCCCCCTGAGATAGGTCTAGGCCACATCCAAGGGATTCCTCATGGATTGAGAGTTCCCCAGAGGTTAAGGGGAAGTGTCATGCACGTAGGGGGGCCATTGAGCCGGGGCTTGAACCCTCAAGAGGGTCCCCCATGCCTATGATGAGGCAGGGGGACCTCTGTCCTTGGGTATACAGACCAAAACAAGAATGAAAAGTGCCCCTGGAGTAGGACTAGGGGCCTTAAAATGCTTGAAACAGAAAGAAATAAAAGGGTAAGGGGTGGCCCAACCCTATTGACTTGATGCTCATGGTGGTGGAGATGGTGCACGGTGGTAAAGGAGCTGAGGGAGGCCTAGTGAAGCTCCCTGGATGGTCTGAGTTATCCTCAGGTTGAAGACAAAGCTGAGAAAGCCTAGGACTTGGTCTGGCCGAACTCCAACAGGGGTTTTCTCTCCTTTTTTTTTTGGAATCCCTTGAAGCTTGAGGATGGGGTTTATTTATAGGGTTCAGGGGACCTTGGGGTAGTTTAGGGATTAAAATGAAGGTGGAGGACCCAAGGGAGGTGGAGTTGGAGTGTCCAAGGGGGTCCAGAAGGTTTTTCAAACAAACACCAGGAATTGGGGTAATTCCAGCACCATCATTCCTAGTTTTAGGCTAAATAGGGAATGGAGGTAGAAACTCTACCTCCATTACCTGACTCATGCTAAAATAGGCCCAACCTAGTTGAAATTGGCCTGAGTTTACTGTAGATTTTGCCAAAATAGGAAATTACGGTAAAGTTATTACCGCCATTCATGGTTTTTTCAAAATTTGATAGTGGGCCCCACACCAACGAGTTTCTAGGGTATGTGGGCCCCTGTTTGGGCCCACAGGATGGTTTGGCTTCGGTTTTGGGTCCTTAGGTCTAGAAATTGGCCTTGGGTTAGGCCTAGGATTTGCTTAGGTTTGACCTAGGGTAAGGCTTGACTAGGGTTAGGCCTAGGGTTTGACTAGGATTAGGCCTAGTCTTTGACTAGAGTTAGGCCTAGGGTTTGCTTAGGTTTGACTAAGGCTTTGACTAGGGTTAGGCCTACGGTTTGACTAGGGTTAGGCCTAGAGTTTGCTTAGGTTTGACTAAGGCTTTGACTAGGGTTAGGAGGTATTAATCATGGTTAAGATGATTAACCATGATTAGGAAGGGGTGTAAAAATTAGGTGCTTACACTCAGGATCTATTATGAGATGTGGAAATTGAGGCCGCGGTTCTCAACTCGGGGGAATGGAGGTGATGCTCCATTGGGTAATGAATAGCCTGATCTCAGTGCACTTTTGGGGTCCATGGTAGAAACCATGGCCATACTAGCTGTCAAGCAGCCTACTACTGCAGCTGCACCTATACCTCCTCCGGCACATCACACCGTGGGACTTGAGGCATTTTGGAGACTTCGGCCTCCTACCTTTTATGGTACTACTGATCCGATGGTGGTCGAGGCTTGGATCATGCGGTTGGAGAAGAATTTTTGGGTGCTTCGCTGTACTGATAAGCAGTGTGTTGAATGGGCTTCCTTCGTGATAAAAGGTGAAACCAAACACTGGTGGAGATTTGCATTGAGGGAGAAAGATGTTGTCAAGGCCGGAGAGCCGTGGACATGGGAGGAGTTTTGGGATGTCTTTTATGGACAGTACTTCCCAGTCTTCATCCGAGAGTAGAAAGAGATGAAGTTCATGTCCCTAGAGTAGGGAGATGTGAGTGTGGCCCAGTACAAGGCCAAGTTCGTCGAGTTATTGAGATTTGCACCTCATCTAATCGCATCGGAGCATATGCGAGTCAGAAAGTTTGAGAGAGGGTTGAGGGCCTTTATCCAGACCAAAATCTTGGTACTCCACGTGGGCACTTGGAGAGAGGTGGTAGGAAAGGCAAAGATAGCTGAGAGGGATTCCGAGGAGTTCTTCCGCAGGAGAGACAGTGGCCTAGGTAGAGGCATGATGAGAGGTCAGTCTAGTGGCTCAATACAGCCTAAGAAGAGGGTTAGAACTTCCTCGTATCAGACTTTCTAACCTACACCTACACCTGAACAGAGGCCTCCTTTTGTTTCACAGGCACCTCGCCTTACAATTACACCAGCCGCTCGATATGTGTCGCCTTCTTCTTCTACATCGACGATAGATGCCTGTGCCTACTATGGTAAGAGGCACAAGGTTAGAGGGTGTCGCAGGATCTCTGGTGGTTGCTTCCACTGTGATGATAGGGGGCATGTGATCAGAGACTATCCACGCCAACAGTTGCTAGCCCAGTCTCAGGGCAGCAAGCCCCCAATTAGGTAGGCTTCTCAATAGGGGTCTTCACAAGCTCCCAGTGTAGCACCCCGGACTTTTTCATCCTTAATGAATAGCACCTTCGTAGCTAATTGGCCGTTTTTATAGTCTAATTAATAAATAAGGGAGAAATCAGAAATTTCGAAACGTCAGAAATGTTCGTTTTCGAAAGACGGATCCAACGCAAGTTGAATCGTCGAAATCCGATAAGCGAGTCAAAAGATATGGTCAAAACAGTCCAGACATACAGAGAACCGATCGCTCGGTCCAGTCAGCGATCGATCGGTCCATAACCGATCGATCGGTAGCTATCGCGCGGTCAGAAATTTTGTATGGGGAAATTTTCCAGAGAGTGAGTTTTTGACCGGTCGATCGGTCATAACCACCGATCGCTCGGTCTTCGCGTTTTTGCAGAAATTTCAGTAAGGGCTTTATCGTCTTTTGGGGGTTAAACCCTTTCTCCTTAAGGCTTGCCCGAGCCTTTAGGGCTTCATTCACAACACTTAAGGGATTTTGAGAGATAGAGAGAGAGGAGAAGGGGATTTGCAACTAGGGTTTTCCATTGGAGAAGAAATCAAAGGGGTGAAGACCCTAGATCGTCCCCAAGCACGTTTTCTTCAAGATTTCAACTCAAGCTCGTGTGGGGTTCCCTTCTCAAGCTAGGGCAGCACTCTCTACGGTATTTTCAAGAGGGTTTCCTACCCAAGCAAGTATAGTTTGAGTAAGGGCTTTCTTCTTCCAAGTTGGAGTTTAAATCAAGGTCTACACCAAGATCAAGCTTCGATTCAAGGTTAGTACACCCTACTAACTTACCCTAGCAATAAATCTAGGTTTTCCTTATGAAATGTGATTTATGCTATTATGTTTGCCTCCCATATAAAATGTATCATCTCCAATGAACCTAAATAAGATAAGAAAAAGGTATGGATGTGTGTGGGGGTTGATGTGGCGATTGGATGCCGAGGTGTATGTTGGGTGATGTGTGTGATGGAAATGGTGGATGGGTACTTTACCAATAATGAACATACCTTGATTTTTGGATGGAAAGTAGGCACTAAAAAGAAGAAGATGAACCATTAAGGAACCTTGCATGCTATGTGTTTGATAAAATGACTAAACAAGGGATAAATGGACTTAATGAAGAAAATGGAAATAGAAATTGTGTAAATGTTCTTAGAAATGATAAATTTCTCAAATGTGCTATGTGTTGCCTAAATTTTCATACCACTATGTTAAGGATTGAAATGCCATAGTCATGTGATCCGCCCATTCAAGTATGTCATCATGATTACCACTATTGACAAGCACACAAGCACGCATGCATGCATGAAACCGGGTTTTCCAAGATTGTATTTGTATATGATGAACCAAGAACATGACAAGGAGGTTGGTAGCCCAAGAAAGGGTGCTAGCCTCTGGCTCACAAGTGAAATGAATCAAGAACATGACAAGGAGGTTGGTAGCCCAAGAAAGGGTGCTAGCCTCTGGCTCACAAGTGAAATGAATCAAGAACATGACAAGGAGGTTGGTAGCCCAAGGAAGGGTGCTAGCCTCTGGCTCACAAGTGAAATGAATCAAGAACATGACAAGGAGGTTGGTAGCCCAAGGAAGGGTGCTAGCCTCTGGCTCACAAGAGAAACGGAACAAGAACATGACAAGGAGGTTGGTAGCCCCAGGAAGGGTGCTAGCCTCTGGCTCACAAGTGAAATGCAAGAGAGAACATGACAAGGAGGTTGGTAGCCCAAGGAAGGGTGCTAGCCTCTGGCTCACAAGTATACAAGTCAAGAACAAATCAAGACATGAAATACAAGACAAGACACGATACACATACATGATTTGACCGAGACACGAAAAGGGTTTCCGAGACATGAGTTTTACCGAGGTTTTTGCATTCATACACGCATGTCAAGATATGGCTATGTATCTTATGCTTTCACTATTGCTTTAAATTAATATCTTGTATTGCTCACTGTTGTTATGATTTCGCTATTGTTATGGTTAGCTAGTAGTTTGTACTCGCTGAGTATTCCATGCTCAGTCGTACCTTTATGTCGGCAGGTACTGTGGATGTCCTCGACCCCGAGCCTTGGGTCGAGGAGGAGTATGTAGAGGAGAGGGAGCCACCTATCCCATGGCAGTCTCAGGAGGATGGGGACTTGGATGTGTGGCCATACCTCGACTACTGTTGAGAGGAGAGGATTAGAGAGTTCCTTTTGTATTTTGATAGGTGGGCATGTCCACCTTTACTTTGATTGTATTTGGTATATGTTAACTTGGAATACTATTTGGAGTTATAGAAGAAAAGAAAAGTTGGCTTATGCTTCCGCACTTATGTTTAGTTTCCGCGCTCTGATTTTCATTGAATTATATTATGTTTAGCCTCTTGCATTACAGGATGGTTTGACAGGTACACGTAGTCACCTCTAAAGTATCCCTTAACTCCTAGGGGGTATTTTGGGGCGTGACACCCAGGCTCCCAGGCCCCCACAGTCCTCTCAACCGCCTCGTCAAGTGAACCAGGGCCGAGTCTTTGCCATAACCGAACAGGATGCACATATATCTGAGGATGTTGTGCAAGGTACGATCAAGTTTTGCTTTGTTCAAAGTTATAAATGATTGTATTATACGATTTTCTACCGAAGTGTACAAACATGCTACCTATATTCTATTTGATGTTTTCGTGCAATGGTTTGACACTTAGCTATTTATAATACTCAGGTGCCTTGCTAGTGAATGAGTGCTTAGCCTGAGTATTGATCGACACTGGAAGCACTAATTCATTTATATTGCCTAGCTTCACCAAGGGCTTTCCGTCAGAACCTAGTCAGTTGGCCATTTCAACTCTGCTAGGCCAAATAATGGATGCAAATTAGATATAGAGCCTATGTAGTACAAGTCGGGCAACATGAGTTGCCAACCAATCAGATCATCCTGGACTTCCATGACTTCGATGTCATTCTCGAGATTGATTGGCTCTCGACTCACCACGGGCATGTGGCGTGCTTTGAGAAGATGGTAGACTTCAGACCAGATGGGGTGAAGTCATTTCACTTCCGACGGCTACGGAGGAGAGACATCGCCCACTTTATAGCTCTTGGTATCTCAAAATCAGAGGCACGAGACTCCTCAGCCATCGATTGTGACGGACTATCTGGATTATTTTCCCAAGGACTTACTAGGGTTACCTCCAGATAGAGTGATTGAGTTTTCTATTGAGCTTGCTCCTGGCACTGCTCCTATCTCTAGGGCTTCTTATAGGGTGGCCCCAATGGAGCTAAAGGAGTTGAAGGAGCAGATTGAGGAGTTACAAAACTTCGGTTTCATCCAACCGAGTGTTTCATAGTGGGGAGCTCCAGTGCTCTTCGTGAAGAAGAATGATGGGTCGATGAGGATATGTATCGACTATAGACAGCTGAACAAGGTCACGATCAATAATCGTTATCCATTGCCACAAATTGAAGACTTGTTTAACCAGTTGAGAGGAGCGAAGTTCTTCTCTAAGATTGATCTTCGATCGGGGTATCATCTATTGAAGATCAAGGTTGAAGATGTTCCCAAGACAACCTTTAGGACTCGGTATAGGCACTATAAGTTCCTGGTCATACCTTTTGGTCTGACAAATGCGCCGGTTACTTTCATGGATCTGATGAACCGGGTGTTCAGACCATCTCTTGACCGATGTGTCATTGTCCTTGTCGATGATATCCTTGTGTATGCCAAGACAAGGGATGATCATGCGAGAGACCTTCGCCTCACATTACAGACTCTCCAAGAGTATAGCCTGTATGCTAAGTTGAGTAAGTGCGAGTTCTGGTTGGAGAATGTGGCGTTCTTTGGCCATGTGGTGTCTACAGAGGGTATCTCAGTAGATTCTGCGAAGATAGAGACAGTGATGAACTGGGAGACAGCCAATAGTGTTATCGAGATATGTAGTTTTCTCGGATTGGCAGGTTACTACTGGAGGTTAATTGAGGGATTCTCAAACTTAGCGGCACCGCTCACGTACATGACGTGGAAGAATGCTAAGTTTATATGGAGTGACAAGTACGAGACTAGCTTCCAGGAGTTGAAGAAGCACTCACTATGGCCCCGATCCTCACAATTCCAGCTGAGAGTGGTGGATTCGTGATGTATAGTGATGCCTCATACATCGGGCTAGAGTGTGTTCTTATGCAGCACAGGAAAGTCATCATTTATGCTTCCTGATAGTTGAAATAGCATGAGAAGAACTATCCTACACACGACTTGGAGCTCGTAGTAGTTGTGTTCACACTGAGGATTTGACGGTATTACCTTTATGGGGAGCAATTTTATATGTTCACAAATCACAAGAGTTTGAAATATCTATTTTCCCAGAAGGAGCTGAATCTAAGGCAGCATCAATGGGTGGAGTTCATAAAGGACTACAAGTGTTCCATCCAATACCACCGGGTAAGGCGAACGTGGTGGTAGATTCTCTTAGTAGGAAGCCTCCTGGGCTCTTTGCTCACATGATGGTTCACAAGTGGAATTTATTGGAGGATGTGTTTAACCTTGACACCAGCTTCAGTATTCCTATCTTTGGGCCAGTGATGACTAACATTTCAGTCAAGCCTTACATCTTGGACCGGATCCGAAAGTTGCAGGGTTCGAAGGTGGAGACTGTGTATTCCCACCGATGACAAGTTGAGGCGTGAGATCTTGGACAAAGCCCACAAGCCCAAGTATACAATGCATTATGGGGTACGAAGTTGTATTGGAATCACAAGGGACATTTCTGGTCATGGAATATGAAAAGGGAAGTAGCAGAGTATGTGTCTCAGTGTTTGGTGGGCTAGCAGGTGAAGGCCGAGCATCAAAGGCCAGCAGGTCTTTTGCAGCCCCTCCCTACTCCCAAGTGGAAATAGGATAACACATTTATGGACTTCGTAGTTGGTTTGCCATGGACAACAAAGAACTCCGATGCTATTTGGATTATGGTTGATAGGTTGACAAAGTTTGCGTAATTTCTACCCTATCGGACTATGTTCAATGCGAATCAGCTTGTTACCTTGTACATCAAAGAAGTGGTTCGGTTAGACAGTGTGCTAGTTAGCATCGTATCAGACAGACATCCGAGATTTACTTCCAAGTTTTGGAAGAGTTTTCAGAGCGCTATGGGTTCCTGTCTGGACTTTAGCATCACCTTTCATCCTCAGACTGATGGGCTGACCGAGAGGGTGAACCAAATTATAGAAGACATGTCCAAGATTGCATGTTAGACTTCTGAGGTAATTGGGAGGATCACTTGTCGTTGGTTGAGTTTGCCAATAATAATAGCTATCGGGCGAGCATCCAGATGGCACCTTTCGAGGCCTTGTATGGGAGAAGTTGTCTATTATCTTTATACTGAGATGAAGTGGGTGAACGGAAGATTTTGGGTCAGGGAGAGGTTGAAGACTGCCTAGAGCTGGCAGAAGAGCTATGCGGACAATCGTCGCAGGGACTTGGATTTTCAGGTTGGGGATCGAGTCTTTGTGAAGATTTCTCCGAGTCAGGGAATCATTAGGTTCAAGAAGAGGGGCAAGCTCAACCCTAGGTACGTGGGTCCGTTCGAGATCATCACCAGAGTTGATGAGGTTGTTTACCAAGTCGCCCTAACTACTCACATGGTGGCAGTCCACAACGTGTTTCACATTTCCATGTTTTAGAAATACATTCCGGATCCGTCACACGTCACTGACTTGAATCCTTTGGAAATCCAAGAGGATTTCATGTTGGTGCAGCAACAGGCTCAGATCTTGGATCGTAGAGATCAAGTCTTGTGCACGATGACTATTCCTTTAGTCCTCTTGAGAAGGCAGCACCATTCTACAGAAGAGGCTACATGGGAGCGCGAGGCAGAACTGAGGGAAAAGTACCCTCATTTGTTTGTATAGTTTTCTTTGGTTTTTTTTCATGTCATTTTGTTCCTTTATGTCTTTATGTATCATCCAATTTCGGGGATGAAATTTCTGTAAGGGGGGAGGAGTAGAACCCTGGACCTTGAGTTCACTGTGCAGTGAATAATGTCTATGAATAGTGCTTGTAAAGGCTTAAAGGCCTTCCTCCTTGTAATTTGATATGTGATGAATAAAACAGGATGTTTTTGTATCAAAATAAATTGTTAATTATGTTTGTGAAGTGTCCTAAGTGGGTTAAGCAAAGAGTGGAAACACTCTTAGTGGTTAAAATGTGGCAAAATGACCAAAATAGGCCAACATAGCAAAACTAGTAGACTGGTTTTCTAAGGCTTGAAAATCAGTCGACTAATTTGGACTCTGAGATTTTTTTGATTCTATTTCAAAACCAGTTGACTGATTTTGACGGGATGCCAAACCAGACGACTGATTTTTCCTAGAAAGGTCAAACCAACCTTCTAAAATATTTTTAAAGGGTATTTTAGGGTTTTGAAACCCTTTTGCCTATAAATAGAAGGAAATTTCATGGGTAAGGGTTTACCAAACCCTAAGAAGAATTTTGAGAGGGATTTTGAGAGAGAAGAAGAGGGAAAAAGCTAGGCTTTGCTAAGGTGTCTTCCAAGATCAAGATTGAAGCTTGATATACTTGCTTCCGCAGTCCAATCCTCACTTCTCAACTATTCTAAAGCACTTAGATCAAAGGGATTTGATCTGGAAGATCTGGAAAAGGTAGATACACTCTACTCTCTTCCTTGTTATGAATCCCTTAGTTTAAAGTGAGTTGAAATGAGTGGATTTTGGTGAAAATAGGCTAAGTAGCCCATGGATAAGATGCTAGTACTATGAATGATATTCCATGAGTTTGTCGTAATGTTCTAAGTTTTATATAAACATGAATTGAATGTTTATAGCTTTTGACATATACCTTGATGCTCACAAGCACTCTATGCACTCTTGTCTTGCATGATTTAAGGTTTTCTCATAAGTATAGATATCCGGAATTTCATAAGTATAAACTCACAAGCCTACTCATAAGCCATAGCTCACAAGCTCATAAGCATTGATAAAGTCAAACGTTGGGTTGGTCAAGGATAGGGCATATCCAAGGATAGGGTCTTTTCTTGAAGTTCTTCTTATGCTTTAGTGTAAGGTCATAATTTGTATTGGCTTAATTCCGATGTCAAAATGGTGTCAATGTAAGTCTAGTGTTGTTGTTCCTCTAGTTGAAAAAGTTCGGTGAAGACGAAGCCCCAAAGACTCAAGTGAAGTACATCCGACTTCAAGCTTCACTCACACTCTTAGGATAGTAAGTGACCTAGATACCTAGTGGTTACCATAGGTGGAATTGACTTAGAAAACCTTTATCGTATATCCTAGGTGATTAGATAATGACTCATGTATTTATAATAGCCTTTGGATGGTCTTTTTAGGGAAATTGGATGTTGAGTCAGGGATGGCAATGCAAAATAATCAAGAATTGCACAGGCCGTTCGAAGATTTTAGGGTTCTTAAACCCCCACTTAGTGGATACCCTTAGTTCTCCTCTCTCATGCTCTAGTTCATGCAAGATTGAAGTGTTCTATCTTGGATGTGCATTGGTTGATCTCCATTGTTGTTTGAGATCTCACTTGAGCTATATTTTATTCTTCAATTAGTTTAAACTTTGTGTGAGTGTTTGATTGGTGTTGCCAAATCCGTTGAGGATGGAGATCGATCTTTGGATTGTGGTCAGAAACTTTGAGAAGAGTTGGCCGATGAGGAGCCGGAACTGCTGCTACAGGGATCGAACGAGGAGTTTGTGGTTGTTCTACAAGATGGAGAATCTATACTGAGGAATAGTGTTTGGTGTTCGATTGGGTAAGATTTGAGTCTTGTGTTTGATAACTATTCACATAGTGGATTTTGTGCTGGATTAGGTCCAGTGGTTTTTTCTGGAAGGGTTTTTCACGTAAAAATCTTGTGTGGTGGATTACTTGTCTTCTATACTTTCTGCACTTGTTTTTTTTATTTACCATAACTCTGATTAATAAACTTGATAAATTAAAAATTGGTAGACATTGCTATGAAGATCTATTCACCCCCCCCCCCCCCCCCCCCCTCTAGGTCAAAGGAATCATTGAACAGGGATATTTCATTTAGGAACTTTATGAATCTTCTAGCCATGAGAGCTATGTCTTCATCTCCCTCACTTTCTTCCTCATCACTCTCATCTACTTGAGAGGATTTTAGAGCTAGACCCTTCTTGACCTTTGACTCATCTTCTTGTTGATCCTTCATTATGACCTCATGATTCATGAGAGATCCAAGGAGCTCGTCCATACCCAATTTGGTGAGATCCTTTGCCTCTTGAATTGCAGTCACCTTGGGAGCCCAATGCTTCGGTAGAGATCAAAGTAGTTTCCTTATATTCTCTGCATTGGAATACACATTTCCAAGTGCCTTTAGACCATTCAAAATATTTGTGAATCTAGTAAACATATCACCAATAGATTCATCTTTTTTCCATTTTAAAAAGTTCATATTTATGAACTAACATTCCTATTTTCTCTTCATTTACTTGGTTTATACCTTCGTAGGTAACTTGGAGTTTATCCCAAATTTCCTTAGCCGAGTCACATTCCGAAACACGGTTAAACTCTTCAGGACTTAGAGTGCAATATAAATTGCTAATTTCTCTAGCATTGATTTGGATGAGTTTAACATCAGCCCCATTCTATTCTTCCTCAGTTTTGGGTAATTGTACTCATTCAAGAGTTTTCATAGGAAGATGGGGCCCTTGACTATTACTCTCCAACATTCATACTCAAGAGCTTGGATGTAGTACATCATTCAGGTTTTCCATAATTTTCTCCATTGAACAATGGAGGCCTAGTGGTCGATTGGCCCTCTACTAAGCTAGTTGCAAAAATGTTTGTCATATTAAATCTTTATTCTAAGGTTGTTAAACCAAATATATATAGAGTCCAAGCTTTGATACCAATTTTTTTCCAAGTAATGACCCTAGAGTGGGGTGAATAGGGTCTTGGAAATTTTAATTTTCTATCTAAGTGCCTTTTTTGCAGAATTTAATTAATCAAGGGAATGCAACAGGCAATACTAAATTATAACAATAATAAAGAAAAGAAGAGAGTTAAGGGAATCAAAATTGTTCTCGAGGTTCGGCAATCCTGCCTACATCCCCTCCTCAAGCTCTCTGGCTTAGAAGATTCAAGCATGATCCACTATCGCACGGCCTTCTTCCCGGGTGAAAACCGAACCTTTATAACCTCCTTTCCAGGTCGAGATTAGCATCTTCAATTCAAGAGAACAATCTCTCTTGACTTTACAAAGCTTTTTGGCTTCACGGACAAGAATGTTCGATTCTTGGTTTTCTTCAATATAATAGAATGATTGCTTTCAATCCAGAAAAATGCTCCTAACTGGGCTGAATAAGATTGACTTGAAGCACTTCTAAAAACATCTCAAGAGTAGGAGTTGAAAAAGCTCGTATAGAGAGATTTAGGATTTCTAGGTTTTCAATAAATGAACTTGATGAGAATTGAATACAACTTAATGATTTGATCAATGATACTACAATAGTTGTTTGTGAAAGTATGCCTCTTTTTAATTTTAGAAAAACAGTTCTTAGGGGGCATACATCGAATCCCACAATCAGACTAAGATTCTAATTGACTTTATTCAATGAAGGATAAAATAACAAAACAATCACCCTTGTGACTTTGATATTGTTAAGTCAAATCCACGATAGAACAAAGCTTGCAAAACTTCGCAAGCGTAAAGTCTCCTTTGCGATTCACACGAACCTTCTCTTTCCTTTAAAGCTTTCTTTAATTGAAGCTAATGGCATTTCCAATTCAAGCTCTATGATCTTTTGTTCTTTTCTTAAATCTCAAGATCCTTTCTTGATTAACAAGATTGGTTCTGCTTTTGCTCAAGAGAAAAACTAGAACCAAGAGAAGAGAGGGATGGTATGACCGTACACTTCCAAAGAGGAGAGAGAGGGGTGTGAGCTTGAGGAGAGGGAGAGAGAAAAACTTTTGATTAGAGTGATCATCCAAGGGGTGGGCATCCACCTTTATATAGAGATCTGTTGGATTGCTTTCTTGCAATCCAAGACTCCTAATCAAATTAGAATTCTCTCAAAAGTTTTCTTAATGATCATTCCTAATTAATTAGGATTTATCTTAAAAGAAACTAACCTTATCATTAGTAACAAACTAATTTTATCATTATCTTATAAGGAATCATTAATAACAAACTAATGAAATTCCTATTAAATAGGGAATCTTTAATTAGTAACTAACTAATCTTATCCTTATCTAATAAGGAATCATTAATTAGTAACTAACTAATTAAAGAGATAATCTTCCACATGAAGTGGGCATCCCACCCTAGGTGGGGCCCACTTCCACACGCCCCTTTAAGGAGTTCCAAACCCCTTAGGTCATCATTTGATCTTTATCAAAATTCTCAATGGGTCCTACATATTTGGTTTATCACATCCTATGTGATTTCACCTATAAGAGCTTCACTATACCATTTAGTGACTTACTTAGAGAAATTAATTAATTTAATTAATAATTAAATTAAAAGATTTAAGAAGGTCCTAGTTTGTAGGATCTAAAGGGATCTCCTATTTTCAGTTGTGGGACCAAGTGCTTAACCTTTTTTGTTAAAGCATTGTTACTAGGAAATCATTTCCTATAACTCCATTAGGAGTATAGAATTTCATCTGTCCCTGGACTTCCACTAATCACAATAATGTCCATTAACACAATGTGACTAACCTCCAGAAAATAAAGAATTACTTACAGGTATTTCTATTAAAAGATTTATTTATATATGCATCCCTCCACTTCCAATATTGTTATAAGCTTACGGGACAATATCTTATACTATCTTTAATCCCTAGCTTATAATAAAAACCCTTTCTCTTTGATACTTTTAGTCAAACTTGGAATTTCAAAAACTATTTTAAAAATTCTTTAAAAGAAATAATAATAATTATATATTCCTTTTATATAGAAAATAAACTTCTCTATAAAACTATTTCATCGATAAATACCAGCGCTGGGTTTTTCAAGTCCGGTTTTGATAAGTATCAACTCAATATAAATTACTCTAAAAGAGTTGTGGAATCCTTGTTCTCCCCATGATTTTGACTTCTCCCCATTTGATATCATTTCCCTTTAAAATGTCACATGCCCACTGGTTTGTGGATACCCGAGCACCTAGGGGCCCGTTTGGCATCATTCCGGATCAGAAACGATTCTATTCCCTGGAACAGTTTGATTCTTGTTGGAATGTTTCTGTTCTTAGAACTCATTTGGATGCAGTCAACCTGACTCTGTTCTGGGGAACAGAAACAGCAGAATCGCGTTTGGATAGGAAAAAAAAACAAAAAAACAGAATTGATAGATTATATTATTCTAACTATTTTTCTATAGGGGTAAAAGATGATTAATCATTACAACCACACAAAATGATATTTGTATCCAAATTTAAAGTCTATCAAAAGATAATACATGTTCCATAATCCAAAGTTACATTTGTAATAAAATATGTTTTATGTTTACTTTACAAAGATCACAATCACTATTGCCCAAAAAAAGGTTAACAGTCCCATAAAAAAGCAAATGACACTACAACCACAGGTTGCACAGACGAAAAGGCGGTGCCGTTTGCGTTCAACGAGCAATTGGTGAGATGCTGAATCCATAGCATTTTCAGGTTGACGTTGTTCCATGTCATATTCATCTACCCATATGAATGAGTCTTCATGGTCCTGAACAAAATAAAATCAAATTAGCTAATGATTAATCGATATAATGAGTTCTTATTGATATCAAAATAAAATTAAAACATATAAACCTGACGAAATGGACATCGAAAAAACCAACGTCCATAATTTTTCTTTGTCTTCGCCATAAACAATTTCATTGTGCCACGCCCACAAGAACATGTAGGACTTCTACGATCTCCTGCCATATGTTCAGTACTATCTACAAATATTTCTAAAACTATAAGTACATACAATGTATGTCAAAACAAAAACATATTCATAGACAATGATATGAAAATTAAAGCCTGCAAATTATAACAATGTCTAGCAATGTCTTCCCTTGGCACACACAAAAAAACATATAGAGATTATTAACATGAAAATTTAAACATCGTCATCACACTAAGCTGTCATCATACTAAGCTAAGGATGTCCATCTCAATATCATGTAACACTATAATGTGTTGCTAGTGCATTTGTAATTTCGTCTCTAACGTGCTCAATTTCTTGTCGGCCTTGTGCAGTGCCAATCTCTACAACCCTTGAGGAACTGCCTCATTGGTGGGTGTGTCATCATGGTCGAGAATCATATCCTCATCGCCATAAGTAAGAAATTCTTTATCTTGTTCCATATGCGATCTGATGAAATTGTGAAGAGTGCATGCAGCAAGAATAATACGTTTTTGTCCACGAATGGAGTAAGATGGCATTTGCTTCAAGATAGGGAACCGAGATTTTAACACACCAAAACATCTCTCAATGACATTCCTCAATGATGAATGATGATAATTAAACAACTCCTTCTTCCCCCGTGGTTGTCGAGCACGCCCCCTGTACTCTTGTAGATGATATCGCTCTCCACGATAAGGCATCAGATAACCCGGCATAGTCGTGTAACCCGAGTCGACAACATAATATTTACCTGAAATATAAATTAGCTAAATAAATTCACCGAAATAAATTTTGTATATATATCTTTTAAACAATATTACCTGCAGGGGGATGGGGGAATTCCAATTCTGGTCTTGTTATGGCTTCAGCAAAAACACGTGAATCATTGGCTGTTCCTTCCCAGCCGGCATACACAAATGTAAAACGCATATCGAAAGAACATGCACATAAGACATTCTGGGTAACGGTTGTCTTCCTCCCTCGATATGGAATCTGATTCTTAGTAGGCACAGATGCGCTTACATGTGTGCCGTCTATTGCCCCTATACAATCCTTGAAAACGAAAAAAGAAATTGTAACTCATTAATTAATTAATTGATAGATCATGTATGAATACAATTTTTAAATCATTTGTTACCTTAAACCAAGGATGGTATTTTGAATTGTTGAGAATTTCTGGTGGAGTTTCGTTAAAATCCGGGGGACATATTAGCTCTTTTCCCAAATTCGCAATGGCCTTCAAAACTGTTTTAAAATGACGGCTAACAGTCTCTCCTGAATGTTGAAATCGATCTGCTATCATCCGATTACATTCATTGTGGCCAATTGTCATTAAAAACATAGCTACTTGTTCTTCGACAGCAACAAATTTTGAATCCTTCAAAAGGTGTCTACTTCTCAGAGTATGACATAAACTTTCAAATACATGTTTTTCCATGCGAAACAAATCATAACATCTATCTGGATGTCCAGTAAGTACGTGATGTACAAATGCTGGACCTGTCTCACTACGGTCCCTAATTGGTCTTTTGTTGATGCGCTTATGCAATTCATGAAATATTAGTAGCATCAAAAAGTCATCATCAGACTCTTCACTATCTGACTCGGGTCTATCAGAATCTGACTCGGGTCTATCTGAATTTGACTCGGGATCCATATTACCTGAACACCATATGTAAGCACAATATTACATAATACACAAAGTATCCCTAAACTTGCTTTAAGAACATCATACTTGTGTAATACGTTAAAAACACAAATTCAAAATGTAGTCCACTAGAGAATAACAAAGAAGTAAAAAAAACATCTTTCTATTGCACCCCATTCATCCAAGCAATCTACCAAACATGCTTTTGAATAAGCAAACTAAAAAGTCATACCAGCCGGAGAGGTGATTATATTTTTATCAGATCAATACCCAACCTTTTCGAATGTGATTATATTTTCATTAAATTACAAATATAAGTAACTATAAAGTCAAACAAATCAACAAAAAATTTTCTTTCTGAGCCATAATCAATAGTAAATATTTTAAGGTAATCCTCATCCTCAGAGTGCCTTGGAAGGGCATTAGTATAGACCAAACTACAGACTTTAAATCAAATAAAACATGAGAACATAGAACAGGAGCAGCAAAACATTTCAATCAATAAACTCATACAAAACACAATTTCAGTATCTCAAAAGCATATTTTCTTCCATCATTGACCAAATAAGATTGATTCCACCAATTTAAGATCTATGCTCCAAAATAAGAGATCCACTAAAAGCTGAGAGTAAACTGTAAAAATATCCCCCTTTCCATAAAAACAACAGATACCCAGGTACACCAAATCATCATTCTTACCATATTTAGAAAACTAATGACAATTCATGTAAGTGATAGAAAATTATTGTATCTAGAAATTCTGAGTTGCCCATCTTGGGTTCCTCTGTTCATATATATATAATGTGTTACAGAATAGAGCTGATGATACGGTTCTACAGATGAGAGATAATCCTTATCTCTAAAGTATCTTATCTCTAATGTATCTCAATAGGGATAGGAGAGGCCTAACCATATGGGAGAGTCCTGATTGTATAGGTACTCTTATCCTAATGTATGAGAAGAGTCCTAATGTATAGGTACTCTAACAGTAAGCTGAGTCTTACTCTTACCCAATGGGATGGAGAATATGGCCTCTGAAGAGCAGTCACAAACACATGGAGGACATGAAGCTTCAACAGTTAAATTCTCCCTTAAGTGCCAGTACAATGGCGGCTCTACAATATAACCAACCAAACAAACACTGACCAAAACCAACACCACTCTCAAAAAACCAGGATTACAGAAACCATGGCGTGATGAATGAGCCATCTATCTCTCACAGACCAAATCAAAAACAAAAAACAAAAAACAAAAAAACTGAAAAATAATCAGTAGAGATCAAAAAAAACAATTTGGTGAGAACCCCATTTGAAAATCTGGGTAACCCAGATCCATTCCTGTTTTGATCCAGCGGATTCGGATTAAGGGGATAAAAAATGATCACTGGTTCAGAAAAAAACTATAACTTTCTAATGTACCCAGAGCATTCAATTTCTTGCCCCTTTAAGACTTCACTAAGCTCTCAACAAACAAGCTGTGCTGAATTTAGAAGATAAACGAAATAAGCATGCAGTTGCCCCGACAAAAACCCATGCACTGTGTAGTTAATTTCCAATTGACATGGGTCTATTACCTGTATCTAGGTATGGTAGCCACAAACATATCAGCAAACAGTATGGTGCAACTAGTGGCTGTTAGACATGGCAAAGTTGAAGAAGTGAACTTGGATGATGTTCGTGCAGTTTTTGATGGCATTGAGGTTGGTCAGACAGGGGACCTTTGATAATGAATGCATTTGAGATGATTACCCTATCTCAAGGATTGAATCTATCAACAAACATCCTGTGCTTCTTAAGGAACTCTTCTACCTCAAATTGATTGAGGTTAATTTATGTGAGCACACTCTCACAACTAACATAATATGTAATTAAGCACAATATTGCAACCTAACATAGTATGTAAGCACAAACAAGTGAAGCAATTGCCAACACAGAGAAGAAAATGGACATGACTTGGGCATGCTAATAAGCAATTGAGTTTTTGTTCTGATTTTATTTGTTGTATCATTTGTGATCATGTATGAAATAGGTTCTGTTCAAAGTGCAAAATAAGAACATACATAGCCTGAATGTTCTTTTCCAATTGTTGCTTGTCTCATTGTCCACTCATTGTCCACTCATTGACTAATGGCATTGTTAATTGGTATGGAAAGACTAACTCAGCTCACTTAGTGATTTACCCGGGGTGTAGCCCAGTGGCCATAAGGACGGACCATAAACTCAGCTCACCTAGTGATTTACCCGGGGATATCCACATTTATTAACAAAAAAAGAAGAAGTGATTTACCTGTGCCTGCATTTCAAGTTTCAACATATGATTCCTAGATAAAAGGAAAGGGAAAGAAAAGAATCAAGGGACGACCCACTGAAAGGAAGGAACACATTTAACAATAGTGAAGCTTTGAAGTGTTAAACAAAAAGTAACCCATGGAAGAAGGAATATCTAAACAAAACCCCTTTTGAAAACCGGATTCCAGAGACCCCTCCTAATATAAATGACATGCCACCTAACAAAAGTGGCTCTACACACATTCGAACACAATCACCTAACAAAGGTGGCCCCAAATATAACAATGTTTGTTACAGATTAATTCCAGTCCACAATTGCAGCCATATGAGATGAGCTGCACCAAATTGGCAGCACACATTGCCCTCTTTGGGCTGTAATGCCTGAAATTGGAACAACCAAGAAATCAGGTCCGAGATTTAAACTGGGTGCACCAGTCCAACATGTGGGCAAAGTCTTAGATCGACGAACCAATCACTTCGTGCACAGCCTTTAATCCAATTCTTGTGTAACAAGCTGATAATTTAAAGAATCAAACCAAGAACTAAGAATGAAATCAAAGTGGCCTACTCGAATTCTATCTTATCAATAATAAATTTATTGAGCAAGGAAACCTGAAAAATCCACAACCAGGCAGCAACCCATTTGTCCATAATAAAGGCCATTTGAAATTTTTTATAATACATTAACACTATCTAATAAAAGGTTTTCAAAGGGGGGGCATTCCCCCTTGGCTCCGTCTAATTAGCTAGTCTGATCAGAGGGCCCAGATTGACTACTATGGTGCCCAAATAATTGATAACCCAATCTGCTTGAAAGGAATAACAAGCTACCATAACTATGGTCCCCTATGAAATCAGAGGAATAACAAGCTACCACAACAAACATCCGGTGCTTCTTAAGGAACTCTTCTACCTCAAATTGATTGAGGTTAATTTATGTTAGCACACTCTCACAACTAACATAATATGTAATTAAGCACAATATTGCAACCAACATAGTATGTACCTAACATAGTATGTAAGCACAATAATACAACCAACATAGCATGTAAGCACAATATTACAACCAACATCAAAATGAACTAGCAAATCTAAGACAAAGTCATGTCTATTACAAGTATAAAGTTTTAAAGTAGCAACCAATAACATCCTTAAATAACTCCTTCCCTAATAAGTTTCAAACAAACATCCCAATGAAAAGTCAGCACTAATGTCATTCTAAACTCCTTAGTAAGAGGAGTTTCCGACTTGTGGGCACATTCATGAAAAGTTCTCTCCAACTACGATCGTGTGTGATGATCTTCGTCGCCTTCAAATACGCTTCGTCGCTTAGATCTTGATCTAATGTCGCCAACACCTCACAACAACGGGTAATAGAGAACGGGTCATCACTAACTTCAGACCCAGAACTACCAGACCTTCGATGTTGTCTCGTAGCATAGGCCTGACACGCATCCATCAAGATAGAAGTACTATTCACCTTCCTTCGACGAGGAGTGGAGGTTCTAGACGCACCTCGACTGGGACGATTCGTCTCTTCTATGGCCTCAAAATCTTCATCCTCTTGGAATTGCTCTAATGGAGTTTCTGGAATCCTTTCAACATTCTCATCATCGTCTGTCTCCCCTGCACCTTGTGTCGACGCACCCGCATTGTCACCTGTTGCGGTGGTGTCGCCATATATTATCACAAGCTCATCCCACATTGGACACCCTTTATTGCGGAATGGTTTTGCCCCAGGGTGTTGCTGTTTTAAAAAAAAGATCGACCACTCATTATTAAGTGAACATGTAATGAAGTGAATTATTTTTTATCGGTCTTCTCGAAAAGTGTAAAAATTAGTAATTACACGTACCCGTAAATATGATTCTCATACGTCGTCAGGGGCTGTGACAGTTTTGGTGAGGGGGTTCCAACCAAAACCTGTTGGGACATCGCGAAGCGTTTTGAACTCTCGATAATATAGCCTCAACTTGTTGAACTTATTTTTGAATTGTTGATGAGAATACTTGTGACCCGTTTCCCTGAAAAACTTCTCATTTATGTCATTCCATGCCCTTTTTGAGAATGTTGTAGTTGGTCGGTTTCCCTTTCGAACCTCTTCAGCCATTAGTTCTATTAATAGTTTCTCCTCCCTACTACTCCACCTTGCAACCACGGCATCTTTCTCCCCTATGGTAACTCCTGACATCTATCGAAAAATGTGTATTTATTACACATTGTAAAGTCTATATAGTAATTCATGTAGTATTGAAATATTAAGATGATTATTTTTTTTTCCACATTATGCACAGATTTAATTAAGCAAGCCAAAGAGGTAAGAATAGAGTATATCAGTTATACACACAAAAAAATTTCCACATACATGCTCTGGTACTACCAATAACAGCACAGCAAACCTCTTCATAGAGTTGAAAAGAAACTAATACAACAAAAGGTTTCATGGCTACAAGATGTAAACCTATATATGGTTATATGGACTCATCACAGAGAGTATCCCTGTGTGAAAATTTTACATAAAAGTTACGTCCAAATGTATCGTGCATCATATCTAGTTACAAATGTTGTTCATATATGTGAGTAATGCATGAATTTAGAGCTGCTTCTAAAGACCAATTGCAAGAACTGAAGCTTTATAAAACAGATCAAAGCTTTATATAAAAAAAAAAAAGAGATCATAACTGAAGCCTTTATTGGAGATCTACCATGATAAATGATAAATGATAAAAACTCAGATAAAAGAAACTCAGATCTTGATGTAATGTCGCTTAGATCTTGATCTAACATGATAAATGATAAAAAAATCATATGAAAAAATGATAAAAACTTAGATCTACCATAAACTGAAGCTTTTATTGGAGATATAAAAACTCAGATAAAAAAACTGAGATAAAAAAACCCAGATCAAAAACACATATCAAAAAACTAAGATAAAAAAACCCATATAAAAAAACTCAGATAAAAAAAAAGTTCAGATAAAAAAACTCAGATCTATGAACTATGAACCAGATCTAACGAGTTTTTTTTTTTTTTTGATAGCTCTTGATAAAATAAACCCAAACAAGAATAGTTCATAGATCTTGATAGATCTGATTCGTTTTTTTTCCCTGATTCGTTTTTTTCCCAAGTTTAGGAATCATCAAATCTCATAGTTCAATCATAATCCAAGGTTAGCTTTTGAAGAACTCGCCGTCGCCGTCGTCGACAGATCTAGATGATACAAATCTCACCGGCGACGTCGGCGTCGACAGATCTGGAAGATGGATCAATGTCTACGATCTGTTCTTTAGAGAGAGAGAGAGAGAGGAAGATGATACACCTACCGTCACCGGCGTTGAAGGTCGGCCAGAAGTTCGAGTCCCTATTCGACGATCGCTATCCCCTTCACTCCTTCTTTGTTCGATGCTCTCCCCTCTTCTGTGTTCCCTTTTCTATTATTTGCTTTTTGAGATTTTATCGGGAACAAAAAAAACCCGTGGGTTCGTTCCGTTCCGAGAAGCCATTATATTTTGTTCCGTAAATCTCGTTCTCAACCATTCCGTTTTCATGTTCTGAATTTGACGAGAACGATGCCAAACAGGTTCCCTCAAGTGTTCTGCGTTCCGAAACACAAAATCGTTCCGCGAGAACGATGCCAAACGGGCCCTAGCTTGCCAGACACCAGAGCTAATATTTTGCATAGTAATAAATAGTACAGATGACGTGGCATCAAAAATAGAAAAGTGAGATCAAAGAGGGATGCCATCGTTGGCATCCCTCTTTCTATAGTATATAGTATATAATAATGAGATGCTTCTTCGTCTCAATATAAAATCCTAGGCTAACTCTTTGATTCAGCACAAGCACAATATATTGATCAGAGAAATAAGTAGACATGTTATTGGGGTCTTATTTATGCAATGTTTCATGCTAGTGGACAGATTGAGGGGTTATTATTATTATTATTATTTTGGTGGAATATTGAGGGGTTATTGAGTGGCTTCGGGTTTGCCTTTCTTTAAGACCCCTATAAACGGGTCGGGTCGGGTCGGCTCCACGATATCATTAACAGGTTCTGAGGTTCACACTCAACCCATTGCCACCCTTAAAGTCCAGGCATGCATAGAATTTTAAAACTAACCCAACTTGGGTGAGTTTTCTTCTGCAGCTTTTTGCATCACTGTAGCTCGCCCAAACTCACAATACTAACTTCCTTGTTTCTTTTTTTACATTTTCTATTAAATTTTTTGGATGGTTACCCTAGCTATTATTACTCTGTACATTATTTCAAATATTTAAGGTCAGCAACAAGAGTTCCGCTGTTCTAATCTATTAAAAGTCATAACCTCAAAATAGCAATATCGGATTTGCAGCATTCTTTTTTTTATTGAAGTTTGGGAGCGCAAAGAGAAACACAGCGGAGGGTGTATATATATGCATAATTTGATATCTGAAAATATTCATGAGCAGTGCTAGTCCGAGTAAGGTTTTAATTTGATATACGGAAAATAATTTCAGTGATTGTAAGGCTTTAATATTGAAAAATGGCATGTGGTTGGCTCAGGCTGAGAGTAGGAAAGCCCTCAGACTAGGGCTAGTGCTCCTCAACTTATAATAGAGTGAGTTCAAAAGTCATGAGCCGTGCTTTCTTCTTTTACTTGCCATGAAAGAAATTAACCAGAGGGGCAGAGGCAGGATTCTCTTGAGGGGCGCTAACAATGGAGGTTCGGGGATGTAGCCCCCAAAAAAAAATTTTGAAGGCCAAATTCTCGTAGCGATCACGTCTATTGGTGTGCTCCCAATACGCGATTGTGTAAGGTTTTCCTGTGGATTGTCATTAATATATCGAATACCTATGGTTAATTTCAGGGGCGGAGGCACATGGGGCCCAGGGGCTGAAGTCCCCCAGAAATTTTGGAAAAAAAATGAAAATCCTATACTATTGGGGGTTGTAGTACATATTCGAAATAGGAAAGTGATTTAAAACTCTCTATCGTACCTACTATCGAGAGCTAGACAACTGGATTAAAAATCAAATTGTCTCAAGCATTGGGTGGAGCCCATCTTTTAAAGCATGTGTGCCTTGGCGTCATTGGATTTTAAATCTAACGGCCCAGCTCTCGATAATACCTACAATCAGAAGCTTTTTAATCACCTTTCTTCGAAATATAGAATTTATTAGACAATAGTTATTATAACTACGACATGGACATGAATCTTGGGGGTCCACAATCATAGAGCTTGGAAATTTTCTCATTGCGTGCCATTTTGGGGTAATTTGCTAGATGGAATATAGATGCAGATTAACTTTTTTTCTCTTTCTTTTCTGTTACACAGCCTCCTTTATTATGTATCTAGTAGCAGAGAACACGTGCCATGCATGGGTAATAATTTAAGAATATATAAATTAAATAATTTGTATTTTTAATAATATAAGTTGTTTATTATTTGATAGCATTATCAATTGTACTAATTAACTAATTTTATAATAACATTTTATTTTTTATTTTAATAACATTTAATGGAAAATCATAATTTTCTTAACATTAAACATAAATTAATACACTCAAGAGTTGAAAATAAGAGAGGACTCTATAATGTTGGAGATAGAGAGGGCTCTAGGATGAGATAGTAGGTCCCCCCCTCCCCTCTCACATGTTTCTCTCCCCTCGCCCACATCTCTCTCCCCGAATGGTGGGGATTAAAGAGAAAAGTTACATGGTATCTCTAAAATTAAACTTATAGGATTGGAGGGATTGGAGTTTGGGGATCGAAGGTGGAGTTTTATTTCTTTATAGTATAGTATAATATAGATTTTAAGTAGTTAGGATGAGTGGATTAGTAACTGATCAGCTTGTCACATCATCAAGGGAAATTCCTGTCTCAAACTTAATTTGGGACCACCGTTATGATAGGAGCACATCTCGCTATCCGATCTAGAGCAACAAGTGTGGACTAACCGTTCATGGAAAACTTATTTAGACAACTAACTATTCACATTAATAGAGCATAGTGAACTTATTAATGGTTGGTGCGCTTCTTTTGGGGTGTCAATCCAGCCCGGCCCAGCTTTAAAAAAAAACAACCCTAATTTAGGCCTTAGGGTTAAGGTCGGGCTCAATTTCTAAGGCCCATATAAATGTGGGTGAAGCTAGGGCTTGGCTTCTTAAAGCCCGGGATCAGCCATGCTCAATAAAATATACATATATTTAATATATATATATATATATATATAAAATATACTTCTATAAACCAAAATATGTATACCCCTATATTAAACCCAAAATACATATCCTAAGTTATCAAAATTGAAACCAAATAATAATATGGACCATTCTACAAATATATTGAGAGTTTCCCTAATCTAAGAATTGAACCCAGGACCTCATCCCAACGAGAGGGACACCTTCACCATCCTATCTAGAGTGGTGGGTGTAAAAAATAATCTAATTTATTCTAGAATTTTTTTAGAAAATAAGTTCCCAAATGAGATAATCTAATCATATAATATAGACTAGTGGAATGCACGTGCGATGCACATGAGTGTACAGTCCTAATGTAAAATTATTATTATTAAATGACAGCCTTGAAAATTATGAATTCAACGAATCTAACATTCAATACGTCAAATAAATTTTATATGTATGCTAACGAAAAACATTCTAGTGTAGAATAAAGTATGAAAACATAGAATGCATGATTAAACTATGAGTAAGAAAATATGATAAAATATTTGTGTGGAACAAAATAAAATTATACCATACTAGCGGGTGGCACATGTGATGCACGTGAGAGCGAGAGGAAGGAGTTAACCACAGTTAATAGGAATTAAATGGGATACGTGTTAACCCGCAGGTGCGATTGAATTGAACTCTCTCCGAGTTCAGTCACGATTGGTTGTGATTCTATTCTTTAAATAGATAGACGAGCAAGGGGTAGTTTGGGAATTAAAATAAAACATTAAATCAGGGTTTTGTGTTATATGAGGGTAGTTTAGAAATTTTGGAAAAATCAGGCTACGCCTACCTCTCCCATTATAATAGTAAAAGATAAAAGCTCTATGAAGGATATTTCTGAGGACTAAAAATAAGTTTCCAAACAAATCATTGAACAACTTAAATGGCATGAATTCATTATATGAGATATTTTCCATGGATTATTTATAGTGACCCTACTCACCATAGCAATATACCTTCCATGTGTTGTTTCTTTGCCTTATCATAAAAATAAATAAAAACAATAATGTCCAAGGTTTTTAATTTCGAAATTTGCGACGATTTCGGCCAGCCAACCCGAACCGAAATCCTGAAGAATTGCGGGATTTCGGCGAAATTTAGAAATCCGAAATATTAATATTTTATTAATTATATATATTTTTTATTAATATATATGTTAAAAAATAATATTTTCTTAAAATTTTATATATTTATATAAATATTATTATTTTATTTTTAAAATTAATATATAAATTTTTGAAATATTTTGAAATTTTAATTAAAAAAACCTATTTAAAAATATAAAAAAATCAGATTTTGGCCAAAATTTCGAAATCTTTCAAATCTGAAATTTGACCCGAAATTTCTGAAATTTTGACCGAAATCTGATTTTTGAAATAAACCTATAATTTCGATGTCGTTGGGATCAACGAAATTTCAAACCTTGGTCATGCCCTAGTCGAGATCAACAAGGGAAGGCTCAACCATGAAATAGGCTGTAGACGACAACTCTATTAAATCCTCCCATTGAAGATAGTGATCAAACCCCAATGAAGAAGATATCCGTGTGCAACTTAAAGAGTTCACATACCTATGAAGGATATTTCTGAGGAATAAAAATAAGATCAAGGTTTCCAAACAAATCACTTAAAAAATTACATGGCATGAATTCATTATATGTGATATTTTTCACGGACAATTTATAGTAACCCTACTCACCATAGTTCCCATAAGGGGTGGGCCAGTGGTTCCTGGGCCTTTCGCCAAGTGGGAGGTAGTGGGTTCCATTTCTCATTCCCCCTTTGGGGCCAGTCCCACCTGGTTTTTGCCCGGTTTTTCGAACTTTCCTGGTGGGGGCAGGTTGCAGGCTCTCGTCACACTTCTGGGGACATAGTGCTGACCCGAAGGGTTGGGGACACCCCGGGTTACCAAAAACAATAAGAGTTTACATAGTAATACATCAAATAACATTTTCTTCTCCAAAATAAAATTTATTTTTATCATTGATGCTTGTGTTCACCTCCACTGTTTCTCTCATCTGGATTGTGTTTACCTGCTCCCTCAAGACAATGTTAGTATGTAGCTCACTGTTTGGACCTTAAGTTCCATCGCATGGTATGTTACCGAGTGTACATATATACGGTGTATCTTTATGTGGTAGAGAGGAGCATATAATTCTTTGTTGTACCAAAGACAAATTTTCATTTTTCAAACGAGTGATTTCGAGAATATTCCGAGGAATGGACCCAAAAATAAGTATGTTCTCAAGATCAGCAAGGGTTTGATTTTGGAAACGGTTTGGTACGGGCTTGCTCTTAATTAAAAGAAAACACAATTTATACTAAGGTGCAACATAGAAAGATATAAGCAAAGCAATAAGCTTCCCCTAACCCATTATCCCACATCGGTTAACGATGGTATGGCCTTCTCCCTTAAGTACTCCCACCATGCTCCTCTGTTTTTGAGGGGTGTGTAAAGGCTTTGGGTTGAGATTGTAGGGCTGTAATTGTGGGTGAGTTGGTGTGTGTTAATTGTGTGTGTTATCCCAAAAAAAAAACACCCGTAGTATCTTGTCTAAAACTTTAAAGTAACCCACACATTCATCTTCTTCTTCCTCACGTCACCCTAAGAAGAGATAACACTTTTGAAAACAAATTAATCCTTCTATTGGCATTTGTAAACAACCCATGGGTTAAAGAAATTGGACAAGAATGTAGGCCCGAAGTTAATATTGGGCTGAGATTAGCTCAGCCCGAATTATATATATTTTATTTTTTACAAATAATATTTATCTATATAGAGAGAGAATGCTCATGATTCATCTCTTTCCCTCTCCTCTCTTCTCTTTGTCAATTTTATTTCATTTTCTTCCACATCCCTCTTTAATCTTCATAGCATACATTTGCATTGAAAGAGAAATTCTTGTATGGCAGCCCAAAACTTTACTTTTCATTTGTTGTAGCACCTCCATGAGAAAGAAGAGTAGTTTGGGCAAAGCATACTTTGGGCTCGAACTTAGTCTATTTTGGGTCAGCCCGAACTCAATCTACTTTGGGCCAACCCGAACTCGGCCCGAAGCCCAATATTATTTGTGAGCCGAGCTTGGGCTGGGGTGCTGGGCTGAGATTGGGCTAAGATTTTGAACTTTGGGCTGAGCTTGAGCTAACCCAACCCGACCCGACCTGATTACCACCCCTAGAGATGGTGGCCGTTTATTGCATATTAGATGGACGTTAGAAGAACACCGGGGCGGCAGGGAATAATATCTAGAGCCAGGTGTGGAAAGAAGGAAACAGGATTTGGTAAATGATATATATAGGAGAGGGCCAAGATTGTCTCGGAAGCCAGAAACCTCTCTCGGGCTCGGGCAACCATAGAATAAGGGATATGTGACAATAATATGGGGAGAAGTCATTTCATTTTCTCACCATGATTTTGACTTCTCCCCACTTGATATCTCTCCCCCTTTATCTCACCACCTTATCACCATGTGTTATGTAGTGTGTGGAGAAGTCAAAGTCATGCGCCCATGATTCTGACTTCTCCACCACTTGTCCCCTATTCTATGGTTGCCCGAGACATGGGGGTTTCCGGCTTCACCTAAGACAATCCGAGGCCATAGGAGAGATAGAGGAAGCGAGTTGTTGGGATGAGAGAGAGAGAAAGAAAGAGAGAGGAGGCGTGTTGGTTGGGACATGGGAAGAGAAAGAGGAGGCGTGTTGGTTCGGGGATGTTTCATCCCACTATGTCACCTTAGAGTTCTTTCCCATATAGAAGGACTGTGGTTAGTTATGAGTAAAATCACAATAAAACCTCCAAGTAACTACTTTTTATATTAGAGTAGGATAACATAATTGTGAAGTTTTATGGTCATTAAATATATATTTAATCTAACTGGGGTTTTGGGGGTGTTGCTCCCGAAATTTTTTTGGGGGGCCAAGTTCATGAGACATCGCCTCTGTGTCCATTTTGTAAAGCAATTTTTTTTTCTCAAAAATTCGGGGCTCCGCCAGTGAATGCAATCTATCCTAGAAAACAACAGTAAGATTTAATGGTCATTAAAGAAAAGATCAATCAACACTTTTCACTCAACTGTTCTCTTTATAGTTTTCTTTATAATAGTAGAGATATAAGTATTAATATGAAAACTCAAAAGAACTCCTTGTACCAAATTTTCTTGTTCTTTCCATTATTTTCCAAATGAAATCCAAATTTCTCAAAATCTGAACCATAATAGCACAATAAATTCATGGTGCCTAGTGGGCATCCATGGGACGGCGTAGCACACTGTGGATATCGCGTTCCCTTTGCCTTTTAGAATCAACGACACTCACCATGAAGATCGTGGCATATATGTCTGCTTCTAAGTACATCCCTCCTCGATTCTCTTTTTCCATTCTTGTGTTTCTACTATACTAGAGGAACTATACTAGAGGAAGGCACGTGCATCGCACGTGATTGTCTAATCCTGATAATTGTAAAATAGCTGATGGAATTAAAGGATTAAAAAGAATGAATTCAATGAAAGTGACATTCAACAAATGGAATGAATTTTTATATGTACTCATGATTAAAAAAAATGCATAAGTGGGAAACATACAAATATACTTATTAGCAAACTTATATTAGCAATTTGAAAATAACAAAAAAATAGAAAAGGTCCAAATAATAGATTGTCAGCAGCAATTACAATTAATAGAATTAAAGTAAGGTAGTAATGTAATTGGTGCACCTTCCATGCATTGCTTTTTCTCCATTTGCAACAGCCCCATAATCCCTATTATTGTAGTTAATTTGTTTTATTAGAATTCTTGATTCTCTAGCATGCATTAGAATTCATATGATTCTCTTATGAATGGGGATTATGGGGCCCTATAAGGTTGTAGAAGAATAAAATGGATAAGTCATGGAAAAAGTAAAAGTAGCTCTTTGTTGAGTTTTTCCTGACTGGCTATCAAGCGCGATTGGCACCTCATCTAGCAATAACATTGTTTTGTTTATCAATATAGGTCGGGATATTCCAATAAGCTGATATTCCCTCTTGCTTATGCCGGTAACTACAAAATGTGTCCCCACACCATGTATCGTACACATCTTTGAGCTTCGCCAAAAAATCATGAGCGTTGGCTGCACTCATGGTGTTGAATGATATCATTTCGAAGTCCTAAAAGGGAAAGGGATAAAAAAAGAGCGACATTTAGAAAGAGTTATGTCTTTTGATTTCGAATTGAATCAATTTAAAGAGTTATATCTCCTGATATAAGATTTGAAGAGTTACCTCTTTTGATCGAAAAAAATAAATAATTAAAGATTGAAAGATCATTGTCGTTGAAATAGGATAGAGAGAAGTCCATTATTAAAAAGAACTCTTCAAATGACATGATGCAATAGTTAAGTACATCCTCACTTCTTTAAAATCGGCAAATGCATGGAAGAGCCTGATATAACATTATATCACCAAATCAAACAAAGCTCTAACTAACATGTGAGAATCCTTCACTATGGCTTCAAAAACCACCTAGCTGCATGCATCAAAGTTCAAACCAAATAAAACTACAAACTCATAACTCTGATATAATAATAATCCCCATAACATACAGAAAGAAGCATAATTCTACATATCCTTCCTCTGAGCCCAATACTAACACAATCACAAATTGTAAAGTCGGAGATGTTAAAAAAGATTCCAATTTTTTCTTTAAGGCTGATCCAACATTTTGAGCATTCTCTTAGGATTCCAACACCGACACAGCTTTCCCGTCGAATGCCTTGTCCTTCAACATTGCCTCACCCATAGAGTTGGGTGCTTTACCAATCAAATAAGTGCAAATAGGTAAAACCAGTCTTGTCGATGAAATTCTACGTGAGTATAGTAATTCAATACCCTCCATCCACAAACCGCCATAGATTAGAGTTCTGAATAAACAGAAAAATTATACAAATTAACACAAACAACCAAATTTCTGTAAATTTTTCAAAAGAGGGGTGCATGATTTAAGGTTAAAAAGGAAGAAAGAGAAGTGGGACGACGTGAGGGTAATATATGGGGGAGAGGGTACCTTAGAGATGTGTTAGGAGAGAGATAATATATGGGGATGGGGCTTAGGATGATTATAACCATATAGGAGAGAGAAGATGTGGTATGGAGTCGTCAAGGAGAGAGAAGATATGGGATGGAGTGGTTAGAACTTAGAACTTTTTGGGAGAGAGAAGATATATGGGAAAGGGGTGAACTTTGAGGGAATCGTGCAAGTGAAGGATTGGTGTTAGTTATAGGAATGCGGGTAGTTATAATTTTAATTACTATAATACCCCTGAAATTTTATTTTAGAGTTGTGAAAGGATAATATAAAATTATGGGTTTCAAAGTCTTTAAAAAAAAACCAATCAAACTCTTCTTCTCGCATTATAATAGTAAAGATTAGTTTACTAGGGTTTGGGTCATTGACAATTCCAGTGAAGTTAATGGAAGACAGCCCTTATTGTTTTAATCGGATTGTGGGGAATCCGGTTATGCCGTTCCTCATTTTTAGGAACCAAAGCTTCCACGGTTATAACCGGATTTTGGGGAATCCGGTTATGCCGTTGTGGCTGCCACGTGTCCATTTTGGCATCCTTAATTGTGGTTAAGATTCACTCACCCTTAGGGTTCACCCACTCATCATTGGTTTTTAGGAAAAAAAATATTTTTAACATTTTAATATTAAAAATATTAAAATAAGTAAAAAAGAATTAATATTTTTTTTCTAAAAACCAAGGATTGTGAATGAACCCTAACAGTTGGTGACTCTTAACCATGGTTAAGGGGTGTCAAAAAGGACACCAGGCGACCTCAGGGTTATAATGGGATTTGCCAAATATTTTTTATGCCTTGGATTTACAGTAGACCCTCTTGTAATTAATAACCTTGGTGGAAAGAAATTATATTAATTATAAGAGAGTATTATATATAAGAATCGTTATATTGGTACATCAAAATTTTTCTTTTCATAATAACCTTGGTGGAAAGAAATTATATTAATTATAAGAGAGTATTATATATAAGAATCGTTATATTGGTGCATCAAAATTTTTCTTTTCATAATTTGGTCCACTCTTTTGGCAAGACTTGTAAGGTATGACACTTTGCTAGTTTTATCATTTGACATGCAATATGCATTTTCATTTGAAAACTTGATATATTGTGTTTATCATCTCTTAGGTTGTCATTCTTGTAAGACTTCAAATGCAACAAAATGAATGATTTGAAATCTCATAAAAATGGTAAGACTTGAAATTTCATGATGGTAATAATTAATCTCGTTAAAAACCTTGACAAAGTAACTTAAATTTACTATCAACTACCATAACGAAGTGCAAAGTGTCAAGCTTTATAAGCCTGATTCTCAACAAAAGAACAGACCTAAATGTACTATATTTTCCATATAAGCTTCATTTTGTATAAGGCTAGCACTCTAAAAACATACAAAAAAACAAAAGATTTTATGCTAGTCCATTGAACTTTTGTTACTTATTTTGAAGTCCTCATATAATGATTTTAAAAAAAAACTTCTTTCTAAAATATCTAAAACTTATACTATATATGGTCATTCATTATACATAGCCAAAACATCTAAAATTATTTTATCTCTTTCTCTTCCTCATATCTAAACCATCACAAAGTGTTTATAAGATTCATTTAATTATGTATTAATATAGTATAAAAACCTCTCTTATAATTAATAATATATTAGAACTTTCTTAAAAAATTATCAAATAGCAAGTATAAGAGATTATTAATTATACACTATAGAACCAAGTTGGTTCCTTACAAATTTATTAATTATTAGAGATTATTAATTTATAGAATATTAATTATAAGAGGGCCTACTGTATGTACATGTACCCCTTCCTTCCATGAGTTGTAGTCTTGTTAAATAGACCATTCTTGGGGTCTATTGTACTTTTCTTCATTTCTAATGTCCAATATTAGCTCTACTTTTCTGCACTTGATCTTCGATTAGGTCACTTCTAATGCCCATATAATGGACCTTAGAGGGGGGGGGTGAATAGGGTTTATGGTAATTTAAAATTTAAGCTAAGTGATTTTTGTGGAATTAGAAATTAATCACTACTACTACCAAATATGATAAAAAAAAGATAAAGAGAGTGATAGAGATACCAGATATCAGATATGTTATCGGGGTTCAACAACTTGCCTACGTCTTTGCCTTTAAGCTTCCCGTTTTAAGGATTTTCACACGATTCACTAATCGTACTCTTCTTTCTGAGCAGAGAGCAAGCCTTTATAATCTTTTTTCAGGCTTATGAAAAACCTCTTACAATCCTTTTAACAGGCTAAGGAATAACATCTTCAAGAGAATCTATCTTTGAATACAAGAAGACACTCTTCTCAAATGGTGCAAGAATCTCTGATTCTTGAGTTTCAACTTTTACAGAAAGTTGAGTGGATTTAAAATCCGAATTGAAAGCTCCTAACTGAGTTAGATAAAAATGGAAAATAAAACTTACAATCTCTCAAGATTGATTAGAATTAAATGCTCAAAGAGTGAGGAATTAGGTTTCAAGATATTCAATGCAAAAACAGAGTATTGATTGCTTGAAGTAAGAGAATGATGTAAGAGTGATAGAACAGTATTAGAATCTCTTAGGAATACTTGTTTAGTTCATAAATCAACTCTATTTGTAGTTGAGCAATCAATATGGTTGTTGGAGGTAGCATTTAATGCGAGTTAGATGTTGAAAACTAGCCGTTATACAATTTTCCCGCAGGCACTCGTCGACGAGTGAGTGAAAATTAGGCTTGAGTCGTCGACGAGTGGGAACAGAAGCTATTGAACATTTTTCTATCATCCACTCGTCGACAAGTTCACTGAATTTTTTCAGTAAACTCATCTTAATGAGACCAATTCAATGAGAAACATGTTAGGACCCTTAGGCATTCAAATTAATATTATTTTAATCATTTTTTTATGGCCTTAGATTGATATCCAAATTACACTAGGTCTCCTAGGGTCTATCTAGGTAATCTTTAAGCAATTCTTTTCTAATATCTTGAGGACTTTTACAAGGTCCTAGACATTCTTAACTAATACACTAATCTTCATTTGAGTGATGATTTGCTTTAGCTTGATTTAAGGAGCTTCACTCTTGATGGATCTTCATGGAATGTCTTGAGCTCTTGAAGCTTTTTCCTTTGAAAAACTAGCACTTGAACTTTGATCTTGATGACCTTGAATGGTTGACTTCTTCAATTCTCCATGACTTGAAAATTAATTTTAATACTCTGAAATTTCACATCTTAAATGGAAGAATTAGTATCATAAAGTTCATTCTATTATTATGTTATCATCAAAACTATTAAGGATACTTTGAGTTGTAACCTTGAGGCTAACAACTTCTAATATATAATTAAATAAAATACGATAAGGTAATTGTGATCGTCCAAAATATCTATACATTTGTCTGTCATTTTAAGGATATTTTCTTTTCTTTTATTTTTGCCAATTAAAACAAAGGGTCCTCATTCATGGGATTTCATCTGTTTGAATTTCCAGTTATGTCACACAAATACATGTCATAATTTAGGGGTGGCAAAGGGATGTTATTACTTACTATGAAACCAAGCACTTGGGTGGACATGGCAGCCTTAGATAAAGGTAAGCTTTTTATAAAAAAAACAAAACTAGTAATTGTTATTATGAGTCCTTGACAATTATTTAGGTGGAATACTCTGCGTTGAAGTCCAGGATGTGTATCTTCATGGACCACAGGCTCGTTGGTTTGGAATTTCCAAATTTTAGGCTACTCTTTTAGATGGCCTTATCATAAAGAATTGACAAAATCAAATGATCCGAAACATTTACCCAAAACCGAAACGATAAATGTGTAAGCAAAAGCATGGTTAATGATGACACATAGAAGTTCATAGACCTACCGGGCAAGTTTCTGTTTGAACGGTTTAGATTGATCAATAAAGATGAATTTCAGGCTATTGCCAAAATAGGCTCTTTAGCCAGCCAAAGTCTACCAAATGAACGGTCCTGATGATGAATATGGATGCAACATGTAGGGATCTGTTGTCTCATCATCAATGTTTTTCCTAAAGATGCTAGAGCTTTAATTAGATGCAATGTTTATGAATTGAGGAGTGTTAATGAAAGTGATGGTAATGCCCTTTGATGCAAGTTTAATGGTAAGATGGGATTTGCTACAAAATACATTCTTACACTCTGGCATTACTTAACATGGTTTACTTGGTCATCAATCCGTCATATAAAGTTAAAAAAAAGTGAAGTTAGTTCAATGTAAATGAGAAGGCTGGCAAACCACCCAAGTAAATAATTCCTAAAAAAAAAAAAAATATTAACGTGGAAGAGTAGATAAAAATATTTAGATACAATTGCTATGTTTGGTTGCCTAGAAAATTAGTAAAATTATGGAAAGAAAAGAAAATTTTGAATTTCTAATACAAAGTTTGATTGTATATTATCTAATTTTCTTTTCTTTTTCATGTTTTCACTTATTTTCTCGACAACCAAACATAGGGTTAATATATGTCTATTTTTTTCTACTTTTAATTTTTTTCATTATAACACAATTGGTCGCATGGGCTTCTTACTAGTTTCAGTTGACTCAGGTGTCAACCCATTAAGAATGTTCTCAACTTGAATTCTAAACCCCGAGCCATTAGGAATCTTACTTCTTATCTCCCATTTATTGAATTGTTCCTAATAAAATTACCAAAACACCCTTATATTTAACTAGTTGGCCATTGTGCGATGCATGTGAGAGCTAGGAGGAGGAGAGAGGCTGAGAAGAGGGACCTAATGAGGGGTATTTGAAACTTGAGGGACATTTTGGTTAAATAAAAATTGTGTGGGACACGTTGGGTATAGAAACATGATGTAAGAGCATTTTAAGAATCAAAAAGTTTTAGGAGGATATTTTGGATATATAAACTTGAGAGACATTTTAGAAAATGAATAAAATAAAATATGGACAAACTTGAGGAGCAGTTGGGGTTAAAAATTATGAGGGACATTTTTGGCATAAAAATTCATCTTGGAAACTAAAAAATAACTAGGATATTCTAACTATTATAAAAAAAATTGTGGCATTTTGGGTATATAAACATGACTTAAAAGCATTTTGAGAATAAAAAATTTTATAGACATTTTGGCCAAGAAAATAAAAAATATAATTTTAAATTTTTAACAATTTTGAATAAAAATCAATTTTTTTTTCTTATGCATGTAAACCAAACAAGACTACTTGCATAAAATCACGTCAAAAATCGATTATATATAAAATGTAAACCAAGCAGTATTATGATTATTTGACAATTGATTTCTACACAATCAATTCTTACCACAATTGATTCTTGATAATAGAACCGATCCAAACGGGTCCTAAGAGATTAACTATGAAATAGAAGCTCTGGTTGAAGGGATGATTGGAGTAATCCAAAATATGGGTATTTTAAGAATTAAAAAAATGATAGAAATACTTTCTTTTATATATATAATTTTTACATCTGCCATAAGCAAATATGGATTGTTCTGATTATCTCTTAATCTAACTCTCGTTGATAGTTAATCTCTAAGATTAAGGGGACATGTGAATAATAAAGGTTGAAGAAGAAGATAATTCAATGAAGAATGATTTGAATAAAAAATTACGAAAAGATAGGGCAATTGAAGTCCAAAAAGTTTGACTAATTCAAGCTCATGAATAAGAGCTATTAGATTGATTTGATGGAGAACCAAGCATCGCAAACACATTGGATTGGAGCAACGAGAAGAAGCAAGAGTTGGGATCATATTCAACCACCGCACCCATAGGTCAACATATGTCCCTTTTGACTCTTGTTAAGTGTGGTTAAGGTTCACTAATCCTTAAGCTAACATAGTGTTTTAAAATCGGAACCGACTTAGCCAGTTGGACTAATTGACCCGCAAATTCGGATCCTTCACCAATCTATTCCAAACTCTCTATGGTCAAACATCAAAGCCATGATGAACTAGTTCAAACCGCTTGACTTCACATGACCGATATAATATGAACAATTTTTTTTACCCCTTGGTCACTATAAAAGTTAAATATAAACTTTTTAAATTCATAGAATTGTATATAAGTATAAACTGTCTATAACCTCTTAAAAGAAGCCTAAGATTGAAGGGTAATGGTAGCCCTACTTTTCTTTAAGAGTCACTTTCTTAAGGGTATATTCATTTAGCGAGAAAGTGGTGAAAGAAAAGAAAAGAAAGGAGGGAAAAAAAAATAAAAATAAAAAAATAAAAGAAACTTAAATTTTCGTTCAAAACAACCATCAAAAGATTGAAAAAGTTTTTAAGAGAAACTTTGTTACTAAGAAAGTGCAAGAAGATGAAAGTGTATTTCTTACGTATCAAACGTAAGAAAAATACAAAAGAACTCATTTTTCTTTTACTTTCTCACCAAATGAACACACCCTAACTCTATGTTTGATTGCCGAGAAAAAAAGTAAAAACATGCGAAAGAAAAGAAATTATGACAAAACATAACTAAAGATTATATTAGAAATCCAAAATTTCTCTTTTTATTTTTTTTCACCAATTTTCTCTGCAACCAAACATAACATAAGGGCAAAAAAGAAAAAGACTCCTTTTAGTTCAAAACACAAGTCTTTCTCTAAAATGAAAGACAATAAAACATGTCTTTTCCTTCTAAAATATAGGAGTCAAATCCTCTACGGTGATAACCGGATTTGGCAAAAATCCGGTTATCACCCCTAGAGGTCGCCACGTGTCTCCTTTGACACCTCTTAACCGTGGGTAAGAGTCACCCACCCCTAGGGTTAACCCACCCATCCTTGGTTTTTTTTTAATATTAATTCTTTTTTTAAAATTAAAAAACCGTTTTTAGAGTTTTTTTAATATTAAAAACACTTTTTTAATTTTAAAAACAGAATTAATATTTTTTTTTAAAAAAAAAAAAGGATGGGTGAGTGAACCCTAGGGTAGGGTGAACCTTACCCACAGTTAAGGGGTATCAAAGGAGACATGTGACGACCTCTAGGGGTCATAACGGGATTTGCCGTAGATGATTTGGCTCCAAAAATAAAGTGAAGTTTGTACCTAACAATGAAAATAATATATTAAACTAATAATTACTTAATACAAAAAAATGTAAAAAGAAATACTTTAGAACCAAATCCTATAAAAAAAAAAAAGAAAATTAATATTTACGTACACAAAAAGGGAGTGAAATTGAGGATTATTTTATTTGCTTGATGTCATTGTTAAAAATATATTTTTATTTTAATTTTATGTTTTTATATTTATATTTTTATCATTATATTAATATTTATATTTATGACATCACTTGACCTAATTGGGTCAATCATATCAATCTGACGTTCGACTTTTTTTTTTTTGGTAATTCTGACGTTCGACTTATTTGGACCAACCTGTCCCCTTGACCAATCACTATCTGGTCCAATTTTAAATCATTGATCTAATTAACATTGGTATGAAAAAAATATATTAACCCTAAAAATAAAAATTAACAAAAGTTAAAGGGGATATATGATTGAGGATCAATTCGGGTAGCTAAGTACGAAATGGCTTAAAGTTCAAGGGATACATCCATGACTTATCAGTCATCTAGATCAGGCACTTTGATTAAAGCTTTCGATCACTGGACAGCTCCACCTCAGGAATAGCTTAACCTAAATGTGGATGGGGCAGCCCTTCCGAGTGGACTCGCAGCTGGAGTAGGCGGATTTGCTCGAAATTATCTGGGTGAGAAAATATCAACAATTTTCAGAGGAAGTAGCCGCATTGCTGAGGCAGAAGCTAACAGGTTGGGGCTTCAAGCAGCTGTGTCAAATGGATGACCCTAAGTTATTATCAAATCGGACTCCAAAGAACTCATTAATTATTTACAAGGAGTATCAGCTCATCACCACTGAGAAATCCATTCCATTATTAATGACATCCAACACGTGTCCAGTATGCGTTCATTCAGTGTCAAGGTAATGGCTTAACCCATGATGTAGCCAAAGGGACCTTACAAGAGAGTATCTGTAGGAATGGTGAGAATCCGTCAGGTTGTGAGCATACTTTGGGTGATCACTTCCACTCTTGGGAGGTTCACACTCTAGCTGTATTGTTCCCTGTGCAGCTTCAATGAAAATCTTACTTTCACACCTAAAAAAAAAAATAAGAACTGAATTAGAACAAGACTACTTTTGAGATTAAAAAAAGGATGAAAAGAAAAAGTTCTTTTATGTGGGAAGTGATTTATAACTCAAGATAGTAAATACTATCAAGAGCATGACTATTGGATTGAAATATCTAACTGTGTCAAAAATCAAATAGGTCATCATTTAAAGCATGTGTGGACATGGGGCTAGGGTTGTCAATGATTGAGCCAGCTTGATTCATCTCAAAATGAGTTGAGCTTGAGTTGGGTATTTGAGTTCGTTGAGCTAAGCCGAACTCAATGATTGAGCTTGTTCGTTAATCAAGCCGAATACAAGCAATGAACGGCTCAGCTAAGCTCGATTAATTTTAGTATAGTATTGATAATACCCTAATAACATAAGCATTCACGTAAAAGTTAAGAAACTTAAATATTATTTTTTTGTTGAGATAAAACTTAAAAAGCAACTTCATATTTTCAAATTTTCTAGATTCTCTATACTATGTTTCTTCAATTAGACTCACAGGAATTACTATGTTCAGTTCTTAAGTTTTTTTTTAAGGGAAAATCTATTGAACATGTTTAACTCTTAGAATTTTGATTTGAATTCTTTTTGTTAAAATTAGGATAAACGAGCCTAAAAGAATAGTGCAAGCAATTAAGCCGGCTCAAACTCGATTATTTATATGCGAACCAAGCTCAAACTAACATTTGAGGGCTCAAAGTGAGCTTGAGACGAGCTTAAGCTAGCATATATATGTCACGAGCCAAGCTTGAGCAGCACTCGGCTCGTTTACACTCCTACATGGTGCTATTGGATTTTCAATCCAACCGTCCAGCTCTCAATAATAGATACTATCGGGAATTTTTAATAACTTTCTTGAGCAAAAACTTCTTAAATTATTTTAATATATTTTTAAAAATAAATATTTTTGAATTTAATGACTCATCTCTAACCCCCGCCTCAAGTCAAATCCTCTTCTTTGGCCTTCTCAATCGTTTCAGCAAAGGCCTTGAATCCTAAGAGTTAATGTTGTTAGTGTGGTTGTAAATATTCCTTAGTCAATTCGTATCTAAATTTATTTATTCAAATTGATATTGATGGAGATAATTCAAATAGTAATTTTACTATTTGTATTCATATTCAATTCCTATCCAAATTTATTTATTTATTTGAATAGATGTTGATGTTGATGAAGAGAATTCAATAGTAATTTTACAATTCTTTATAATTGAATACGATTAAATATTGATATACACGATTTGATAAACATTTAATTTGTTAAATAATATATTTCTATATATACATAATAAATAGTAAGTTTATATGACTAAAATACTCTTATTATTATTAATATGTATTTTTATATATACTTTTAAGAGATCAAGTTATTTTTTAAAATATAAATAAAGAAAAAATATTTATTATTATTATTTTAAAATAAATTTATATTCATTTTTTTGTGTTTTTTCATTTCTTTTAATTTTCTTTTTAAAATGATCAAATATTTTAACTAAGTTGGATATAAATACTATTTTTCCCTGTCTTTCAAATATTTAACCAAATTCAAATATAAGGATACGATTACACATATACCACTATCCATTTTGAATTCACTCTATTTAAAGCTATAAATGTTTGGGGGGGGGGGGGGGGATAAGAGTGTTTTTTTTGGTTTCTTTTTTGTTAAGAGTGTTTTAAGTGCAATAATTTGCTCCATTGGCAAGGAGCAAACTATTCTCCTGGTTCTCACAAAGCTAGTCAACTCAAACTTCTAAGAATTGTAATTAATTTATTTTCAACTCCTGTGATTAAAAAAAATTATTTTATTTTTCTAAAAATTTAAAGTTATATGGGTGAACCTTAGGGGTGAGTGAATCTTAACCACAGTTAAATAGAACTTAAGAGGGACACATGGCATTAAAAGGGGACCCGAGATGCACCTCCCTATGAGGAGGTGATTATTTCCCTTCTTTTTAAGATTTATCTTCCATTAAAAAAACATTAACCCAAAAAAAAATTAACCCCAAAAATACAAGCTCAAGTTTTAGATATCTGACATGCCACCCAAAATCCAGTTGGGTTAGGGTTTAGACTTTTGCAACCACCCTCTAGCAGGCTAGCAGCCAATCCTTGTTCCCTGTTGCAGCAGAGGTCAAACCTGAAATGTAGAAAGAGAGAGTTAAAGAGTTTTAGTTGAAGCTCACGGAAGAGGAAAGAGAGAGGAAGGAATCCATTATGAAGACCAGGTAAAACTCAAAAAAACTCCACCCCATCACAACCATTTTTCCTCTCTCTCTCTTAAATTTTCTTCCTCAAACCGCGTAACGCGTTTTAGAACAGTCTTATTTTTGCACCTCTTCTGCAACATCCCACTTGTTTTTTATCTTTTTTAAATGCAATCAATGCATTTCATCTTCAGAATCTGATTTTTTATTTTGCCCTTTTTTCTTAAGATCTTTGGGTATTCCTCATCTTTATTGTTTCTGGGTTTGAATTGAAGTTCTGTAAAATTTCATCACTTTTTGCTTTCTGGGTTCTAGAATAGAAATAGATTCCTGCTTTTTCTTCTCTGTTCTATCTGTTCTCCGAATTTCTGTTACTGGGGTATTCCTCATCTTTCTTGTTTCTGGGTTTGAATTGAAGTTCTGTAAATTTCATCACTTTTTGCTTTCTGGGATCTGGAATAGAAAAAATTCCTGCTTTTTCCACCTTTGGTCTTTATGTTTTCCAGATTTCTGTTACTGGGTGTTCATTAAATCTTTGTCAACAGCTTTATCTCCTTTAATTTTCTGGGTTTTGTTCTTTTTCTGAAGATTTTCATGCAGGAGAAGCTCTATAACCAGAGAAGAAGAAACCATGTTTTTTTCCAAAATCATTCTCTTCCTAACTCTCCTTTCCTTCTCCTGTGCTTTTAATTCCGCTTCTGGTGTTTATGATCATAATACTGTTAATTTCAATGATTCTCACCTTGCTGGAATCGAAATCCCTGATCATCCAAGCTTCAATTCCATCGCTTCTTCGACAAATTCAGACTGCCATCTCGCTAAGAGGACGAGAACTGCAGTTAAATTCTCAGAAGATGAACATCATGATGAACATTTGAAGCTTCACCTGAAGCACAGATCTTCAAATCAAGAAACCCGAGTGGGGAAAAAGGAATCTGTAATTGAGTCAACATACAGAGACCTCACAAGAATCCAGACCCTCCATAGAAGAATCATAGAGAAGAAGAATCAAAACACAGATGCAAGACTAATGGAGGAAAGACAGCAGCGACTCAAACCTGTCGTTGCTCCGGCAGCATCGCCGGAATCTGATACAACTGAATCTTCCGGCCAACTTGTGGCGACTCTGGAATCTGGAGTCAGTCTTGGATCAGGAGAGTATTTCATGGATGTGTTTGTGGGTACACCGCCGAAACATTTCTCTTTGATTCTCGATACTGGAAGTGATTTGAATTGGATTCAATGTCTTCCTTGCCATGACTGTTTCAAGCAAATCGGACCCCATTTCGATCCCCATGAATCTAGTTCCTTCAGCAATGTAAGCTGTAATGATCCTCGGTGCCATCTTGTTTCATCTCCTGATCCACCAATGCCTTGCAAATCCGAAAACCAAAGCTGCCCATATTTCTATTGGTACGGCGATAATTCGAACACCACCGGAGATTTTGCACTGGAAACATTCACAGTCAACCTCTCGACGCCTACCGGAAATCCAGAATTCCGGGATGTTAAGAACATAATGTTTGGCTGTGGGCATTGGAACAGAGGCCTCTTTCATGGGGCTGCTGGATTACTAGGACTAGGCCGAGGACCACTCTCCTTCTCGTCGCAGCTCCAATCGCTCTACGGGCACACTTTCTCCTACTGTCTTGTGGATAGGAACAGCGATATCAGTGTTAGCAGTAAGCTGATTTTCGGCGAGGATCCGATTCTCATGAGCCACCCCAATTTGAATTTCACTACTTTGGTGACAGGAAAAGAAAACCCAGTTGATACATTTTACTATGTTCAAGTAAAATCCATCATGGTGGGAGGAGATATATTGGAGATTCCAGAAGAGATGTGGAATTTGTCGCCGGAGGGCGCCGGAGGAACAATCATCGACTCCGGGACGACAATTAGTTATTTCGCGGATCCGGGGTATCAGATAATTAAGGAGGCATTTATAAAGAATGTTAAGGGCTACCCTAGAGTGAAAGACTATCCAGTGTTGGATCCTTGTTATAATGTATCTGGGGTGGAGAAGGTAGAGCTGCCGGAGTTTGCGATTTTGTTTGGTGATGGAGCAGTGTGGGATTTTCCGGTGGAGAATTACTTTATCCGATTCGATCCGGAGGAGATTGTTTGTTTAGCAATATTGGGGACTCCTCGATCTCCTCTTTCGATACTAGGGAACTACCAGCAGCAGAATTTTCATATCTTGTATGACACAAAGAAGTCTAGGCTAGGGTTTGCTCCGATGAGGTGCGCCGATGTTTAGCATCTTGTAGACATGAAGGTGATGATGCAGATTCCAAACTTTACGACGGGCAAACCGCGATGTCGAAGTAAGACTGTTATGGAGTATACAGTTGGGAGGGGGGTTTCAGCTCATTTCCTCTCCAAAGAGAGGTAAAACACATGAAATTAGATTTATTTTTTCCTTTCTTTTTGAGATTTGTGTGATTTTAATTTTCCTATCACATTTTCTTTAGTCATCAATGGAGGAATTGTAGAAATATATCGGTTAATTTTAACTGTAATTCGAAGAAAAAATGGCTCTGAACTTTGAATTGAAATTATGCTTTCTGAAGATAGTCGAAGTCTCCCATAAATTCAATTGATAGAACAATGTTTCTTTTGACGCATGATTTAGAATGGCTAAAATGAAATCTACTTAGGTGTCGTTTGGAATACCTAAACTTCAAGTCTACTTATCTATATGTTTATTGCGGGTAGATTTACATTATTTAGTAACGCGTTTACTTCCTATAACAAAAAAGGCAAAAAGACATGAAATGTCTAAAATAGAAATTCAAGGATTTGGTGATTTTTAGGAAAGTGCACACGTGCATAGACGACAGAACTGAAATGCCTAAATCTTCTATCCTTCTTCTGTTCTATCTAGGACTTTTCTAGCACGACCTTGCCTCAAAACAAATTTTTATTTTTCCTTAAAAAGAAACAAGAATTAGGTAAATTTATCATAATCACATAAAGTTAAAGAAATCCCTTAATATTTAAAGTTTAAACATCTTAGAAGAATCTTTTAAAATTACAAGAGTTTTAAATTTGATACTTATAAAATGTTAGGGCCATTTATGAGATTCCATTAAAATTAATGAATCATATAATTTCAAAACCCTATACTTTTTGGTGATACTTAATTACTTATAAAATGTTAGGGTTTTGTCATTTATGAGATTTCATTAAAATTAAATGAATCATAATTTCAAAACCCTATACTTTTTAGCGATCTAAGTTAACGTGTTATAAAGCAAGGTCTCGGTTCACACTCGGAATGGTCCTAAAAGCTTTATTCCTCTATCTATTGTTCTAAAACTTGGCTCGACCAGCTCGTCTGCCAGTCAACCCATTAACCAGTCTTTTTAGCCCGTTAGGTCCAGCCCTCAACCTTTGACTCTCAACCAATTGATTAATACCCACAACCCAGATGGTCGAACCATGTTTGCTTGACCCGACCCGGGCAACCAGGTTTGTGCAGAGAGTGAGAGATCCATTAAAGTTGTATTGCTAGATGAGTATTTTTTTTTTTCCTTTTTTGTACATTTCAATCGCTCCCATTTTATCAGGCCCGCTAACCCCGCCTCTTGCGCCAGTGGTAGAGTGTGGCCTCTCTCTTAGGAGTGTATTCGAGTTGGGCTAAGCAAGGCTTAGCCCTGCTTGGCTTGAAAGAGCTTACTCTAAGCTCGAAGCTTGGCTTGGCTCGAAGTGGTGCTTGAAAAATCGGCTCGAAGTTTGGCCCGAATTCATAAAGCTTCGCTCGAAGCTCAGCCCGACCCGAATTGATTCAAGCTTGAGCCGGGCTTGGCTTGACTTGAACTCAGCTTGAATACTTTTTTATTTTTTTAAAATAAAAATAAAATAATAATACTTTATATTATTTATATATATAATAATGATATGTATAAATAATATTTTTTTATTTTTTAAAATAATATTCAAGTTGAGCTTCGAGTTGGGCCGAATCAAATAGGCCTTGGCTCGAGCTCTATTTCAAGTTTGAAAACTCGGCCCGACCCGACCCGACCAAATCAAGCTTACAAATCAAGCTTGAGCTCGGCTTGATCGGGCTGAGCCAAGTCGAGCAACCAAGCTAGCCCAGCTTGTGTACACCCTACTCTCTATTGAGGCAGGTCTAGGGATCCAATCCCCCCAATGATTAGTCTGCAAGAGCTCCAATCCCCTCACTAACCACTAACCGCACTAACATGGATAAATGATATCAAAAGCCAAAAAAAAAAAATCAGCCCCTCAAGTTCAGATGATGAGATGTGCCTCTTTAGGGGTGGCAAGAAAGAGGTTTACCCACCAGTTACTAACCCACTAACCCTAACTATTAATTGTACCAACAAAAGAAAAAAAATCTCTTATTTTTCTATCATACTTTCCTGCTAAATTGATTTTTTTAAAAATTTATTTATCAAAAAGCATCAATTGATGAATCATGAAACAATTTCCTTGCACTTGAAAATGGCCAAGTTAGATTGGATTCTAAGCTTTGTGAAATCTCCCAAATGTACATAGAACAACTGTTGACCGACCTTAAGAACTTGTTTCATGAATAATCGAAATGCAAGGTTCGACTAGGTAAGAACCCAACTGAGTACACACCTTGAGCTTATCCCAGTTGTCGTGTATCCCCGCACTACGAGGGAGGTCTCAGGATCCATCAGGGTGTGCTTTGATTGTCTCTTCACCCTTAGCCAAACTGCTAATGTTAAGGCCTTCACAGATTAGATAATGATACTTGGATTGTATCTAAAAAAATCCAGCAGTGTCACAAAAATAAGGTTTCTGTTAGTATTTTTTTTATAAAAAAAAAAGACCCAAAAAATAAAATTTTGGTCCAAGTCTTTGGTTTGGTCACTCGGTCATCAGCCATGGACGTCTCTTGTAGCATCTCAGGTGGAACATCATTTTATTGAAGATTAGAGTTACATGTGAGATTAAGAATAAGAGATTTATTTAAATTAGAGGATAGTTTTAGGCAGCCCTAAACTTCCATCTGATGATGGTTACTTACTTTCTTAATCTAAATCAAAAGAGGGAAAACTTAAAAGAAAAACTTGTATTTCATAACTCATGCTAAAGTAAAATATGCTCACATACTATCATTGTAAAATAGGAACATACATTCACAAAAAATTAAGAAAGAAAAACTTAATTTAGTGGGGTTGAACCCACGAGAACTACCCCTACGTACTTAAATAAATGAGATTAAGCCGATGGAATGTAGTTTAAGCATTGTAACTTGTGTTTTTTAAAGATTTTTTTTGCTGTTTTTGAGATTTTAAATCGCTTAAGCAATTTAGGCTCATGCAATGATGGAGCATAGTGAGGCAAATCAACTCAATTCTAAGCATAACCTATAAAAATTGGCAACTGGAAGGATTTTTGGCTCTAAAACCTTGAGAAACTAAAAAAAAAAGTTTATGGGAGGCTGTTTTCGAGGTAGAAGAGCAAACAGAAAGAAATATAGGATTGTCGAGGCTTGGATCCGCAACAATACTCCCATTTCCCAAGAATTTGGACCAATATGAACATTTTTGATCAAACTTTAAAATATCATAACATTCTCTTTTTTGGTGATAGTAACAACACCACAAGGCAAAGCTACAGTTAAAACAAAGAAGACATACACACTCACACACACCATACACCGACCACCAACCCATGACCCAAATAAGCTTCACCCAAACACTCCTCATAACATGCTCTCTCAGATTTGGGTGCGATTGAACTCTCCCAAATTCAATTGCAAATGACTATGATCGCAACTCCTCCTTACATACATACTGCTTCTTTTTAGTTATATTTATGTCCATAAATAAGGTGGGTTCAGAGTAGATGACTGACTTTATTACAGTGCGGTCCTATTCTTGTGTAAACACAAAAAAGTAGTTTCGCATAACTTTATATAGAAAGCTACGTATTAAAATTACAACCCCCCCCCCTTCTTTTTGGGGTAAAGAGTAAAGACACGCCCTCTTCTTTTATAGACTAACTTCTCATAGAAAAGCTCTATATCTAATTCATTAATCACTTCGTGGGTGTCGTGAGAAGTACATCTCGCCTAGGGCTGTCAATCCGGCCCTTTCTTAAGGGGGGCGGCCCTTCAAAGCCTGTAAAATTGAATGTTTTTTCTTCTCCCTAAGGCCCTAGGGCCTAATCAGGCCTAATTTTGAAAGGCTACTTAAGACCCGGGCTTGGCAACACGCGGTCTGGCCTGGCCCAGCCCGGCCTGACCCTCTATTTTATATGTTATACCATATATAATATTACATAACATATTACATATATAATATATAATACAATAGCTTAAGACTTATGATATATTACTTGTATGTGTAATAGACTACCACTATAGTGTACTCACGTTTTTTTTCATTTTTAAAGAAAACTTAATAGAGATTACTGTGTGTGTAATGGAAGTATAGTATTTTTTCATAATCTTCTTATAATTTGTAATATATTTTTTTCATTTTTTTAATCTAACGGTTACAATTGGGGGTGTGGTGCTAATTTCAACCCCTCACTATAAATTAAACCTAACCTAACCCCTCATTTTAATAGAAGTGTGTATGAGGCTAGCAATCATTATCTTGCATTGTCTATCCCAAGCCCTGAATAAAGGAGGAGAGTTGTATCTTAGGTTGGCAGTAAATGTAGAATTTTTTTTGCTAAAACATAATAATTTTTTTTTTGGTTCTTTCGGCCCTAACCCAGCCCTAGCCCTACCCTTTGAGGGTAGGGCTGCCTAAACAATCTAGGCCCTCTAAGGTCTAGGGTCTTACCTCCGGTGAATGTGGGCTAGGCCGGATAAGACCTAGGCCATGCCCTTAAAACTCGCCAAGTGTTCCTTTTTTTTTTTTAACTCCCTCTAACTATGATTAAAATTTATTAACCCTTATGATAAATATTTTTAACCTTTATTTTTAGGGAAAAAATAATACACAATTTTAAAAAGGGCACTGCTACAAGCACATCAATATTTATTAACTAAATACTAAATATATTACTTACTAACTATACACCATTAAAATGTAACAAATTTTTCGAGCACACCAAGAGGTAAAACATAATTTTTTTTTTAATTATACACTATTCCAAATTTAAAATCATAAAACATGATAATTCATTATCCTTTTAGTGGACCCAAAGCCAACTGAAGGTGTAATAAGTTGGTATCAAAGGAATCATACTCAATTCCTTATATATTGCATCCCTATTTTGTGTGGGTTAAAGAGTTGTAACAAAAGATCATATGAAACTCAACATTGACAATAGTGCGGAGGAAATCAAATTATTTGAAAGCAACTAATAGGATGTTTATCTCAAAATAAAAAGCATGGAACAGTTGCTTATGACTCAAAAGTTATTTCAAAATAAAGTAACTACATAAACTCCACTAGAATGGGTTTACAAAAAAAAAAAAAACCTCCACTAGAATTGAACAAAAGAAATAAAAAGATATAGATTAAAAAAAGAATTAATTTGATAAGCTTACAATAGTTTGTGTTTTTGCAACTCGTAAGCTCTTTGAATGTAAGGTAAGATGGGCTTCGTAGGTTCATTCTTAAAAGAAGTTTTTAAAAGAGGGTTTAGAGGTTTGGGGGTACGTAAATCATTCTTAAAACAAAAAAGGTTTCTTTTAAATGGTGTCCAATCAATAAATATTGGTGTGGTTGTAGTAGCATCCTTTAAAAAAATTAACTACAATTATTGTAGGGTGCTGCTATGAGCACAACAATAGTTACTAATTGGACACCATATATATCACTTATTAATTGTACATCATTAAAATGTAACAAATTTTACGAATACTCCAAGAGGTGAGGTTTAATTATGCCTATGAATTTTTAATTATACACCATTCGAAACTTAACACTATAAAACATGGTAATTCATTACTCTTTCATGGACCCAATCCCAACTCAAGGTCCAATAAATTAGTGTCAAAGGAATCAAACCTAATTCTTTATATCTTGCACCCCTATTTGTGTGGGTTGAAGTGCTTGCAACAAAAGATCATAGGAAACTAAGCGTTGAAAATTGTGTGGAGTAGGGCTGAAAACGGAGTGGATTTGGAGTGAATATTGGTATATCTGAATTCGTATTTGATTATATATCCGGATATCTGAATAAATATCCGGCGGATAGTGAAATATGATATTCGTATCCGGCTCCGATTAAAATATCTGGATTATTCGATTAATTTTTTAAAAAAAATTTTAAAAATATAAATTAATATTTAAAAAATATATTTTAAAGATTATATTAATTTTATAATTTTAAAATATATTATTTATATAGATTATATAATTGGATAGATATTTATCAGATAGGATATAACAGTATCCGAATTCGTATCCGATTATAAATGGATAGTATTTTACTATCCAAATCTGCTCCGCCGGATACCTATCCGACTAAACAGATTCAGAGATCGGATAATATCCTCATCCGTTTACAGTCCTAATGTGGAGGAAAGGCTTGCAGTAGTTCGTGTAATCGACCTAAAAAGATCATATGGATCATGAAAGATAAACTCAAATTTGACAAAAAGAAAATATAACATGGAGAGAAACGAAGATTGAAGAACAATGAAGAACTTAAGATTTAAGGTTATTAAGATGAGAAATAGGTAGTTCGTGTTTCTACAACTTACTAGCTCTTTGAAGGTAAGATAAGAGGAGCTTTGTGGTTCGTTCGTAGATGAAGACGAAATTCTTATAATAGGGTTTAAGGGTATAGGTGCTCCTAGACAAGTCATTTTTTAAAAAAATTATTCTTTTAAAATAGGGAAATATTTAACGTACTTAGGAAATTGATTTTAAAATTCAAGGTTGGACCTCATTGGTTTATGCCCCCTCTTAAATACCCATCGCTCTTTAAAATAATGTCCAATTAGTAAATATTGATGTACTCGTGGTAATACCATTAAAATAAATACTTGGCTAATTTTAAAGGGCAAGACACCTGGGTGTCACCTCGGGCATCGACACATCATCGGACATAAGGCGATAAAAGAGGGAGAAATATTTCATTTTCTCCCCATGATTTTGATTTCTCCCTACTTGATATCTCTTCATTTTTCATCACCACATGTCCGATGATGTGTGGATGCCCGAGCCCCCACCTCGGGCGTCCGCCAGAGATAATCCAAAGCCCCCGTCTTGCTCTGTAGAAAACATCTTCCCCATGACTCTGTTATATAACATGTCTGAAGTAAATTTCCTCTCTATTTCGATCTTTGGATCCAAAATTTAATACAAAGAGGAAGAAGAAGTCAATCACAATCACTTCCCCTGAAACCCTAACCCTAATTTTAATTTCGATCGAAGATGAGCGAAGAAGAGAAGAGCAGAGGAATCGTGGGCGATCAGCAGCAGCATCACTACGGTACATTTGAAGGTGCTGCGAGCTATTCTCAGCCGGCGATGGGATTCCCTCAGCCGGTTCCGCCTCCTGGTGCGACCGACGATTCTGCTCCTCCTCCTCCTGATTACTACTCTCATGGATATCAAGCCGTTCCAGGTACATATCATCACTTCTGTCTCTTTATTCCAATTTTCTAGTTAGCTCTTTCAATGGAGAATCTGTGTTTGTCTTTCGGGTAATTTATCTATGGATTAAAGTGTTCAGTTTGTTGGAAGCTGTATGGGTAAAGTGATTAAGAGATAAAAGAATAAAGACACAAATATTTAATGTGCTACGTGCACAGAGGAGAAGGAGAGGAAATCTATTATTCATACCCATTCTAGGAGAGCACACTGAAAATATATAGAGAATACAAGCCTGACTGAATTTGGCGACATTAACCAGTAAGGGAAGACACCCATATTGACAAACTACTTCCTAAAACTGTAATCCCAAATCTTAGGAAATCCCTCAGATTTTCCCCTTCTCCGTCAACATTCCCCCTCAAGTTGGTGCAATGTTGATCGAACCCAATTTGGGCATGCCTTTGGTAAAGATGTCTGCTAATTGTTGATCATTGTGAACATATGGAGTGCAGATAATGTTAGATTGTACTTTTTTCCTCGATGTGTTTAGTCCTTTCATGAAACATTGGATTTGAGGCAATATAAACCACAACTTGGTTATTACAAAACATATTTGTAGGTTGGGACGAGGCAAACCCCAAATCTTGTAAAAGAGAACGAAGCCAAATAATCTCGCTAGTCGTGGATGTCATTGCTCTATATTCTGCTTCAGCACTCGCTCGAGCAACCATATTTTGTTTCTTACTTTTCCAAGTGACCAAATTGCCTCCAACAAAAGTGCAGTATCCAGTTGTAGATAGTCGGTCAACTCGATTTCCTGCCCATTCTGCATCAGTGTAACCAATAATGCGAGTGTGACCATTTCTTCACATCCATATGCCTCGTCCTGGAGAACCCTTCAGATATTGCAGGTTTTGAATGACGGCAGTCATGCGGCTAGTTCTTGGAGAGTGCATACATTGCCTATCCAGTATACATTGACTCACCAAAATAACTGCATAAGTGATATAGGGTCGAGTAATAGTAAGATAGACTAGTCAACCAACTAATCTCTGAAACTGTCCAATATCCGATAAGATTTCTCCAACCAATCCGAATTTACAATCGCTATTCGTGGGAGTATCTGCAGGCTTTGTGCCAAGCTTTCCTATTTCTTGTAATAGGTCTAAAACATATTTCCTTTGATTAAGAAATATACATTTTTTTTAATAAGCAATTTCTATTCCAAGAAAATATTTCAAAATTCCCAAATCTTTAATGGCAAACTGCTTGTGAAGAAGGGTCTTGAGCTTAGCAATTTCCTTTTTATCATCTCCAGTAGTAACAATATCATCAACATAAACTAAAACAATGGTGGTTCCGAAGGTACTTTTTTTAACGAACAAAGAGGAATCTGCACCACTCCTGCAATGTCCATTTTTAATGAGAATCGAACTAACCTTGGCATACTAAGCTCGAGGTGATTGCTTGAGCCTATAAAGGGCCGTTTTAATTTGCAGACCAAACCTCCTCGAGATTCTTGCGGGTGCCCTGGCAGTATACTCATGTATACTTCCAAGTTTCCATGTAGAAATGCATTTTTCACATCCATTCGAAATAATGACCAATCCTGATTGACAGTTAATGACAAGAGTACTCAAATAGTGCTCATCTTTGCAACCAGGGTAAATGTTTCTTTATAATCTACTCCATAGGTTTGAGTAAATCCCTTGGCAACGAGTCTCATCTTATGTCGTTCAACGGTACCATCACTATTATTCTTGATTTACTCGAATAGTACTCATCTTTGCAACTAGGGAAAATGTTTCTTTATAATCTACTCCATAGGTCTGAGTAAATCTCTTGGCAACGAGTCTCGTCTTATGTCGTTGAATGGTACCATCACTATTATACTTGATTTTGTACACCCATTGGCACCCTACAGCTTTTTTTCCTGGCAGCAATCTAACAATATTCCAAGTTTTGTTTTCATCAAGAGACTGGAGTTCTTCTTTCATAGCATTTTTCATATTCCATACTGGTTGAGAGTTGGCTTCTAGGAAATTTGTGGGCTCTTTGATGTTGGAAATGGAGCTCAAGAAGGCTAAATGTAACTTGGCCACATTATTATAATTTAAGTATGCCTGTATGGGAAAAGATGCCGCATGATAAGTATAAAAATCTTGCATCTTAGCCGGTGGATGAGTTTCTTTGCCTGATCGTTTTTGGATAGTGTCAGAGGGACCATTAGTCACATGTTGTTCGGTTGTTTGAGGTTCTGAAGATGGAGTGGTAATAGACTCTTGTTCCATGTGGATCGGAACCAACCTGGAGCTACCAACAGGAAGAGGAACCGTATCAGTAAAACACTCCTCCTGGGACCGATTCCCAAAATCACCAACTACTGAACTGGGAAAAAAGATTCTGCCTCAACAAAATGAACATCACGAGAAATGTAGAGTTTGTAATTTTTTGGATCATAACACTTGTATCCTTTTTTTCTTGTAGAATATCCAAGAAAAACACATCGAATGGCACGAGCATCAAGCTTATCCCGATTAATAGTAGGCTGATGAACATAACATAAGAAACCAAAGACTCGCAAATGTGACAAATAAGGCTTTCGATTTTGAAGAACTTCCAATGGTGATTTAAAGTCGAGAACATGGCTTGGGAGCTATTAATCAAATATGCTGCAACAAGAACCCCATGAGACATTTGAAACGTAACAGACCTAGTAGTTTCCAAAAGATGTCGATTCTTTCTTTCAGCCACACCGTTTTGTTGTGGTCTACCCACACAACTGGTTTGGTGGGTAATCCCCTAATTGCTCAAATAGTGAGACAGTAGAGCATTAGTATATTCAATACCATTATCTAAGTGGAGAATTTTAATTCGAGCACCAAATTGATTAGTCACCATATTATGAAAGTCCTTAAAAACAGAAACAACCTCAGTCTTTAATTTTAATTAATACAACCAAGTAGCACGAGATCGATCATCAATAAATAGAACAAAATATTTGCAACCATCATAAGAATCAATTGGAGCGGGCCCCATAAATCTGAATGAATAAGCACAAAAGGTTCAACAGACTTAGATGACGAAGAAGCAAATGGAAGACGAGTTTGTTTTGAAAACTGACAAACTTCACAAGTATGAGACTCAATAGAAGTAGAAGGAAAAAGACAAGATAATACTCGGTCAGAAGGATGACCCAACCGCCTATGCCAAACATGACTGTGTGGTGAAATATCAGTGTGCAACGTCCTATCAGATTAATTAAGTAGGTAGAGACCATGCGAATATACACCTTCACCAATCTTCTTCCCCGTGATTCAATCCTGAAAGGTAACAAAAGTAGGAGAAAAATTAACATCACGATTCAATGAATTAGTAATTTTGTCAACAGAAAGAAGCTGAGCCGGAAATGAGGGAATGTAAAGAGCATTAGCACCAGAATCGATAACCAAGGTATTGACTTTAGAGGTGGAAGAAGAAAAAAAAGCTTGAAGATGACCTGAAGCCTGAGCACATGAGGATGGATCAGAAGTTGAAATGTCAGACTTACTGAGATGCTGAAAAAGATGACTCAACTGAATCATTGAGATCGATGTGTCTATTGTAGCTGAATTTTCAATTTTGTCATATTGTGGTCGAAGGCGTGGACGAAGAATCCAACAACGGTCCTTAGTATGTCCAAGTTTATTGCAATGGTTACATCGAAAAGATTGACGTCGACCTTTTCCTTTGTCCTGAACTGAACTCTGATCTCTACCCGAATTACTGAGTGGTTTCTTATCATCTTGCCCTTTGTCAACCATAAGAGCACTGGTCTCAAACTTTTCAGTTGCTGATTTGAATTCTATGCTCATGACATTTTTCTATTTTCTTCTCGATGGATATTAGCACAAACATTGGAGAAGGAAGGTAAAGTAGAGCTCATTAGAATATGACTCCGATGGCTTTCATATTCAGGTTTGAGACTAGCAAGTAACTGAAAGATTTTATCCTCTTCAGCTCTTTTAATCAAAGTATCAGAATCTGTTGTATGAGGGCGATACGTGGCTAGTTCATCCCACATACTTTTTAATTTTCCAAGATGCTCAGTAAATGATTTTTCACCCTGATTAGACTCAGCGATCTCACATTGCAAATGAAAATCACGAGCAGCATTATTTTGATGGCCATAAATCTCTTTTACTGAGTCCCACAAGTCTTTAGCAGATTCAGAAAAAGTAAAAATTTCAGCAATTTTTGGTTCCATCGAATTAAGAAGCCAAGACAATACAAGTTGGTCATTCGATAGTCATTCCTCAAATTTAGAATTGGTTTCACACGGATTAGTTGTCTTACCATTGATGTATCCTACTTTTGATTTGCCACCAATAGATAAGGTTACAGCCCTAGACCAAGGAATATAATTGAGTCCATTCAACAAAACCGAAGAAAGTTTCATACCCGGATTAGTTTCGGGCTCATGAACCATTATTGAGATTTTTTCACCAGCCATGAAAAGAATAAAGAAGATCTCACCTTGGATTGAAATAGGAGAAGCCCAGCACCCAAGAAAAAAAAAGAACTGCTTCTTGTTTGTTCCTTGAATGATCTTCGTACTTGAAATAAGAGGAAAGTTGAAAACACAACCAACTTGTACTACCAACAGATAATTTGTACTACAACAGATTACCTTTTCTTGGCTTTGAGAATAGTCCAATAGGAATAAAAGAGGATTTGTAACTTTGGCAATTGCAACTTTGCAATTGATACCAGCTGGGAGCACGACCACAACACGTCCAATAAAGCTCCCGTTTTGGAGAGGCGGCAGGCTCAGCAATAGAATAATCTGAATACCTTCTAACTTTGATAACAAAAACCTACCGTCTTTCTCAATACCCAGTCAAGAAAAAGAGAGCAACCTGATACCATAAAGTGATAAAGAGATAAAAGAATAAAGACACAAATATTTAACTTGCTTCGGCAGAGATGCGCCTACGTGCACAGAGGAGGAGAGGAGATCTATTATTCATACCCATTCTAGGAGAGCACACTGAAAATATATAGAGAATACAAGCCTGACTGTTTTGGCAACATTAACAATAAGGGAAGATACCCATATTGACAAACTACTTCCTAAAATAGTAAACCCAAATCTTAACCACAATCTTAGGAAATCCCTAAGATTTTCCCCTTCTCTGTCAAAAATGGGAATGACAGAACAACCAATTTAAAATTTTTTTCCTCTAAATTCATTTGGTCCCTTGACCTGGTTTTTGTGGGGAGATTTGGTTCATGAACTGTAGCTTTACCTAGATAAGTAGAGAAATTACAAAGAACCTTTAGTTCTTTTCCTTTTTACAATTTTTTTTTTCTGCATCTTGTTTGGCTTGCTGAATTTTATTGTGATTTTGACTTGGCCTTGTTGGCTCATTGTTGTTACTTTAGTGGGTCAAAATAATGCCGCCAATATAGGGGTAAAACAGTGGAAATCTCCTGTTTATGGAATAAATTAATGAGAAGTCCTGATTGAGTTGATTGAGCTGAAGCACCAGCGCAAGGATGATCACTTTTCCTAACATTAAAGCTTGGGTTGATAATATTTGGCTTATTTATGAAAGATTTTTTTCAATTTAGAATAAAGTTACCCAAAACCCATATTAGAGAGAGTTGCCGTTTAAAACGGTGTACTTTTTCTGTGTTATGTATTATATGGGTATCGCCGTATAATACCCGCTTAATATATGAATTACGTATTAAACACGTACAATACACATATTTTTGTCGTACTTTTATCGTCTTAAACGTATATTCCGTATTTAATGATTGCTATTAGTTAATATCATGATTTTTATTTATTTATAATTATTTTTTAATATTTCTGTACTTTTGCCGTGTTTTTTCCGTATAACATCCATACTTCCCGAATGGATCATTGCCGCATTATACCTTTACCTATGTAACTATGATTTAGAGAACTCAATTTGGGTTTTGGCAATTTATGCAAAGGCAATGATATATACTATTTTTTTTTATCAATTTGAAAATGCTTCTTTACCAATAAAAGTAATGAATAAATAGCTGATGACCAAGTCTTTGAATCACTCACCTTCTGTGACACCCAGTGTGTGAAGTTTTATGTCTATGCTTTGCACCTTTCTCCAATTCCCATCAACCTTGGATCTCTATGGGGTTACTGCATCATTCCAAAAAACCAAGTGAATGACTCAGTGCTGAGGGCTTCTTTTGTTAATAAAAGGTCCGAAAAAATACAAACGGAGAGAGAAAAGTGATTGTGAAAGAGAAAGAAATCAAAGAATGTATATACTGTTAATAACAGGTGAAATTATGTATATTGTTTTATGCTCGATTATTTAGAGTTTAGAAACCTTTTAAAATCAAATCAAATCAAATCTCTTAGGTCCAGTATTGTGAGTTCTGAAAGAATGTATAATATGTGAAAATATATTTCATAAGAAATGTATATTGTTTTGTGCTTGATTATTTATAGTTTAGAAAACTTTTAAAATCAAAACAAATCTTAGATCCAGTATTGTGAGTTGTGTTTCTAAGAAAGAGGAAAAGAACAAAATCATGTTGTGAGTTCTTCTTCTTTGGGAACTTTAGCATGAACTTAAGGTTTTAGGGGACACTAAATTTTAGGTAATAGTGTTTAATGCTTTAGTTTTGGGTTTAAAAGCTAAGGGGTCCTTAGTTTTTAAACTAAAAGCCTTATGATGTTATTTTAAATCCCATAGGACATTTCTTAGGAGCTCTTAAGTTTTTTTTTTCTCCAACAGTTTGGAAGTCACTAGTTTCACATTTAATTCACATCTTTTTTTTTATTGACCTTATCCTTTCTTTAATCCACTGGAGGCAATTTTAGGTTGTTGTGATTTTTTTTAGAAAAATCACTTTTGACAAAATCGCGAATTTAACGTCAAAAAAAGTTGTCAAATTTAGTGACTATGCAAGGAGAAAATTTTCTTTGGATTTCTCAATTGTTTTAGTTTTGGAAAATATCCAAGTTAATCTTTCCTACCGAGTGTGATTGCATGGTCTATCTGAAAGGAAAGAAATCGGCGAGTTTTTTTTTATGATGTCTCTAGCTCGCTCGTCACAGCTTGTTCTAGGACTAGTTAGATGTTTATTGAGTGGTGTTCCATTAGGAGGGATTTGACGATCTATGAATTCATCATTTCCTATAAGTTTATAGTTAGTCTCCTTGTATGTTATTTGTCTTCCTTGTTTCTTTGGAGAGCTGAGATCTGAGTTCGGAGAAGTTGAGTTTTGAGATCGTGTGAGATCGGAAGCTTTTGGAGATGCTGAGATCTGTGATCGTGAGTGATCGGACATCTATGGGGATGCTGAGAGCCGAGCTCTGAGTTTCGTGAGAAATCGGAAGCCTCTGGAGAAGTCGAGATCTGCGATCGGGAGAGTTTGGTCACCACTGGTGTAGTTCATATCTAAGTTTGGAGATCGGGAGAATCGGAGATCTCTGGTGCAGCTCAGATCTGAGATTGGAGATTGGTGAAGTCGGAATCTAGACTTGTGAGTGCTCGGAGACCACTGGAGAAGTCTAGTTCAGAGATTGTGGGTACGGAGAAGCAAAGATCGTGAGAAGTCGAGTTCCAAGGAGCAGAAATCGTGAGTTGCAGAGACTTGATCTGATTGTTGGAGTAGCAGGGATCATGTCGGTCGGTGACGGCAATCGGGCTTGGAGGGATGTGGCTAGGTGGCTGGAGTGGTCGGATGAAGTGGCGGTGGAGGTGGACCTGTCCTCTGGTATTCCTAAGGTAGTGGTGGACCCGAGGGGGGTGGGAAGGAGGATTGAATTTCTGAGATGTTGTCTTCTAGGCCGGTTTGTTGGAGACGCCCCTTGTGTGGAGCGGTTTGGGTATGGTGGTTCAGAAGGGCTGGAATCTTTCATTTAAAGTAGGGGTGAAGCCCTTTGGAGGTGGCCTTTTTCTCTTTAGTTTCCCCTCACTGGTAGAGGCTAATAGGATTCTGCAATTGGGGAAGTGGGCGTTTGGAGGGTACTGCTTGCTTTTGGATAGATGGGTGCCGAGAGCTGGGCAACCAAAGCAGGAGCCCCATAAGGGTTCTTTGTGGATTAGGGTCTTTGGGTTACCACTTCACGACTGGTGTAGTGATACCCTAAGAGCGGTGGGCGAGGCTTGTGGGGGTACAGTGTATGTAGACCCAATTTCGGTGGGGTGGAACATGGTGGAGTATGCTAGAATCCTTGTTTCAGGGGTTTCGTGGCAGCACATACCAAATATGGTGGAGGTTTCAGTGGGGGGCGAGAGTTTCCATGCTCGGATTGTGGTGGAGGGGAGCAACCCTATATTATCCAGTGGTCTTGTTGGCTCGAGAAGGTCAGTGAAGGATAGGTTGGGAGGGAGAGTGGATGATGGAGTTCGGAACAACAGGGGGGCTTTTGCGAGATTGGGGTTGGCTGTGAATTCTGAGGAAGGGTGTGAAGTAGTCCAAGATGGTAACACTGCTGGGGGAGAGAGCAAGGGTTGTCGGGGTGGGGTTAATGAAGAGGTGGATATGGTTACGCATAGAGAAGAAATGAAGAGTCCAATTATGGGTGTTTTTGGGGGTCAGAGGGGGGAGGTGGCTGTTGGCCATTGGAGGGGTAACTTTGCTTCACAAGGTAGGCGGAACAGGGTGGTGAGCTCAATTGGAAATGTAGATGGGAAGGTAATTTTCGATATAAGCAAGTTTATCGCTGAAGGGGGAGGAAGCTTAGAAATAACACGTGGGGTTTAGTTGCCAGTCTCGGATATGAGGGTGGGTTGAAAACCCCAGGGATGAGATATCCGGATGGAAAAGTTGTTATTGGCCGGGATCTAGGTCGAGGCTCTAGGGGAGAGGGGGTTCAAAGTGCCCAAAGTGGACCGAAGTTAAGATATATAGTGATTAGACCTAATCATACGCATACTAGTGTCGATACAAATCTGCCAATAGAGTTGGTAAGTTCCAGGGGGAGGTTTCGTCTTCTTAGAAGGAGTTCTAGTGGTGATTCTTTGGGCTCCAGTTCAGAGACATTGGTAAAGTCGAGGCATAGAATGTCCAACTCAGATGGGATGGGCCTTGAAGAACAACCGTGGGCTCAAAGGGAGGGTATGTCAGGGCATGATAAGGTAGTGGATCAGTCAACTTCGTCTGTAGAAGAGGATGGAAAGGCCTGGTCGGTTTTAATGGTTAGTGGCACGTTGGAGGATGTTAGGGCATCGCAATTGGAAAAAGGAGTCTCTGGTAGATTTAGACTCCCAGTGTTCTGAGTCAGGGGAGTCTCAAGGGAATCGAGCGATGAGGAGGGATTGTGGAGGATGCAAGTTGTTGAGCTTGATGGGGAGATTGCCAACTTAGTAGAATCAGAGGGCAGTATCACTTGTACTAATGATATGGGGGACGAGGAGGAAGGAGGAGCGAAGAAGAGAGATTATTACAAATGTGGCCAAATCAGTAGAGGTGAGCAAAGTGTTGGGGTTACAGTTTGCAGGAGGTGAGGAGCAGGCGAAAGCATTTTTTGCGGATCTTGAATCTAGGGAGGAGGTAAGGCCGGGGGGATAGGGTGGAAGGGGGGCGGAGGTTTGAAGGTGGTAGGAGGAGGAGGTGTTTTTTAGATGAAGATAATAGCGTGGAATGTAAGGGGGTTGGGGAGAGGGGAGAGGAGATTGGATGTGAAGGGTTTGTTGCGGAAGATTAAACTGGACCTTGTTGCAATTGAGGAAACTAAACTGGAGGTGATGAATGCTAGGGTGGTTTCTGAGGTGTGGGATAACAGACAAGTTGATTGGGTGTTTGTGCTTTCGGTGGGGGCATCAGGCGATCAATTGGTGATGTGGGATCAGATGGTTCATGAGAAAATTGAGGTTTCCTTGAGGGAGTTTTCGATTTCCATTCGGATTAGGGGTTAAGGGAAGAGTTTGAGTGGATATTCACCTCGGTTTATGGGCCAAATCTGAGAATTCTAAGATCTAATTTTTGGCCTGAATTAGATGGGATCCCGTCAAGATGTCAACTTCCGTGGTGTGTGGTGTGTGGTGGGTGATTTAAATGTGATTAGATTTCCCAAGGAAAAGAAAGGAGGAGCTTTTGGTAGAATTACCCTAAGAATGAGAGACTTTTCTGATTTTATTAATAGACATGAGTTATTTGATCCCCACTTGAAAGGAGCTTTGTATACTTGGAATGATAAGAGGAGTCTTCCGATTATGTGCAGATTAGATAGGGCTCTTTATTCGGTGGACTGGGCAGAGAAGTTTCCAGATATATTCCAAGAGGCGTTGGGGTATGGTGGCTCTGATCATAGGCTGATTTTGTTGAGGGAGAGCCTGGATCACGAGAAGAATAGACCGTTCAAGTTTGAGAACATGTGGCTGCAGGCAGAGGGTATCAAGGAATTGGTGAAAGAATGGTGGGGTGACATGACTTTTGAGGGTCATGCGGGCTATGTGTTTATGCGGAAACTTAAGGCACTAAAAGGTAAAATCAAAGAATGGAATATCAAGTGCTTGGGAATGGTGGATAAAAGGATGAGGGAGATCGAGTTGAGACTTAACGTTTTGGAAGAGAAGGAGGAAAATTAGGGTTTGGAGAGGGAGGAAGAGGTGGAAAGGATGGAGTTATCAGGTCATCTTATTTCTTTGAAAAGATTAGAAGAAATATCTTGGAAACAAAAGGCCAAAGTTTAGTGGTTGAAGGTGGGGGATAGAAATACAAATTTTTTTCACACATGTGCCAATGCTAGAAAACAAGTAAATACAATTACTAGTTTGAAGGTGGGGAATGAGGTGATAGAGGGAGATGTCGAGATCGGCAATGAGGTGAGAAGATATTTTTAGAATTGGTTTTTGGGTGCTAGAAGAGACCGGCCTATTATTCAGGGGCTAAGAGTCGATCAAGTCTCAAGGGAGGAGGTGGGTGAGTTGGAGAGACAGTTTGAGGAAGAGGAGGTGCGAATGGCGATTAATAAATTGGGGAGAGATAAAGCGCCAGGGCTTGACGCATTCACTATGGGTTTTTACATTGTTTGCTGGGATGTGGTAAAAACTGATTTGATGAGGGTGTTTGATGAATTCCATGCAGAGGGGAAGATGGAACAAGGAGGCAAGAGCGACTTTTATTTCTTTAATTCCGAAGGTTTTTGGAGCGGAGGAATTAAAAGATTTCAGGCCAATTAGTTTGGTGACTAGTTTGTACAAGATAGTGGCTAAGGTTCTTGCTGATAGATTGAAAAAGGTGGTGGGGGCGCATCAAGGTGCTTTTGTAAACGGGAGACAGTTGGTTGATGGAGTCTTGATTGCTAATGAGTGTATTGACTCTCCGGAATAGAGCAGGGTTGGTGGTCTTGAGTGTCAAGTAGATATGGAAAAGGCTTATGATCATGTGGATTAGGGGTTCTTGGAAGGCATGCTCCAACTGACAAGGTTCGGAGAGAAATGAATTATGTGGATGAAGGGGTGTGTTTCATTAGCGTATTTCTCTATTTTGGTGAATGGGAGTCCGCAAGGATTCTTTCCCAGTTCTAGAGGTTTGCGTTATCCCCGTTCTTATTCATTATTGTGGCAGAAGTATTTAGTAAACTGTTGTCTAAGGCGGAAGGGTTGGATATGATTAAGGGGCTTAGGGTGGGTTCGGAGGGGCCCTTAATTTCACATCTTCAATATGCTGATGATACCATTTTATACTTGGAGGCGGATATAGATCAGGTGACCAATATGAGAGGTATTCTTAGATGTTTTGAAGCCTTATCCGGATTGAAGATTAATATTGCCAAGAGTAAGTTAATAGGGGAGGGGGAGTTAGGCTTCGTTGAAAGAAGTGCTAGAAGTTTGGGTTGCTGTTTAGCATCCTTGCCCATTAGGTATCTCGGATTGCCTTTAGGTGCTAACCATCGGTCGATGGCTATTTTGGATCCGGTGGTGGAGAAAATTGAGTTGAGACTAGCAGGATGGAAGAAAAGATTCTTGTCCTTAGGAGGGCGGATGCTTTTGATCAAAAGTGTGTTATCGAGCCTTCCAATTTTTCACATGTCTTTGTTTAAAATGCCACGGGAGGTGATCATGAGCAAGGTTTGAAATATCGAAAATATCGGCGATATATCGCCGATATTTTTCGATATCGGTCACCACCGATGTATAGATAGGTTGTTTAATAAATTTTACACTGTGTCGGGAGATATCGCCGATATATCGTCAAGATCGGCGATATATCGCCGATATCTCACCGAAACAGGCTGAATCAAGGGCTACACAGTGTGGGTTTTGCTGCACACATGGAAAATCCAAAATAGATTTTTTTTTTTTAAAAAAAAAAAGGGAAGAAGAGGGAAAAAAAGCTTAGAAATTTGAGAGTAGAGAATGAAAAAGGAAGAAGAGGGAAAAAAAGAAATTACATACCTGTGATTGTGAGGCTGTGACTTGTGAGAGGAGCGCCTCTGCCGCTACCGCCATCACCATTTGAGCCTTCGAAGGCGAAGCTAAGTAATCCCTCTCCCTCTTCTCTTTTTCTTCTTCCCTTCTGGTTTTTTTTTTTTTTGTTCGTATCTCTTGTTTACTGTTCAAAGTTCACGAATGTGAGAAGGGAGAGCTGTAGGGCTTTAATTGTTGGCATTTTACAAATCAGGCCATTATGTTTTGATAATTTTCAAATAAACAATTAATATTAATATATTTACAAATAAGCTCAACAATTTTTTTTTATCCATATTCTTAACCAAAGTTAAGGGGTGACCCTCTTAACTCTCTTTAACTGTGGTTAAGATTCACTAACCTTTTAAGGTTAAAGCATCTAACTTTGGTTTTTAAAAAAGAAAAAAATATAAATGTATCACCTTATTACTCCCTTTATAATTTTGATTAAAATTTTTTAGTTTCTCAAACTATTGTTTAATGTTGAATGATTAAATTTTTTTAAGAAATATAATGTTGAATGATAAAATTTTCTCCAAAGATTAAAAAATACAAGGGTTAAACAATTAACATATCCCAAATTAACTCCCTTTAACTGTGGTTAAGATTTATTAACCGTTAAGGTTAAAGCCATTGGAAATACTTTTCACATCTAATGTTATTCACAATTCTCTTTACCTCCCTCTCACAAATCATGCAAATAAAAAAATCTTCTATGATTTTTAAAAGAACTAAAATTATATTTTCTAAACTGATAAAAAAATATAGATAAAAAAAAACATTGTATTTTGGCATAGAGGTCTTGCTTGATTATATTAAATTTTTAATCACTTAAACAACACTCAATGACCTAAAGGTCCTACTTGTTTACATCAAAAATAAAATTACATCCAAATCATGGGTCTCGAGCCCCAATCTAACCAAAAAAATTACATCCAAATCAAAATAAAATGGACATCCTGCTTATTTACATCAAATAGGAGTTCCGCACATTTAAATAAAATTGCATCCACTTCTTTTTGCATAATTACATTCACTTCATAGTAAACTAAAATTACAATCCTCTTCTTTTTCTCTTGATGCAAGGTGTCCGATAATATAATCATCTCCTCTTTTTCCCATATTGATTTAGCCCTGTAAAAACATGGAGCTCATCAATTGCAGATAGAAATATGTTTAGATACTAAATTAAATTTTAATTATTTGTCAAATTTAATGTGCATTCATAAGATTTTCAAAAGTTTAAAACAATTAATATGGATAATCATTAAAAAAGAGAGAATCAAATAATCTCACATATTTGTTCAAATGAAGTAAAATTGACTATATTACAATTAACATAGAGGTAAGAGCACATTTTATTGAGAAATGAATGAAACATGAATTAATCATACATTATCATTACTCATCAGGGCACATCTTTACTCTCTTCTCAGTGCATCTCTTATATATATTGTTGTTTTTTAAAATGTTTTTACTCTAAAAGATGTATTAATATCTATTTTAACATTTCCTAAAGTTTCACTACAAAATTTCATGTTTTATCTTATTTTTTTGCAATTTTTTCAAAAATCACCGATAAACGATATATCTTCCGATATATCTCCGATATATCTTTTTTTCCGCGGCCCGACATGTCGAGCGATATCGACATTTAGAACCTTGATCATGAGGGTGGAGAAACTTCAAAGAGATTTTTTGTGGGGGGAAGGGGGGATTCCAGAAGAGTGCATCTTGTAAAGTGGGATTGGGTTACTAGTCCAAAGGAGCTTGGAGGATTGAGTTCTAGAAGATTCAAGTGTATGAACAGAGCGTTAATGGGAAAGTGGATTTGACGCTTTAATATAGAAAATACGACTTTGTGGAGGAGGGCTATCAAAGATAAATTCGGGGTTTGTAGGGGTGATTGGGATCCGAAACCGGTTAGAATGTCATATGGGGTGGGAGTTTGGAGAGGGGTGATGACGACTATAGCATTGATTTAGGAATTTTTAAAATTTAGGGTAGATAATGGTAGTAGGGTGAGGTTTTGGGAAGATGACTGGTTGGGGGAGGGGAGGGGATGTTCTATAGCAGGTTTCCAAATCTATATAGATTGGTGTTTAGGAAAGAGGTCGGTGCAGGATTGTTATATGGTTCATGATGGTAAGGTTAGGTGGGGTCCCCGGTTTAGTAGGGACAATTTTGGGGAAAGAATTAAGAGTGGCTTGCGCTACAAAGATTGCTTATGGAGTGCATGATACATCAAGATATGGAAGATAGAAGAAGATGGGAAGGGGGTGTAGAGGAGGAAATCTCGACAACCCATTGCTGCTCTTTGCTTAGGGAGAAGGAGAGGGGGGTTGGGGGAGGAGAGGAGTAGAAACAATGCTTTTCATAAGATTTGGAAGTTAAAAATTCCCTCGAAGGTGCATGCTTTTCTTTGGGCTGTCTCTTTAGGCAAAGTTCTCACGGTTGATCACTTAATTCATAGGGGAATGGCCATTCCCAACAGGTGCATTATGTGCAGGCAGGCTCAGGAGAATGTTAATCATCTTTTCTTACATTGTTCAAAATCGCAGGTAGTTTGGAACCATTTTTTGGGGCTCTTTGGGATGAGTTGGGTTTCGCAAGAAGGACTGGGGGAAGTGGTGTTGGGATGGCCGAAAGGAGGGTTTAGTAGGAGAGGTAATGAGGTATGGAGAATGCTCCCCGCGGCGATTTGTTGGGGTTTGTGGAGGGAACGAAATAGCAGAATTTTTGAAGACAAGGAAGAGACGATGCCTAAATATGCAGAATTTTTGGGCTTTGAGTTTAAGAATTTCCAATGGTATGATTTTTTGTATAGAATATAGATGGTCAAGCATCTTGGCTTGACCTTTTGGCGTTCTTTCGGCGAAGTTTTTTTCGTTGTTTTGTATATTCTTTTCTCCTATATATGCATCTTTCGTTACTATCAAAAAAAAAAAAAAAAATTGTGATCCTCTTTTTTAATCTCTTTGCTATATATATATACATATATATATATATAAGCTCTTATTTACCATTTAAAAAAATCTCCATGTTCATTCATTTGAAGAAATCTTGTTAGAAGCTCTTTTTGTCTTGGAAGAGATTTACTTATAGGGATGTGGTTTTGTCTCTTGGTAGGGGTGAAAATATTGGCTGCTCGCCGTCCTATACTTCCACATGCTCACATTTGTGCTGGAGGGTGGGTTGGGGGGAAAGTGTTGGAGCCAATTGATGGTTCTACAATGGATCCTTTAATCCAAAAACTCATCATGATTATTGATTAGATGACATGAAGCATTCGTGTATGGCTTTGTTAGGACCACTGCTAATATTTTTGAGCCCCACCTGTAGACATTTATTAATTGGATTTGGAGATTGGTATCTAGCAGATTTCCAATGTCAGGCTTGTCGAATGATACCAAGCTTTCAAAGATGATGTCCTAACAACACATACGAGCAAAAGAGTTGGATTTGTGTCCTAATGGACCACAAACCTACTTTGATTGTGGGCTTTTCTTATTGGAACTAGTCGATTGTGGGCATATTAACCAAGTTCTCAGATTTTAAAAAAAATTCCCGAATAATACCCTACTTTTCATGGAATGATTAAATCCTGAAGTACTAGCAACTTTTGAAAAGAAGCATGACTTTTTAAAAAAAGTAGCGAATCTCCTGAATTATACATGAATTATTCACAATTTTTTGAAAAGGTCCCGAATAAATATATAATATATGAAATATATTTATTTGAAATTTTAATAATTATAATCTTTTTATATATTTTTTTTCATATCTTGCCCGGCATTTTCCCGATTTGTTTATGAATTCTCAATTTTGCTGATTCTTACCGAAATTTTCCCTAGACGAATAATTCCTCAACCCAGACTTGGTAACTATGATTGTGGGAGAACATTTTTATTAGGGGAGAGCGTTGTAAATGGATTTATGTCTTCTATGAGGTGGTTGGGCTATAGGATAGTGACCTTACAACCAAGTGTAGAAATGAGTCATTCTCATACCGGTATTTGCATACTAATATGAAAATAATGGAATTGCCACCAACCATTGAATTTTGGTGTGGTTGGTTACCAATTGATATAAAATGAAGACAAAAGACTCCTTCGATATGCAAAAATCAAGAGATGTGGGTATGGAGGGTCGATTATGGACTACGTAAGATGTTAGGCCATCCCAATCGACCGGTCAATAAAAATGGTTATCCAGACTTCTCTCATTCCTTTCACATTAAAATCGATTAAACTAGTAAAAGAAAGAATTAAATCTCGATTAAAAATATATAAACACATCTTACTTTCTCCACAGTATGAAATGAGAATTCCCTCAAATTCATTTGAGATTCATAGGAGGTGCTGATTTTAGAAATAGCAGAAATTATCTTTTTCATAAATTAAGAAATATCAAGTGAAGAGTCTCTTCATGTATCAGGATGGAAATGCCCTTCTATATCCTAATTCGGATTAAAGAAGGACACTTAAAGGTGCCCTCTTTTGAAGGGGATCTCCATCCTTACATGGTTGTTTTCATGTTTGTGAAGATGAAATTAAAATTATATCTTGTTTTTGGGAGATTTCATCAATTCTTTGGTGTGAGGTTGATTGATTCCATAAAACTCCATCTTATAAGGGCATTCTGGAGGGACACAAGTCTAAGCAGCACAAATCAACAAATTGTAATACATTGCTAAAGAAAAAATAATAATAATAATAATGGGTGTTTCTGTGTTCTACTTTATAAATTGTCATTTGTTATTCTGCACATGATCGTCTTTGCTCCTTATATTGTTTTCTTGCTGTTCAAGGTTATGCCATTGCTGAAGGAATACCTATAAGAAGAGTGCGTCGCCTTCCTTGCTGTGGTATTGGTCTTGGCTGGTGCTTGTAAGTTCATATCAGTATTTTCTTTATTCAGCATATTTCTTCCATAAAATAAATTCACACAGGTAGGCCAAGACATATAAAACTGATTCTTAAACTATAATTTCGTTGACATTGTGTTTCTTATTTCTCCTTATAGCGGTGTTAGAAAACATGAAAACTCAACTTGATTCAAATTTGACATGAGAAGAAGTGATTTAGTTGTCTTTTAGACTAGTTGACTCTTCAACATGGTGAATTGAACTAATTTAAAAGGAGGCTTATTTGGTAGCTTGCAAACTACCATATTAAAATGTTCCCATCAGTTCCAACACCATGGATCCCATCATCCATGGGTATTTGATCTGGGGCTGACATAATCAATACACTTTTTGTTGCTTGCATCAACATGGTTCCAATCAAGGATTAGAATCTCAACTTCAGGAGGTGTTTGATAATGAGTTTTTATTTGTAAGAATGCTGATATAAATAGTGGTCATCTTACTGGCGTAAGTGGTTCTGACTTGATTTTAGGGAGTGCGGATCAGTGTTTAAAACTCAGCGAGTCGACTTGAAATTTTGCGGAGTTGTCTTGACTCAACTGAGTTTCAAGCCAACTCTCCAATAAACTTGGTTTCTCCTAGCAAATGCAAATAACTCGGTTGACTCAACCGAGTTGACTTGACTCGGTCGACTCAATCGAGTTATGTTTTTTCTTTCTTCTTTCTGTTGGGGAAAAACTTTTTTTTGGAAGGTATGTTTGGGGAAAAACTTATGCATTATTTGGTTTGTCATTTGGGAGAGAATCTTTATTTACCTAAAGATGAGTTGAGATATAACCAAATTCATCATTCTACTTGTATGATCTCACTAAATCATGAAATTTCTTTTTTTTTCTTTCCTATATTCTTCAAAAGTTCAACTCCCGTGTATATAAAATTTATAATTTAAAAGGTTTGATAATTATCAAGCAAATATATATGTAATTATATATATATATATATATATATATATATATATATATATATATATATAATTATCTTTATCATTAAGTTTTATTTTATACCATATACAAAAAAAAAAAACATTATGTGTACGAGTTTTAGGTGTCATTACTCAGATGCATTTTGACCGAGTTTTTGAGTCAAGTTGACTTAGTCGAGTCGACTCAACAAGGTTATCGAGTCAAGTAGAGTCGAGTTTTGGAGTTTTAAAACACCGGTGCAGATAACATGTGGTTATGTGTCTGCCTCCCATATACTCTGTAACAAAAAACTGTGTTTTGTACAAAAACTAGCGAATTATTCCCGCATTTTTGCTTTGCCGAATTATTATCCGAATTATTGAATTTCTGAATTTTTGGCAAATTTTCCGGATTATTCCCGAATAATTTTCTCAAACTTCACAAAAATTACTTATTTTGTATATTTTTTAACCAAATTGTTCGGTATATTTTATATTTATTAATTTATTTTTTATTTGTTCCGAATTTTCCCGAACTTCACTTCTGCCAAATTAGTCCCGAACCCCAACTTTGTCATTATGCATACAGGTACATTGGGAGCATTTTTGTATGTTATGTAACTTGTGAACTCCCACAAAAGTATGTTTAAGTTAACTCACACAACTTAAATGAGACTGATCTTATGTTGCGAAACCTGAAATTCTTTTCCAAACACACTTTTGCAACTCAACAAACAACTGCCCAAGATGAGTTAGCTGACTGGTTGCAAAAAGTTTTGGGTTGATTTCGCTTGGCATACTGTCCTACATAATGGACTGGCTTGGTACCTTGATACTGAGCTGATTCGACCGAAATATAGAACCCGGGTTTAAACATTATGGATCAAAGCATCCATTATATGTTAGAATCCTCAAGATCATTATGGCAACTCAGTAACATTGGATATGTTGCATTGTACCAGTGTTACAAATCTCGTTCTCGGGTTTTTATCGGTCAAAGTTTTTCTTGGGAGATTTACAAATCTGAATAATTTTTCGGCCATTTCTCGCCTAAATCTTGGCATTGATTAAAAAAATATATTAAAAGTACATAAAATAATAAAAAATATCACCAAGTTATAAATTCAAAACACTAACAACATTGTGTATTTCTTGCGATATTTTTAAAATCTCGGTTAAATATCGGCTAAATCTCACGATATATACTAGATAAATAGTGAAAATTATATTTCTCACGGGATTTTTAAAATATCGCGATAAAAACGGAGTTTTAAACTTTAAATGTTTTTCTCGGGAGAAATTGGGTATTTCTCAGGAGATTTGTAACAGTGCATTACACTATAAATTAACTAAGTACAAAAATATGAAAAATAAATTAAAATAGGATGAGATGTCAAATACTTGACTTAATTGATTTGTTTCCCTTTTAAGCTTTTCTTGGTTGCCAAGGACCCCAAACTGTTGGATCAGAAGAAATAGAAATGGATGTCTTAACAAAATCATGGTTCAAAATATTGGTATCGGTCGCCATATCAATAAGTCCAAAATAGGATACGTATCGATACCGTATTAATTGGATATGACAGAAAAAATACAAGATACGCTAAAAAAAGCTTGGATATGCAAAAAAAAACTTAGATACCTTGCATAAAAACCTCTTTTAATGCAAAACTAAAAACAAACTAAATGAAGGCCTACAACTACATTTATAACCATACAAATTAGTGTTAAAAATTTTATAAGTTAAAAAAGGCGTGCGCGCTGATAAATATATATGAAAATACAAGCCATAGTCACTTAACCAAGTATAGGAAATACAATCTAGATATTAAAATCTTACATTTAATAAAATACACAAGAAAATATTGACTTGCATTTATAAATCAAATTACATACATGATAAAAGCTCAATACCACATTGAGTTTTGTGCCGGCTCATACTCTGTCACTCTAAGATCAAGAATTGAGTTGAGTGATACATTATAGGTGCTTCGGAGTCCAGACATGATGACATCACTGTGGCCAACTCATCTATTCATTTTAGGTTAATTATAACCTATTTTTATGATTTAAAGAAATAAAATGAAGAACTAATTTTTACATATCTTCAAAGTTTTGGGGAAAGCCTTTCAATTCCAAAATTAAATGCCGAGATCTTTGTTTTTCAACATTGGAGTTTTTGTTTTTAGCTTAGAATTTGATTATTAAAAGAAATTTGAGAGAGAGAATAGGGTTTGGAGGTGTTTTGAAACACCTCAAAATGAAATAGTACAGTTTTAAGGCACGTATCAGTACCGATACATGAACTGTATCGGGTGGCACCCTAATTTTTTTTTTCATTGTTCAAACTACGTGTATCGGTCCGTATCGAGAGTATCGGTCATATCAGTACTAATACGACCGATATGGCCACGATACCCTGCAAAAAATCTTTTCCTGTGTATCCGCGTCTCGGTTAGTTCAAAAACCGGCACGTATCGGCTGATACAGACCAATACGTACCGATATTTTGAACCATGAACAAAATGAAAGCTTTGCTAGTAGAACTTTTTTTTTTTTTTTTTCCTTTTTTGCTCTGGTTTGTGTTTTGTTTGCATGATTGTGGATAAAAATGGAGAGAAACTAGGAAAAAAATAACAAACGCGGACTGTCAACATCTACCAAGCTTTGGAGGAACCACTGCATGCTCTTGTGTTGGAATTACAAGAATGACTTGCTTCTCTAAGAACATTTATGATGTTTGGTAATGGTTGTGAGTTGAGATTATAGTTGGGGATGGGAGGACCACCGAGTATTTGATCATTATGATTTAGTAGTTGGTTCAATCCAAGATAGTACAAAATGGTGATGGGGTCTGTTCATTTAGAAGAAGAACACCCCGTGTCCCCTTATTCTAACACCCCATGTACAAGGGAGGACAACTGAAAATACTGAGGTCAAGAGTTGGAGAATAAAAAGCCCTATGAAGTGGTGAGGTTTAGAGTAGCCCAAACCATTGATTCAAGTTCAGATGCTTCATTCACATTTGTTTATTCTAAAAATTTGAAACTTGAAAGGTTTCAAGCGATGAATCTTGTTAGTAGTGTTTATAAGACAGGCTTTAAGTTTCTCTTACCTAAAGGATGATTGGTTGATTTGTCTCTTAGGCCTTAACCTCTAAGTGCATAAGGATGATTGGTTGATATTTTGCCTCGCCTCAAGTGCATTTATAGAAGGAACAATTGATCTTTTTGTTGGAAGGAGGTTGTAAGTTGGACATAAACACACAACATCATGGTTGCATGTCATCTTGTCAATCATTTTGAGGAGATAAACTCTCCCTCTAATTTGTTAAAGAAAATTCTTTTCTTTCTTTCTCTCTTAACTTTCTGTTTTAAAAGAAAAACATAATTGATGTGAAAAGAACACCCTCTCTCAAAACATTATTTGCTTAATACACCTTTTTCTTTGGAAGAGTGGTATAACCACCTTAGAAGCTGGGACCTTGAACAAGGATGCCTAATGGGAAGAGTGGACCCCCCTTATATATATATATATATATAGAGAGAGAGAGAGAGAGAGAGAGAGAGAGAGAGAGAGAGAGTACATCATTCTTCTGTGAGGAAATGCTTTCTTTCAAACATTTTAGCTTATAAGAGTAAATGCTTTCTTTCAAACATTTTAATGACCAGTCCCAAGAAAGATTTTAATGGTGTCTTGGCACCCAAAGGAAGATGTAAGTAACTACAAGTCTAAAAGAGTAAATAAAAGCTTTCCAATGGAACAATCAACACAACAAGCAACGATGCATCGCTCCACTTCATCCATCTCCATATAATAATCAAACTCATTTGAAGTTAGCCCAAAATCCAAAATCACAGTACACGTCTCAGGTTTTTAATTTGCTCTAATAAAGCTTTGAGAAAAAATTATCATTGACAAATTGAAAGCTAGAGAATGGCTGGAAATACTGCAGACTTTATAAACCCTTTGTTCAGAAATTATGCAGCAATTCGTGCATTAAGTTGAGAAATATCTCTACTCTCACATTCATGGTGGCAGTGAAGACTTGATTTCTCCCTTGAGATTTTTGCTACATATAAGCATTGTTGGTCCTGGAGAGTCCAACTCTGAGACAAATGTTGCAAGAGCAACTCAAGAGACCTCAAGTGGCTGACAGTGTAGTCAAGGCGTCGCCTAGGCAATTTTGGGCCTCAACCGCCTAGGCACCCCTCTAGGCGGTCGAACCCAGTAAATTTTTTTTGCTTTAAAAAAATCCAAAAAATCCCAATAAATAGGGGGGCTCCGACTAATATTCTACATGGACAGTGACATGAATTTGGGTATTTGGCCCAGATTTTGAAGTGTTTAATACTCCACTATGTCAATATGTCTTTGGTTATGTGATGAATGATTGTAATAAACTTTTTATTTTATGTTTTTGTGGAATGTGGGTGTGGAGTTTTGGTCTTTTGGATGTTATAAATAATAATATATATACGTGATATATATATATATATATATATATATATAATTATATTAAATTTATCGCCTAGGCAACGCCTCGCCTAGCTGGGGCTAATCGTCTAGGCATTGTCTAGACACCTTGACTATACTGGTGGCTCAAATTCACTAATAGGCATACTGCTAGTCCTAGGGGGATTTCCAACCATGCCTCATTAGCCTATAGCCCACCTTACAAAAGAACGCTATTAAGTTCATTCGAATAGGGTAATTTTTCAAGATTTTTAATTTGGATAGATTTTCTAATTTTTTTCCTAGTTGCTATTTTGGGCTGAAATCGTAAATAAGGTTAGTTAATTTGGCTCAGTCATGTTAGAGTCATTATTTTACTAGAAGTTTTAATTCTCTTTCATGTTTCTTAAAAGAGAATAAGTGTTATGATAGGGGTTTCTAAGTTTAGCTGGAGTCTATTTTAGAAGTGTATTTTAGTGCCTTTTTATAGTCATGGACCTCATGGTTCAAAGTATCAGTGTTGGTATGAGTATTGGTAAAGTGATTTTAGGATAATTATCAGGCTTATTGGTTGGATACGCTTGGATATGCTGGAAAAACATTTAGATACACTTTGATAATGCAAATATAAGCCTAAAACAAACTAAATGACGTCCCCCCAACTATATTTATAACCATACATATGAGAGTTAAGAACTTTATAAGTTAAAAAAATGCAAGCATACTGGTAAATAGTATAAAAACACAAACCATAGTCACTTAGCCAGGTATATGCAACATAATCTAAATATGAAAAGCATACATTCAATTATATACATAAGAAAATATGACTTTACAACCATAAAGTACATTACATACATGATACAAGCTCAATATCACATTGAATTACATGGTGGCTCGAACACTGTTGGCTCAGAGAATGAATAGAGTGGTATATTATAAGTGTGCAAGAATTACAACATTGTGGTTAACCCATATAAACGTGGATATGTGGTCTGGTATATCTGTATGTACGTATGTTATTGACTATTTAGAAATAAGAGATAATGATCATTAATATATAACATTTTAGAGTAGCCAATTACAATGCTTGCAAATTTTTCTAACAATGGGTATAAATTTAAATTAAAAAAAATCAAATAATTTTTTAAAATTTAAAAGTATTCTATTGCATAATATATACCATTTTAGAGTACACATTTAAATTATATACACTTATTTTCATGCAATACACATTCAAACAAATAATTTTTAAAAACTAAAAAAATGTATTAAAATAATTCAAAAATTAGGGTTAGTACATGGATCTTGTAGAAAATTCATAGAATTAACCTATTTTATTTTTTGAACCCTAGATTGAAGGTATTTTTCAAAATATTGAAGATTTTAGGATTTTCAGATTTTTCAAAAGAAGTGATGAAAAATTGCTGATTTCTCATAAAAATCGGTTTTTTTTTTTAATTTTTGGATTTCGCATAAAATTAATAGATTTACTAATTTTGGGTTGATTACAACCTATTTTCATAAATTTCGACAAATAAAACAAAAGAGAATTTTTTGTAAACTTTCAAAAATTTGGGAAAATTAAATGCTTAGATCTTCATTTTTAACCTAAAATTGACAATGGGGTTGTTGTTTTAAGCCTATAAATTGATTAAAGAAGAACAAATATTGAATGAGCCAGTCCTATAGTTTTACAACACCCAAGTGGCAAAATGCTTTGGTTTTATAACGTGCTGACCGATATTGTACCGATACTCATTGGATACTGAATTTTTTTACAAGTATCTGTGCTAGTGAATCGGTATCCTCCAAAACCATTGCGTATCCAGCTGATCCGTAACGATACTTGAATCCACGTATGTAGTACATACACAGTGTTAGGAATGATGAGTAAAATGCTATTTTGAGTTGAAGCTTGAATAAAGTATCTTATAGCATTTTGAAAAGATGCTGCTACTGAATCGGTTCTTGTGATTGTTTTCTATCATTATTGATTGATTGTTATCAAAGTTTGAAGAAGAGATGAGCTGGCCAAAACTTATAACGATGGAGATTTTGAAATTCGGGTTTGAAAACCCCAGGAACTTCATCCCAAGGCTGCCGCACCCTACCCCAAGTCTGCCCTTGTGTCCAAAACCATTAAACCCATCAGAATTTGTGATTTTACAGTTTTGTCCTCACGTACTTAGATTAAACTGTTTTCTAAGCACTGGGACCCAATCCATTACCCTTTCTTATGGCACTAGACTTGTTCTAAACTATTAAGCCCAAGTTATGAGTAGAAACTACGAAAATACCCTAGTGGCTGAACTCTTCAAATTGGGTATTTAATTAATTTGGGTGAATCCTCCTTAGTCAAGGCTATTGTTTCCGAGCTTAGTAACAAAATTCTCCGAATTTTAAAAAAATTTACGGATTTTAGGTGTGCCGAATTATTTGTGGATTTTAGATTTGCTGAATTATTTGCGGATTTTGCGAATTATTCTCGAATTTCACGAATTATTCGCGAATTTCGCAATAATTCGTTTAGTTCGATAAAGTAAACTGCTGTTTTTGTATATTATCTAAACAAATTATTGGATATCTTTTTATAATTATTGTTTTTCCCGAATGTTTCCCAAATTTTTCTGAACTTGACCCTTGCCGAATTACTCCCGAACCCCAACTTTGTCACTATGCTTCCATGCATATACATCAAATTTGGTATCAAAGAGAATTATACTAGATTCCAAAACATCTGTCCATCAGTCGAGGAGTGGAACTAAGTACAAATATATGACGGGTAACAACAAACAAGTATATTTCTGTTGAGAGGATGGATATGGCGGGTAATAAGTACATTCTGTTGAGAGGATGGATAATTTAGAGAAGAGGTATGATAGGAGGTTTAACAAACTTGAGGCTTCTTTCCGGAAGATAGAGTAGCTAATCAAAAACAATCAAGCAAAACATACCTAGGATCGTGGTGATATTTCTTGCAGTTCTACTTTTGTGACTTAACCTTGCAGTATTCAGGGAGATGGAGACTATGGATTGAAGATGGATTCTCCTGAATTTTATGAACAGCTGAAACTTGAAGTATTCCTAAGTTGATTGAAAATGTGGACAATAATTTCACCTATAGGACCATTCCTGAGGTCAGGAAAGTCTTGTTAGTTGCCATGAGATTCAGAGAGTTTGCATTATTTTGGTGGTCAGATCTAGTACAACTTCGTCTGCAATAGGGATTAAATCATATCAAATGGGAAAGGTTAAAAGAAGAATTAAAGGAAATTTGTGCCTTTCAATTGCATTCAAATTCTATGCAACAGGCTGCAAGATTTACGTCAAGGTGAGAGGAGCGTGTGCAAATACACTGAGGAGTTATACATGATTTCCGCTTAGTGTCGTGTGATGTTTTTACCAGAGATATTAGTACATAAGTATGTGTATGGCTTGAGATTCTAGATTCAGTACAACATGGCTACACACTACGTCACTACAGTCGACTTGGCTTATCAGATTCACTGTTGTCTGAGGAGAAGATGTTATATCTGTAGATGCAGTTTGACCAGAAGTTGAAGATTTCAGAATCGGTGGGGGAAGATCATTGAGCTCTAGAAGACTCAGATTAAGAGGGATGAGCGTAATACATCACTTGTTATAGTTGTGATTCCCGTGGACATTTCTCTACCACTTGTCCTAAAAGGAAATAGATTACATTCCTGAGGATAAGAACATACAGAACAGGAAGTGGTCACTTCAACTGAAGACACAACGATAGTTGTGATGGAACGAGAGGAGACGCATACTCTTATGCCCATTATTAAGAGGATTCCTACGAAGATAGAACTGCAAAGTAGTAGTCAACTACAGAAAGAGAGAGAGTTGAACTGAGATGAGTTGTCCAATTATCTAGGTTTACCTAAGGAAGAATGATCCATACCATTTTTTATAATAGTAGTGGTCTGAACTTCATTTCTCTCAAAATAATTTCAGACTTGAAATTAAAGGAAGACCGACAGAAAGACAAGGATAGTGCACGGTTTCAAGGACTGTCTTGAAGAGTTTTCTTCTACTGTTATTATTTCTTTGGGATTGAAGGATTTCTATACATGGGTCACATGCCATGTGTGATATGAATGCATGTGATGTCTTGTTAGGAAGAGTGGACAACTGTGGCAAGCTGACATGGAGGCAGTGTACTACGTCGGGAGTAACACTTGCACTTTCTTTGTCCATTAAAAGAGAGTTGTATTGAAAGCAGGTGCATGAGGAAATATGCCAAAGAAGCGTTTTGTTTGAGTACCAAGCGAGGACTCAGTCAACAATTTGGGGTAACGTAACAGTTCGGCCGTACGTAATGGTTTTGGCAATTTTTAAAAGTACGATCATTATTGATTGAGCGTGATCAAAGTTTGAAGAAGAGAAGTGCTGGCCAAACCGCCAAAACTTATAACAAGGGAGATTTTCTAAATTAGGGTTTGACAACCCTAGGAACTCCATCCCAAAGATGCCACACCTTACCCCCATTCTACTCCTTGTGTCCAAAATCATTAAACCCTTTAGATTTTGTGAAATTACAGTTTTGTCCTTTTGACATACCTAGATTGAACCCTAGACTGTTTTCTAAACCCCTAAACCCTAGAACCCAATCCATTACCCTCTTTTATGACTCTATACATGTTCTAAATTAGTAAACCCAAGTTTTGAATGGAAATTATTAAATATCTTTAGTGGCCAAAATATTCGAACTGGGGATTTTGTGTAATTTGGGTGTATCATCCTTAGACAAGGCTATCATTTCCGCTATATATCAACAAACCTAGTCCATATAGCACCTTTTTCAGAGAAAAGCGACAATGTGACAGAAAAGGGATGGGGATTTTAAATTGAAGAGTTTAATTACTTTACTCCCATCAACAATGTTATACTCCGAATGCCAGTTAAAACACTATTCTGATTACTGCAGTCTTCCATAAAATTCAGTTATTTTCACTGCCTTGCATAAAAGCATGGGACTATAATGAGAATTGCATGTTGATGCAAGACAACACAGACATGATTTTCAGACTGAAGTTAGTTACATGTATATTACTAAAGTTAGAGAAAGAATAGTGCACTAAAGGAACATAACTGGCTTTAATGACAAGCTTTTGGATCATGGGAGCCATGGTGCATTTAAAAGAAGAGCCTTGTGTGGGTTACATGTTAAGAAATACCGAGTACTCTTCCGAAGTCATCTCCTTTATGTCTTCATAATCCTTACTCCTTAGTACCTGAGATCTGCATCGAAGTGTTAGTGACATTTTCATATCATCAGCTATGCAAAAGAAAATAGGCAATGTTGGATGTCAAGAATCCTCTTTCCTGATTGATTGCTTCTTCTCTTTTTCGACTAAATACTTGGTGAATTGTGAAATAAGAAGCAATAAAGAAGTGTTCAGGATTAACAGGCGTAAAGAAACTCTAATATACCTCTTAAATTAATCAAAAACTAGATATGTTGCAGGGTGCCTAAAAATGAAGTTCAAGTATGCCCAGATCAGTTAATTCAGTTTACTCAAGTTTTTTGAGTTTTAGAGTCCATACAACCAGCCGATCAAGTCTTGGCTAAAACTGAATTTCTTATGTAGTTGGCTTGTAAGTTGATTGAATCTAGGATTGAAGAGTTTCAGTTGACCTGATGATTACCATCTATAAGGTTTTTTGACTCTAGGGTTTTAAATAATGGGATTTTCTTTTTTATGTTTGTTGCCAAAAATTATCAGTTTGTTGCTTCTTGATTGTGGACGCCGCTGGTGGTCAATACTGGTATGCTTAAGGAAGCTTGTTTTATAATCAGAAATCTGTGGTAATAATTTTTGGAGATATGGCTCGAAAATGGTTTTGAAATGATGCTAGGTTTCCAAGATGAACTGGGTTACAGGTTGTCATGTTCCATATCTATCACATTTCTGAATTTTGTTTTTCTAAACTTTTCCTTGTTTGACCTGAAATCTATATTCATGTGATTGATAGTAACAAGCTGGCTGTTTTGCAGGTTTATTGTTGGTTTCTTTCTTGCTGCTGTTCCCTGGTATGTTGGAGCATTCATTCTACTTTGTGTCAGAGTAGATTACCGAGAGAAACCAGGGTTTATTGCATGCACTATTGCTGTAAGTAGTCCTTAACTACCAGTTCATTTCAACTTGCTGCATGATCTGCTCTAACCATCTGGCTACTTGTGTTTTTCCTTTTTTTCAAATCTTATACTACGATCAGGGACTTGAGCTCTTGATAGTGATGTTATTCATCTTAGGAACCCTGTTTTTCTATGATGTTGTGCAGTTGGAGCCAAACATCTCAAACATCTGCTTGAAGTTATTTATCACTATGTTTTCCCTTAAAAAATTTCTTCTTGTGCAATATTTAGATTCCTATTTTATGAGTTATATAAATCTTTATGTTCAAGGCAAGGTTTAGATGATTAATGTAGTAGCAGCATATACCCAGTGACACTTGTGTGAGGTGTAAACTTCATGCCTCAAGGCTTACAGCTTCATGCCTAGCCCTTTAAAACATTACTCTGTACTCCTCACTTGTTAATCTTATCAATGCTTTTAAAATTTAAGTACCTAAGATGTGGATAAATGCATCAATGCCTCCAAGTGTAGTCACTAAGCCTGCACCACAACTATTTCTGCAACAAATTAAAGAAATTATCTCTCCCTAATGACTACAATCACTTCTCCTGGAACTAGTGACTCCAATTTCATACACTAGGAAAGCATTTATGGAAAAAACTACCATCGCTTGGAACAGAATACTGAGTTTATAATTGGGGAAACTTAAAATTGCTTTTGTTTCACCTCATGTTGTCCATGACTCTTACGTCTTAACCCTCAGAAAGCCACTGAAATTGACCTTGAAGCTATCAATCTTAGAACCCTAAGGTAGAATGATGATAAGTTGTATATTGAAACCATAATTTTCATCCCTTACAATTGAATCATTATTCCAAGAAGGCGAAGACTGCTTAAAAGCAATTGATATTGCATAAGTATTGAATGAAGAAAAATTTGCAGTCATCTTGGTGGAAGAACCATAATAGTCAAGTTCTTGTTGTTTTTGCCCTTATCATTTTCCAGTTTTCTCGTAGTGGCACTGCCTAGCATGATGTCCTAGTTTGGCACAACCATAATAGTCAAGTTCCTGTAACCTCCACTTCAATAGTTTTCTTATTCATGCAGCCGAACAAGTCCTCTCAAAATTATAGATATTCTTAGAAGTTTGAGTTGGCATTGACACAATTTATCAATTGCAGTTTTTAACTGTTTAACTTAACGAAAATACATATGCTGGAGCTTGTTCTTCGGTACTTTATGTATGTTTCCCTCCGTTCAGGCATTGTTTAAAATATCGATACGTACCCTGTTTGGAGCTACTCGATACACTGATACACTAAAAAAAAAAACTTCCCCGTATCGGACCTATATAGGCCTAATATGGGGGATTTTTCAATTGATTTTTTTCTCTCATTCCATTTGCACTAGGATCCACAACATAGACCTTATACACAAAAACTTATTTATATAAAATATTATTTAAGTAAAAAATTTTAAATTAATATTATTTTTATTTACTTAAGATATTAATATGCAAATAAGGTTATCCCCCATTTGAATTCAATAAAAATTATCCTGATCTAAATTCGTGAAGAATAAAATGTCAATTGTGAACTCCCAATTCAAGAACAAAATCATCTTTTTAGCACCTTTTAGGGACTGTGTCAAAATTTAACTTTCAAATGATAAGGTATTTCTCAAATATCAAAACTTCATAAATTTTATTATATAAAAAATTTCTAAAACCCAAAAGTTTGGCAAAAAAATCTTATATTTTAGTCTTAAAAAATATTTTCAATCTACAGGATCAAAAAGTCAACTAACAGTGTAACAGTACAACATAAAAAGACTTACATTAATCTTAAAATTTATGGTTGTAATTCAATACATTCTTATTTAACACATTGAATGTAAGGTTTTAATATCTAAATTGTTTTTCTTATACTTAGGTAAGTGACTATGGTTTGTATTTTCATACCTTCTTATCAACACAGCAAGTACGTCTTTTTTAACTTATAAAATTTTCAACTCTCATATATATGGTTATAAACATAATTGAAGACCTTCATTTAGTTTGTTAATAACTTATATTTTTGCATAAAAAGAAATTTTATGCAAGGTATCTAAGTTTTTCTTTGCGTATCCAAGCATTTCTTAGTGTCTCTTGATTTTTTCCACCGTTTCCATCCGATACTGTTCGATACGTTGATACGTATCTTGTTTTGGATTTACCAATACAGCAACGATACCGATATTTTGAACCATGCTTTCAGGTGAGACTACCTTTTCATGTACCTTTTCCTACCTATTGATTCGAATGTAAAAACTCATAAACGAGACTAAGATCTATTTGTAGGATTAAAAATACATCTCGAGAGTTTTTTTCAACATTTAATAAGATACATAATAATGCATTTTTTTAGCTAAAAAGGATAGTTCTCCATCTGCATTCTGTATGCTGCGTCTAAACTTTTGCAATGTGGTACACCCCATCTTTTTCCTACGAGGACTCGAGGAGTGATAGCCCAAATGCTCTTAGTCAAAAAATGTACACAGACGCAAGGTGGGTGCAACACGTGATGTTGCTACCCTATAACATGGAGATGGTTTGATACTTGTTGCCACCACCTTGCGTCTTTGGAAGACTGCGATTGGGGATAGCATTTCTGTTTTCGTACATATTGGCATTATAAGTCTACTAACTGTGATGTCTCCCACGGGTTCTTGGTTCACCAAGAACCAAGAACCTTTGCTAATGATGTGCAACCTTACAGGTAATAATGTGCAACCTTTGCTAATGATGCATGTTGTTAGTTATTGACAGTTTAGCTGTCTTGAAGTATTATGCCGTCATTTCATGTGAGGCAACCAAAGATACCAGCATAATTCCATGAACTGCCCTTTGATTATTATATATTGCTACGTTTCTGATTACATTGTTCATGGTTGGATATATCAGTAACTAAGTATTTTTGTTTCATTCATTGGCTTTACTTGTTTGACATCGCTTTGCTAGGGATTGGAATGGGCTGGGACCAAGGCTGAGGTCCAGGTCCAGGTCCAGGTCCAGGTCCAGGTCCAGGTCCAAGTTCTGTTAGATCTTGAAAGTGTTGGGGCATATGCCCGGATGAACAATAATACAATTTCAGAAAGTCCTCACAGATTGGTCCTCTTACAGCCCTACTTTTCACTACTTAAATTGGTCTTGCTCGGGAAGCAATGCTTGCCCCATTGGCTGTGTGTGCATGTCACCACTTATTTAGTCTGGGATCCAGTTCCGCGAGGGTGTGAGTGTTGAGATCTCTACCCGTCCCTCAACTAGAACAGACTACCTGCTAACTGGGGTTGCGGCCTAACCACATGTCATTCAGCTGAATAAAAAATTGTCTTGGTTTCCCCATTTTCACTTAATGAAGAAAATTGAGTCCTCTTATTTTTCAGAAAAGCAATAAGAGTACTTTCATATTTCTTGTTCATGATTAGCTAACGTGGATTCCACATCCACAGGCTATTCTTGCTGCATTTGCTGTTATTATTGGTGCAACGAAGGGGACTCATGCCTGGTGATCCTCCGTCGGAGGGTTGTATGGAAAACGCGGATGTATATATGCACCTCTAATTTGAAAATTACCTGAGGTTTGTTATTCATATGATAAATTTGCTTTGAAGATGTATAAACTTGTAAAATTGATCATGAAGTTCTTGGGTGTTTATATCTATAAGCTGTTGCTCTGAACTTTGAATATGATTTTTTTAATGTTCATTTGAAGTTTAATTTAAATTTAAAATACTTATATGGATCAATACATTTAATGCATTGTACTGAACAGTGGATGCTTGCTTTATGCATGTGTATGCCTGTATATACGTTTCTGTCCTTCGATGAGAACTTGCACACGAAGCTTGCAGTGGATTTAGTAATGCATTTTCTCTAAAGACCAGTAACTGGATAACTATCATTTGGATGCATACTACTGGTTTTTTTTTTCTGGGTAACGAGGGTGTCCGGGCCTCTTAGTGCGGCCGAATATTCGCTGGGCACGCACAGACCCCTCCATCCACGTACCAGGTAAGTAGGGAAAAATCCTTGAGAGTGGCCAACAAGGGAAACAGAATCAAAGATAATCAGTAATTGGGTTCTAAAGGTTTTTTTTTATGAGACTTAGGATTATTTCCTATATTTTCCTCCGGTAATTATATTGTTGCGTCACATGTCCCACTAACCTTAGTTTGGTTAGTATTAATCCTTATGGTCGTAGTCATCAAGTCTATGGGAATTATTTAGCTAGGGTATTTACTTGAAGAAGAAGAAAATATGAAAAATTGGATATTTTGAGAAAAATATGGAGAAACTGTCAGAAAATTTTCAAAAAATTAAGATTACTAAATTTTAATTATGAAAATGTAAACTAATCATATTGGACATTTATTCATTACTTTTTCAAAATTTAGCAGTTCGTGAAATACTCCAAAAAATTGCATTTAAAAAAAAAAAAAAATGTAAATGCTGATTTAATTGTTTGATGGAAATGTTGTGAATAATTTAAAACTTTTTTTTATTACTGTGCTTATGATTAACCTTAGTATAGTCGACACTAAGGTTGGCGAGAAAGTGGGTGAAAGAAAAGAAAAGAAACTTAAATTTCTCGCAAAATAACCATCAAAAGATGGATGAAATTTTTGGGAGAAAGTTTGTCACAATTGAGAAAGTGCAAAAAAATGAAAGTGTGTTTCTTGTAAACCAAACGCAAGAAAAGTACAAGAAAACACACTTTTCTTTTCATTTCCCTCACTTTCTTGCCAAACGAACACACGCCTAGTGTGAGTTTGGAAGTCTAGTTGGGCTAGCATTTCTCTTGACCTAAAGCTAGCAATGGTAGGCTCTAGGGACAGATGGCACAAAGGTTTAAATGACTGCCAAAATTCTCAGTTTTCCTTGAGTTACCATGGAGTCTATTGGAATTCTTTCCATAATACTAGCAAACACCTCGGGCGATGCATCGACCAAAATAGAAGATGAACATTGAAATTGTGTCTTATTTACTCCAATTAAAAAAGGGTAAATTACACTTATCTCCCATGAGGTTTGGTGAAATTGCAGAGACCTCCCCTCTTGTTTCAAAAATAACACTCTCTTCCCTTGTGCTTCAATTGTTAGTAATAGATTTCCCCTTCCGTTACTATGCCATTACTAACATGGATGAATTTTGAATGGATGAATTTTGATGATGTCATGCTTAAAATATTTTAAAATATCCAAATCACCCTACCCCTTAGTTTTTAAATACACAAACTACACTACCCCTTAGTTACGATAACTCTTCGTTATCAACTGAAAAATGTCTATGTATATACTTAGATTAATTATATAGAAGGGATTGACTTGCTCTCTTTGTAAGGCTTCTTCCCAAGACCACTGCTAATCCTATCACTGTCTTTCCTCCGTCTTTATTGAGTTGTCCTTTCCCTTCTCAACTTCCCCCCTCTCTTCCTTTGCCACTGCATGGTGGCATCTTCTTCCACACAAACGACAAATGATGAGGAGATTTCGCTTATTACCAAAGGGCTTAACCCAACACTTGCATTCCCTATTTGCTGCGCCAATCATCATGGAGGACGAATGGCTGACTGCTAGCACATCTGAATGTAAGCTGAGCCTTGCAATCACACAGCAGCAAAATCCACCTTGACCAAAGCTTGGGGTACACAATACCCAGTCCGGATACTTTTATCTCGACATATGACCGAACCTTGATGCACCAACCATGAGCTTTTAATGGCCACCTACTTATTTAGCAACAGTGGAAACCCGAGACCCCTCCAATGGAGATGGATTTCATTGTTGTCCCTTTTTTGGTTCAATTTCATGGTTTGCCTTTTGACCTATATATCAAGTTAGGGAACGTCTGGCCACAAAACTAAAAACAATCGAGGCGGTCGATCTCCCTCAACAAGGTCTCACTTGGGAAAATACTTGCATGCGTGAGTTTTCCACGACATGCGACATTGCCCCACTCATGCACCACCACCACCTCAGGGTAGGGAATCTAGGTCCCTTGGTCACACCAATGATAATATGGGCTAATTCCATGTCTTTGTGGAAAGTGTGGAACAAGAGAGTGTTTGACAATTCCATGTCGACTATGGAGAAAGTTTGCTCCCGATTGCGGACCTTATTGCGTGATTGGATCTCCGCCATAGCTGATGTGGGGGCGATAGGGTTAGATGAGTTGATTGTATAAGGAGTGATAGAGAGGTTTCTTATGTTTGTATGTTGTTAGTTTAGCTTTTGTGTTGTTAGTTTGGTTTGTTCCTTGGAGATTCATTATTTGTGAATCTTCCTTCTTTTTATGAATTATTATTATTACCGATAATATATATATGGGCTAAAGCTAGCCGATATAAAAAAACGGTCGGAAAGCCACTCATCCGATCTGGACTGGCAACAAAGAAGACCATCATGAGCAAGCCCACAACCCACAAGCCCAAAGCTTCATGACACCTCAGCTTGTCAGAAAACACCAGACACTCCAAGATCTTCTTCGCCCCTGCAATGCGTTCTTGTTTTTTTTTTAACGCCACACTCACTGTAATAACGTACTTGGGGGTAAACTTATAAACTCACGAGATTGATGGGGGTAAATTTGTAAAAATACGTTCTCTATTAACGGTGTTAATTTGACCAGCCTGATAGGGGAGGACGGTGTTATTTCTGAAACTAGAGGGGAGGTCCTTGCAATTTCGCCAAACATCAAGGACTCATGTAAAAAGTCCTTAAAGTTTGGTTGTTTGAAAATCTCAAAGCCTAGAATGACCATAGGAGCCTTAGACCAAAATTGAATTACTTTATAAGGTCCTAGGACATAATTTGAAAATATCAAAAATATGATAAAGATGAATTAAAAGACCAAGGAATTCATTCTCATCGTTTAGGTTTGATTAAGATGAGATTATAGAGAAAATCCATTAATCTCGTCGACGAAATCTCAGGTGCATTGCAATCTCGTCGACGAAATTAGCCGCAGAAGCTACTATTTTCTTTCTGGCTCCATCTCGCCGACGAATTCTCAGAGCATACTCAATTTCATCGACGAAATCATACGGAACCCAAAAAAGCCTGTAACGGCTAGTTTTCAACGGTTATATAATTTCCAATGCCTCTCCAATGGGTATATATTTGAAAAGGCTATAAAATTGAATGATTAAAGACAAAGAGATGATCTACAACTCCAATTATTCACTCCAAATCTTAGATTTCAAATCTATTGAGTTATACCCTAGAAACCCAAAAAGATTCATTCTTGAGCTATTCAAATCCATACTTTGAGAGACTCTTAGTGAGTGTACAAGTAATCTATCAGCTCATTTTAGGAGTAAATTAAGATTGTAATAATCACTCTACGAAGTGTATGTGAAAATCAAGAATCGTGAATTCTTGTCCTTGAAGCGGAGAACTTTATAAAGAGAAGAGTTGCGCTGTTTAGGTTTGATCTTCGCTCGTAAGAAGATTGGTTAGGTTTGACTTTCGCCTGGAAGAAAGTTGTAAAGGTTTGGGCTTCACCAGTAAGAAGTCTGTGCAATTGAGTAAATAGTGGTGAATCCTCTAGTGGGTATAGCTTAAGGTGGGGATGGAAGCAGGATTGTCGATCGAACCTCGTGAAAAATATCTTATGTTTGTTTTCTCTTACTCTTCTCATTTACTTTATTATTTTGATTGTTTGTATAGAATTGCATAATTAATTTCCCTTTTAATTAGTAGAATTAAAATTTCGTTTAAGGGATTAAGAAGATTTTTAAATTGTCATAGACTCTATTCTTAAATTGTCATAGACCCTATTCACCCCTCCTCTAGGGTCCAAACCTTGGGCAACAAGTGGTATCATAGCCTAGGTCTCTGTTTTTAAAAGATTTAACAATCTTAGAGAAAAGATTTTTTGTTGGCAAAAATGGATAATATTTATGCAACTACCCTTAGAGAAGGCTAATCAACCCTTAGACCTCTCTTGTTTGATGGAAAAAATTATAACTATTAGAAAGTTAGAATGATATATTTCATTCAAACTTTAGACTATAAATATTGGCAAATAATTATTAATGGTACTCAAATACCAAAGGATGAGGATGAATGGACGGAAGCCGAAATTAAACCTATTCAACTCAATGTCAAGGCAATTAGCAACCTGTATTATGTATTGGATCCACAAGAGTTCAATAGAGTATCTGCTTACGATTCCGCAAAAGAAATTTGAGATAAACTCCAAATTACTTATGAATGAATTAATCAAGTAAAAGAATAAAAATTAGCATGTTAGTTCATAAGTATGAACTATTTAAAATGGAACAAAATGAATTCATTTCCTTTATGTTTTCTAAATTTACTAATATTATTAATGAATTAAAATCTTTTTGTAAAATTTATTCAAATGCAGAAAATGTAAGAAGTTAAGATTCTCCGATCTCTACCAAGGAATTAGGCTCCAAAGGTGATGGTCATCCAAGAAGCAAATGATCTTACCAAGCTACTCATGAATGAGCTACTTGGATCACTAATGACTCATGAGGTCATCATAAGGTAACAACAAGATGAATAACTCACACCAAAGAGGGGACATACCTTAAAATCTCTCAAGTAAATGAGAGTGAAGAAGATGGGGATGAAAGTGAAGAAGAGATTGAGCTAATGACAAGAAAGTTCAAAAAGTTCTTGAAACATAAGAAGAATCTCAAGAAAAGAGCATTCAAGAAAAAATTCGTCAATGAATACATTAAGGGCAAATCAAGTGAACAGAAAGACATCATATGCTACAAGTGTAAAAAGTCCGATCATATCAAGCCGGAGTGCCCCCTATTCAAGAAAAGCAAAACTTACAAGAAAATGACAATGAAAGCTACATGGGATGACTCTGATGGAAGTGAGTCAGATTCTAACTCGAATGGTGAGGAGCAAGCCAACCTTTGTGTCATGACACATGAGGATGAGGTAAATTCTACTCTTGATGAATTTATTTCTTTTATTGAACTTAGAGATGTTTTTGATGAACTATATGAAGAATTTAGAAAATTATTCTCTAAGAATTCAAAGTTTAAGAAAGAAAAATCCATCTCTTTTAAACAAGATTGAATTTTTGAAAAAGGAATAAGAAAATTTATTAGAAAAAAATGAGATTTTGAAAAAGAAAGAAGAAGAAATTATATCTAAGTCTCAAATTCAAATCAATGAATGCAATGAATGTGATAATCTAAAATCTAAAGTTGATGACTTGTCTAAAATTGTGACTAAATTCACAAATGGTAAAAAAAACTTTGGATACAATGTTAGGAAATCAAAAGTGTATGTTTGATAAAGCCAGAATTGGTTATAATCTTAGTATCAAACAAAAGTTTTATCAAAACTTTTTAACCACATCTAACTCTTCTAGTACTATTTATACATATATTGGAAAGAAGAGGATAAGTCAAGTTTGGGTGCCTAAGGGAATATGTCTTGCCAAGGCTAACCTAGTTGGACCTAAAATGGTTTGGGTACCAAAATGAGCTACTTGAACTTGTTCATATAGACTAAATTATAAAAGAAGAAAGTGTGTTTAATGATTTTCTTTAGTGATTATGCAATACTCAGTGTGTATTAATTATAATTTTGATAATTGATATGATGAATGTATTAATAATTGATGTTTGATATAAATGATTATTTGATATGTATGTTTTGATAAATGGTATTGGTATAAATGATTGATTAATGCTATGGTTAATAATATTTAAATATTGACTAATGTTATGATTGATGATATGCTTTTGATGTGATGAATAGTGCTTGATGTTATGAGATGTTTGAATATGATGGATGAATGCTTGGTATTTAAATATGAAATACATGTGTGTATACATGTATGATATATGTAATGCCTATATATATACATATACTTTACTTAAATACTTTGATAAATATTGGTACAATGAGCTTATCTGATACTTTTTATGATGATTACCAAAGGGGAGAAAATATGAATTGATTGTATTTGTATCATGTTTGAAATGCTTGAATCGTTATGCTTGTTAATTTTGTATCTTTTTTATGTTGCCAAGTGGGAGAAATATGATAATGAAATAAATTATCTAAAACCTTTGAATTGGAATAATGTGCTTAAATGACATATTCAAATTGGTTTCAAAATGCTTGTATTGACTTAACCAAATGAATTAAATAATGGTTTAATAAACTTTGAAATGGTTAATCTAAACTATATGCAATTGAATTTTAAATCTTTATATTGAAATTAATGCATATGTTTAGGGGAAGTTTACATCAAAAAAATTTATTGAAATTATATATTGAGGGGAAGTTTATTCTCATTTCATTTCATTATTATGCCATCATAAAAAAAAAAAGATTGTTAGCCTTTAGGTTTCAACTTAAGATAACATCATTAATTTTGATGATAACACAATAATGTAATGTCATTTGTTTGACTAATGTCTCAATTGTGTTTATGTGAAAATTAGTTTACCAAGAGTATTAGCAAGTCATTCAAGGAAAAAACATGAAAATGATATCATCCATCAAGGGAATTGTCGCGGCCCAAAACCTACCCTAGGAGTTAGAGTGAATCTTGGACGACTCATCATAACTTGCATGACTTGTTTGACCAAAATAACCTGCAAAAGACCTGGAGCATATACAATAGAGGACATAATAGCGGAAACATACTCTAACATAGCACAACGGAAGACTTAACCAACCTATATATATATATGATCCAAGTTCGTATACAAGAGAAATCACAAAAGAAAGTGCGGACATGCCCGTCAAAATATATGAATGTACTCTCTAAAGCTCACCCACAGCTCACTCACTCAGAATCTACTACCACCTAATAGTAGCCATCTACCGGAGGTTCCTCGACATACTCCTCCTCCACCCAAGGACTCGGAGCACAGATGTCAAAAGGAGCAGCCGCTCCGCTATCACTTGCCGACATAAGAAGTACGGCTGAGCATGGAATACTCAGCTTGTACCAAATACTAACTAACAGTCATAGCATAACCATAGCAATATATAAGCAGTGAACAATTCATATTATAACGGAAATAGTTCATATCATAACAAGGAAGTAAAGCAATTTATATTCATGCTTGCATCACAGAAAAGCCGATAAAACCTCTTGAAATAGTCGTGCACTTGACTTGACTTAAAATACTTGTTGCGTGCTTGAAATCTTGTCTTGTCTTGTCAGATCATGTCACGTCATGCGTGTCATACCATGTCATGCTTGCTTGGAAAATAAACTACTTGTGAGGGAAGAGAGACCCTTCTTCCTAAATGCTCATGCTTGCCATGTCATGTATCTTGCTTGCTTGGAAAATAAACTACTTGTGAGGGAAGGGAGACCCTTCTTCCTAAATGCTCATGCTTGCCATGCCATGTATCTTGCTTGCTTGGAAAATAAACTACTTGTGAGGGAAGGGTCTACTTGTGAGGGAAGGGAGACCCTTCTTCCTAAATGCTCATGCTTGCCATGCCATGTATCTTGCTTGCTTGAAAAGTAAACTACTTGTGAGAGAAGGGAGACCCTTCTTCCTAAATGCACTTGCGAGGGAAGGGAAACCCTTCTTCATGAATGCTTGTCTTGTTCTTGTCAAAAGCGAGGTAAAACATATCTTAGGATATATCCCACCTCTAATTATCGTTCTTGAAAAACCTCGGTAAATAATGTCGTGCATGCCATGCTCGTGGAATCGTGTACATACTTGCATTTGAATTTAAATATGACAATTGGGTAATTCACAATACATATAACATCAATAATTTGAATAAGTCAATATTCATGCAATTTAGGGAAAATAAGAAAGCACACTATCATAGGCCCTAGCAATTTCCATAATTAATTAAGCATGCATTTATTAATTTATAAATCATTTTATTCAACTTGGCATTTCATCAAACATGGGGTGTGTTCATTATGTATTAATCCTACATCATGCTTTTCTAGGTAGGTTGATGCTCACATCACACATGTATGTTCATCATGGATACAATGTCCTCCCCGTTTCATTCATCACAACCATACACACGGCATCCAATCGCCCATTCACATCAATCAACTATCCATTCATCTCATTAATTAGGTTCATACATTATGGAAAATAACAAAGAAGAAGAAAAGGAAAGAGGTATGAACTAGGAGGGTAGTAAAAAGTACCGACCTTGGCAAATGAGGGAAGAAACCCCTTGCAAAAATGTGCGTGAGTTGCTGCCCTAGCTTGGAGAATGTGCTCCACGAGTGCTTGAGCCTTGATCTTGAGGGAAAACGAGCTTGAGGTGACTGTGGGTTCACAATCCCTTTGATTCCTTCCCAAAAGCAAACCCTAGGTTAGAAATCTCCTTCTCCTTTCTCTCTATCTCTCAAGGTTTCTACTTAGGGTTTATGAACCCTCAAATGCTCGGGCAAAGCCTTTAAGACATGAGTGAAATTCCCAAAAGACGAAAACACCCTTACTAAAATTTCTGCAAAACGCGGGAGACCGAGTGATCGGTGGTTATGACCGATCGATCGGTTGCCTACCGAGCGATCGGTGTTCTTAACCGAGCGGTCGGTCAAAAACATACTCTCTGGAAAATTTTCCCATACAAAAAAGTTAACCAGTTGATAGCTACCGATTGATCGATTGTGGACCGATCGATTGCTGTTGTGGACCGAGCGATCGGTGCTCTGCAGGTCCAAACTGTTTTGGCCATATCTTTTGACTCGTTCGTCGAATTTTGACGATTCAACTTGCGTTGGGTTCGTACTTCGAAAATGAACATTTCAGAATTTTCAATTTCTTCCTTATTTATTAATTGTACTACATTAAAGGCAAATTGGCTACGAAAGTGTCATGCATTAAGCACGAAAAAATCTGGGGCTCTACATCCTTCCCCCCTTACAAAAATTTCATCCTCGAAATTTAGACGATACTTGCATTACAAACCAAAACAAAATTACAAGTCATATACAAAACCTATACAAAAACTCATTCAAACAATTCCGGGTACTTCGCTTTGACTTCGGCCTCTCGCTCCCACGTAGTCTCTTCTCGAGCGTGATGTTGCCACTGCACGAAGACCAACGGAATCGTTTTGTTGCGAAGGACTTGATCTCTCCGATCCAATATATGAACCGGCCTCTCAACTAAAGTGAGATTCTCTCGAATTTTCAACGGTTCCAAATCTATGACATGTGAAGGGTCCACAATGTACTTCCGAAGCATAGACACATGGAAAACGTTGTGAACCGCAGCCATATGAGGTGGAAGAGCTACCCTGTAAGCAACTTCACCAACTCGCGTGATGATCTCGAACGGGCCAACATATCGAAGACTAAGCTTGCCTCGCCTGCGAAATCTCATAACTCCTTTGCTAGGAGATACCTTCACAAAGACTTGATCCCCAACCTGGAATTCCAAGTCCCTGCGGCGTGTGTCCGCATAGCTCTTTTGACGATCTTGAGCGGCTTTCAACCGATCCCGGATGATCTTGACTATACTCGCAGTTTGCTCGATCAATTTCGGACCTAACACCTTTCTTTCTCTTACCTCATCCCAATCTTGAGCGGCTTTCAAAACATATTTCTAAACAAGGCTTTACAAGCATGACTTTTAGACATTCTTTATAAGCAAAGTGTTTCCCTTCTCGGAACACCTTAGAGACGAGTTCAAAACTTATCAAAGTGATTCCCTTCTCGGAACACCTTAGAGACGAGTTCATACTTTACAAGATTTCAAAGTGATTCCCTTCTCGGAACACCTTAGAGACGAATTTATTTCTTTCATTGAGCAAGCTTTAAGACTTTGAGCCAATCACAATACTTTAAGCACAATACTTAAAAATCAAAACCAAAACATCGAGCAAAACCTCTTTCCGAAACAAAGTCTGATATAAAATTCCTTTTCAAAACCTGAATCTTTCTTGAGGCAAAAACCATTTTTCTTCCATCCTTTTGATTGAACAAAACCCAACATACAAGTGCAAGTGATCAATTGTGTACAAGATTTCAACAAGAGTTTCAAGTATAAATCATAATTTACCAAGAACGAATCCAAGACCTTGATCCCCCAAAGAAATCCACCCAAAACTTAAAGTTTAGAACAAAATATAACTACACTAAGTTTAGTAGAGTGTATCTACCTTTTTTATATCAAAGCTTTGATCTAAGCTAGTTGAGAAAGGTTGAGAAGCACGAAAGACTCCTTTGTTGAGAAATCAAATCTCAAGAACACCAAAAATCATAAACCCAACTTTTTTTTCCTTCTTCCTCTTTCTCTCTTTTTCTTCTTCTCTTGCTTAAGGGTGGTGTAAACCCTAACTCCCACGAAATTGGGTCTTTATAGACCCAATTGGGTCCATGGGAAACACCCAAAGGCTCCCCAAGTGAATAGTAGGTCGGCTAAGGCAAAAAATAGTATAATCCGTCGACCGGTCAAAAGACCCCTCTCTGCCTGAAAAACCCATACAAATTTTCATGCATTCGGTCGACCGGTCAAGGTTCGGTCGACCGGTTCCCTGCATTTTTCTCCTATTTTTGCCTGTGCTTTGTTCTTTCTCCTTTCTTCTACTTACTCTTATACTTATCTATACTACTACTATAATCCAGTTGGTCTCCACGTGGCTTCCCCAAAAGCATCTATTTGAGCTTCAAATTTTTGCCATGTGTCATGCCACATGTCCCTCTTTCTCTTTACGATTGGTCTACCCTCACAATAATCTCCCACACCCCATTAATATCCACTTTAATTCACTCCCATACCATTAATTTCTCATAACTAAAACATTAACTCTCCCTATCTTTTGCCTCCTCACCTACGTTAATTTCCCCCCTCCTCACCCTATTAATTTCTCTCCCCACCCACTTAATTATTCCATCAATTTCCTCTAATTTGTGCTGGCCTACTACACTGCATGGGCAGTGCAGGCAGGGGCGGAGCCAGGAATTTTTCATTGGGGGGGGGGGGGGGGGGCAAATTACATGTATAAGAAAAAATTTGACTTAAGGGTATGGAATTTGGGGGATTTAGGGGCGTAGCCCCTTTTAGGGTAGTTTTTTATTTTGAGATTTTTTTTTCCCGGTAATGCCTTTGAGGTCGCCACGTGTCCCTATTAATACCCCTTAATTGTGGTTAAGATTCACCCACCTATCCTTGGTTTTTAAAAAAGTATCAAATTTCTTTTTGAACCCTTGTTTCAAATTAACTAACACCTAAGGTTAAAATTATTTAGATATTTTTTTCTAAAAACCAAGGATAAGTAGGTGAACCTTGAGATTGGGTGAATTTTAACCATAGTTAAGGGGTGTCAATAAGGACATGTGGCAACCTCAATGGCATAAGGGGACTCCATTAGGTGGCCCACTATATATATGACAAAAAAAATTGGAGGGGCCACTGTATTATATAGGACAAAAATTAGGGGGGCCAAGTATACTAAAATTATTATTTTTTAATTGAGAGGCCCACTATTCATACTTAGTGCACTAAGGAATTACAAAAAAAATTGGGGGGGGCCATGGCCACCCCCCTGGCTCCGCCCCTGAGTGCAGGAGTGCCACCAACAAGAGTGGTCGAGATGATGCTTGGGACTTCGAAATCAGCCCTACATCACTAGGATGTCAATTTGATGGATGGCTTCAACCTGCCAGTTTGGATATGTCGGTGGCAGTGGTGTTGGATGTGGCGTCACAGGGTTTGATGTTGACTTGAACTTGTGCTGCTGATCAGCATTGAAGGTGAAGCAAGGAGGAAAGATGGTTGAGTGTATGAGCGCTTGCTTGACCATCCAATCGCCAAGTATTGCTCCACATGAAACTACGAAAGTCGCCAGACTTTCAAGCCCATAATCTTTGCCACCTCTTCAATGCCATTTGCACACGGAGCTATAGCTATGCCTATGATGACTCTTCAAGCCTCAACAAATGCCAGATTCCTCACTATGTTCACCTTCTACCCTCCAAAATGGGGGATGCCAGGCATTTGACTATGTAGTCAAAATTAAAGTTTTAATTTGTATCTTAGCCTAACTATTAAGTCATAATATCTGTCTTTAATTGTAAAATAAATATATAAATAGGATAATATGATAACTTATGCTTTGACTTTCTATAAATCTAAATCTTTTAAATGTCTTTTCCAAACCCGTGCATTGCACGGAGATTTTGCTAGTTTTACTTTAAAACATTTAAGTTAATGTTTCATTAACTTTAAGTTTTAAATTAAAATAAGGAAATACCCCCCATTTGAATCCAATAAAAATACTTAGAAAATCCAATTCCTCATAATTCAAAATCTAATTTTCCAGTTCTAGGCAAAACCCGATAAATCCGGTTTGTTGTAAATTTTTCCATTGCCCGGGAAACCATTCTAATCATATGAATAAAATCTCATAAAATTAACTAAGCTTAATTAACCTATAAATAACCATTACTGTGATTTTTTATCTCTAAATTCACAAAATTTCATTACATGGTCACTATTCATAGTACTATTCGGCTATGAAAGTGAGATCCGGGGTTCTACACTATATCTTTGAAAATGCTAGAAAATGTAATGATTTATGAACTAAAAGAGATGATCTACAACTCCAATCATTATCTCCAAAGCTTAGATTTTAAATCTATTGAGTTATACCCTATAAACCCAAAAAGTGTCATTCTTGAGCTATTCAACTTCATACTTTGAGAGACTCTTAGTGAGTGTACAAGTGATCTATCAGCTCGTTTTATGAACAAACTAAGATTGTAATCATCACTCTATGAAGTGTATGTAAAAATCAAGAATCGTGGATTCTTATCCTCGAAACGGTGAACTTTGTAAAGCGAATAGATGATTATTCTCATGCACTGTTTAGGCTTAATCTTCACCCGTAAAAAGATTGGTTAGACTTGACTTTCGTCCGAAAGAAAGTTGTAAAGGTTTGGGCTATATCCGTAAGAAGTCTGTACGACTGAGTAAATCGTAGTGAATCCTCTAGCGGGTATAGCCTGAGACGGGGACGTAGACGGGATTACTGAATATCGTGAAAAATATCTCGTGTTTGTTTTCTCTTATTCTTCTCATTTACTTTATTATTTTGATTGCTTGTGCAGAATTACATAATTTATTTCAATTTTAAATAGTATAATTAAAATTCCGCTTAAAGGATTAGAAAGATGGATAACTACTGTCCGCATAGGTAGCCATTACATACTGTTTGCATCCAATAGTGACTTTCACACTAGCCCAGTAGGTAGCCATTTTCATTGCAACAATTTTTGCTCATGGAGGATACACAAAATGTGGATGACTAACAATATGGTCATTCTACATTGGTCATCCAAGGTCACACTTTTGGGATAAGTCAAACACCTGTCAATAGAAAAATAGGCCTCTCAACAGAATCAGTCAGAGTGCATGTGAAAGTACAAAGCATACAAGCATGAATAAGTCTCTAACTGTGTAAGATAAAACTAGTCTAATTTTCAGCCTAACCAAGAGACTATGAAGGTGATATATCCTCAATCAGCAACAAACTCATGTTCAACCCTTAACAAGTATAGAAATAAAGATCACACAAGGAATACAGATCATGCAGGTCAAACAATGGCAACATGACAAAAATATTTTTGGTTTTTATAATTTTTCAATGTTTTTGGATTTTTCAAAATAAAGAAAACAGAAAAACAAACCAAAATAAAAAAAAACTACTAGAATACACAAGCATAGCACTAGGACAAGATATAGCAAACAAAACACACCCTAGGCTATGACAGGCAAGGGCTAAGTGACGCCCTTCAGGTTTCCTTTCTCACCCAAACGGTTTTAACTGTTTGATTGACCCTTTGGTTTCTAGCCATTTCAGTTGAGGTAGGTATGACCTTTTGCCTCTTCCTCCTGTTCCTCCTTTTACAAGATTGAGTCTTAGAATTATGGCGGACATTATGGTTCTCCCCATTACCTCCTTTATATCTAGCATAAGGAGTGTCATGACCATGCTACTGTCTAGAGTTGTGAGCAATTTTCATCACATCTTCACACAAACTCCTAGACTTCTCTACTAAGACCTCAACTCTCCTTTGAAGATTCTCATTAAGATTATTTTGGTTCTCAAAATCATGATTGGGTATTCTTTAAAGTTTAGGACATCGAGGCTTAATATGACCCTTCACTCTACATTTATGACATGTAGGAATGAATTTCTGAGTTGAAGGGTTGTTCCTATTTTCAGGATGGTGTCTTTTAGCACCAGGCTCAGGGTTCGAGGTGGATAGAGTTCCCTTCTCATCTTCATACCTCTGATCTTGATCAAGATCAGTTAACTTGATTTCAAGACTTATCTTTTCATCAAGACAAACATGCAAATCAGATTCGAGAAGCTGAGTCTTGACAAGGAGGGAAGCCTTCTCTTCCTCAAGCTGTGACACAAGAGCTTTCAACCCTGAAGCCACTTGGTCTAGGGCATCTCTTTCCATTTCAATAGATTTGACCTTTTTGGTCATGGAAAGCTGAACCTTTTTCAGCTTTAGGCATTCCTGAAATAGCTCATCATAGACTGCCTCGAAGTCTCTCTCAGAATCTGAGTCATTCTGACTCTCATCATCCTCATCATCACTATGGTGTTGGTCACTCACAACATTTGAAAAAGATTCTTCAATCCCAGATAAAGATGCAGTGAATGTCATATAACTCCTAGTCTTCTCATAAGAAAAACTATCTGATTCCTCAGATTCAGATTCATTGTCATCTTTTGCCTTGCCCTTAAATCTTTTTTTATTAGAGCACTCAGCGGCAATATGGGCATAGCCTTGACATTCATAGCATTGAACATCTTGGGATTTACTATCAGCACCTTTAAGATGTTTCTTGTTTTCAAAGTGCTTAAACTTAGGATTCTCAAAAGATTTTTGTACTTTTGAATTAAATCTCTTATTAAATTTCAAAAAATTTCTAAATTTCTTTGTAAATAAAGTCAACTCTTCTTCATCTTCCTCAGAGTCATTTTCTGAACCATCTATGGATTCTTTGACAGATTTCAAAGTAATAGATTTTGGTTTCTTAGATGGGTTCAGATTTAACTCATAAGTTTGGAGAGAACCAACCAACTCTTCAATTTTGAGAGCATCAACATTTTTGCTCTCTTTGATGGCAGTAACCTTCGATCAAAATCTCTCAAGTAGAGATCTCAAAATTTTTCTAACAATTTTAGACTCAGGAATTCTTTCCCCTAGATTAAAACTAGAATTGACAATGTCACTCATATTAGAATAAAAACTATCAAAAGTTTCATTATTATCCATAATCAACTTTTCAAACTTAGAGGTCAGTATTTGAAATTTAGAGATCTTGATAGTTGTAGTCCCTTCATGGGTAAGTTTAAGAATGTCTCATGCCTCCTTCGAGATGTCACATTTAGAAATACGCCGAAATTCTTCGAGTGTGACAGCAGTGAAGATTGCATTTAGACACTTATTGTTCCATCTACAACTTTCAAGATCTACAGTAGTCCATTAAGAATAAGGTTTAGAGATGGTCTGGTCATCTATGGTCTTTGTTGGATGGATCCAACCTTGTTCAATGGAGATCCATACTCTATCATCTATTGATTTTAGAAACGCTCTCATTCGAGCTTTCCAATAGGCATGATTATTCTCATCAAATAATAGGGGACAAGAGATGGATACTCCCTCTCTTTTGAGATTCATATTCACCGAATATAAGAATGAGATCGCACTAAAAAATTAGTGAACCCGCTCCGATACCAATTGAAAAATCAATCCGATGAACCTCAAATCAATGTTTGAGTTGAGAACTCAATATTTCAAGGGGATGGTTAGGTCTCCCTATAAGTCTATCTACCCTTTTTAATATTTAACAATTACGTTATTAATTAAGGGATGATGAACTCAAAGTGCGGTATAAGGAAAACAAACAAACCACAACACAAGAATTTTTACATGGAAACCCTTCCGGGAAAAACCACGGGACCTCGTCCAGCAATGAAAATCTACTAAGACAAAGAAACAAATACTTACAAGACTCGAACTGTACTCAACCGGACTCGACACTATGATCCTTAGTACTTAGTCCTCCACGCCTCCGAAAGCAATCACGATCTCGCAAGCCTCGCAATCTACGACAGTAGCATGTCTTCTCTTGTGTCTCGACAACCACGATCTCCACGATAGATCTCCGTCAATGAGGGCTTCGGATTCCACCGACCAAATATCACATAACCACGATCCTCCTCAGATCGATCTCCTTTGAAAGGCTCTGGAACACTTCAGCTAATTTTTTATATCCAGAACGGGTTGATGGTTTGATTAAAATCAAATCCTAGATAGACTACATCAATGGGAAAGTCCAAACAAGCAATAATGGAACATTGACTTGCAAACTCTAGGATGGAAGAAGGACTAATCAAGGGAGGGAGAGAAAATCAAAATTAGAGTTTCTATGAACTCTAGAGATAGCTAAAAATCCTCTCAATCCTCTCCCAAAGTCTACTTTTTCGGACTAGAAGGGTTCTAGTTAAATAGAGAACCCAAGACCAAGATATAGAAGTTGCCAAAATGAAATTAGCAAGAAAAACCTTATCAGGATTGACCCTTGGCACTTTGGGTCGACCCAAATGTGCACTTGGGTCGACGACCCAAATGTGCACTTGGGTCGACGACCCAAGTGTCTCTCAGGGTCGACCCTCAAATAACTCATATTCTAGAATTTTTCAGCATACAAAATTTTTCCATATCAGGTCGACTCTGAGATATAAAAATGCATTTTCAGCTCTTGCTTCCTTCACGAAAGTTGTAGATCTTTTCGACGCAGTTGATTTGCTATATTATGGAGCAAAATCAGATATAGGATTTGTGAGATATGCCTCTTACAAGAAACCTTAGTTTTTTAAGAACTTTTAACTTGTTTTGGACTACATATCTAATCACCTAGGGTCCATATGGTTACTCTAAGTCAATTTCCACCTAAGGTATCATATTATAATTATTCTAAGTCAATTCTCACCTAAAGTAACATGGTATCTAGGTCACTTACCATCCTACGAATGAAACGAAGGATATGATCAAAAACTTTAATGTCGTTCATCATTAAGTGGGGCTTGATGTCATTGGATTTTTAATCCAATGGTCCAGATCTCGATAGTAGGTATTATTGAGAGTTTTTAATCACTTCCCTATTATCAATAAACTACCCTTATCATAATCATTATATAAGTCAAACACTTAATTAAATATTTGCTCAGTTCCCATATTACTCCTAACTCATCTATCTATTACGCTTGAAATTCTCTACGTTTATAACCAGACTTCTTGGAGTTCAGTTACACCACTGAGGTCGTCATGTGTCCCTTTTAACACTTTAACTATGGTTAAGATTCACCCACTCCTAAGGTTCACCCACTTATCATTGAATTTTTGAAAAAAAATATAAACCCTAAGAATTAGTGGATTTTAACTAAGGTTTAAAAAACTTAATATTTTCCTAATAACCAAGGATATGTGGGTGAACTCGAGGGGAAGATAAATCTTAACCACAGTTAAGGGGAGTCAAAAGAGACAAATGGAAATCTTAAGGGCATAACAGGACTTCAACTATGGTTAAGATTCACCGACCCCATGGTTCAACCACTTATTTTTGGTTTTTAGAAAAATAATATATTTATATATTTTAAACCTTGATTAAAATTCACTAACTTCAAGGGTTAAAATTTTTTTTCATATTTTTTCTACAAACCAAGGATAACTTGGTGAATCATAGGGTGGGTGAATCTTAATCACAGTTAAGTAATGTTAAAAGGGACACATGTCAATTTCAGTGGCGTAACTGGACTCCTCGCTCTATTGGCAAAATGCTCCGAAAGAAGAACGTCTCGTCAAGGCCCCGCCAACCCCCCATTCTTTGCTATACCCCAAATATTTCTAAAGCTTTTTGGTTCTTAAAATATCCTAACATCATATTTCAATAATCAACGTGTCTCTCACAATTTTTTTTATCCAAAATGTCCCCCAAGTTTCTATACTCAAAATATCCCTTAATTTTTTATTTATTGGAATGTCCTCACTGGCGTCCCTCTTCTCAGTCTTTCTCTCATTCCTCTCTCAGGTGCATCGCTCGTGCTGTCCACTTAGTTATCAATTAAGTGAGTGCATAAAGGAATAAAGAGGAGCTGAATTTAATGTAAGAGAAAATAAGAAGCCTGTGCAATGCACAAAATTTCTAAAAAATGAAAAAAGTAAAGGTAATAATATAAGAACACAAAAATATTATTTATTTCTAAATTAAAAAAATAAAATAAGAAAATAAAAACAAAGAAATACCCACGTATTCTTTTGTTGCTCCCCTAACTCCAATACAAAGAAAGGCAAGTATTGTCCAAGGTCACAATTTTAACAAAGAGAAATAAACAGTTATGTGTCAGCCATCAATGCACCAATACACAATTAGTGGGAAAATTAGATGTTCTCACAAATGTAGAATCTCTTGCATGATTAGAAACAGGACTACCCAAGGAACTGTTGCATTCGTCCAAGAATTTCATTAATAATTATGACGTTATTTAGAGGGTAAAATTGGGTGTCACCCTTCGGGATCATGACTGATCCCCGAGGGTGTGACAAGAGCCCGCAACTTGCCACACTAGGTTAGGCTGGAAAATCCGGGTGGGATTGTCCCCAAAGGGGGAGTGAGAAATGGAACCCATGATCTCCTGCTTGGCAAAAGGCCCAAGAACCATTAATCCACCCTTTCGGGGTTTACTGAAAGACAGGTTGCAAAGCTTAAAAAAGTTATGAATTGAAAAAAGTCATAAATTGGAAGAAGAAAAAGGGTAAACTTGGGACCAACACATCTATACACTCAAATCTATACACTCTCTATGTCTCTTCTTCTTCCTCTTATGTGATCTACTAAATCTTTTGTGACTTCTCTGCAAATTCGACCAGAAGAAGGATGGTTTAGAATGGGTATGTCGGAGAGATCAGATCACAGCCAATTGCAATTGGATTCAAGTGAATTCAATTGCATACATGTCATGTATGGATTGGACGAAGGAAAAATCAAAATTTTAAGAAGTAGATGGCTTTTTTGTCCTTACAACTTTCTTTTTGGTATTTAACCAGCTATTTCTTTAAATTGGTGTATACAAGTGAATAGCGGGGTGCACATAGCACCATCCTTAATTTATTTAAATGTAATTAGATATATTTTATCATTATAATAAACTAGTTGGTGGCACGTGCAATGCACGTAAGAGAGAAAGAGGAGAGAGATTAGGAAGAGAGACCCTAATGAGGGCATTTCGAAAAAAATATATATTTTTTGGGTATAGAAACTTGAGACAGATTTTGGATCAAAAAAATTGTGAGAGACGCGTTGCTTACTGAAATAGGATGTTGAGACATTTTAAGAACCAAAAAGTTTTAGAGACATTTTGGGTATAGCAAAGAAAGGGGGCGGGCGGGACCTTGGCGAGACGTTCTTCTTTTGAAGCATTTGGCCAAGAGAGTGAGGAGTTCAGTTACGCCACTAAGGTCGCCATGTGTCCCTTTTAACACTATTTAATTCATTAAGATTCACCCACCCAAAGGGTTCACCTAATTGTCCTTGATTTAAAAAAAAAAATTAATCCTAGGAGTTAGTGAATTTTAACCAAGGTTTAAAAGAAATTAATTTTTTTTCTACAAACCAAGAATAAGTGGGTGAATTATATGGGTCGATGAATCTTAACCATAGTTGGAGTCTGGTTTCGCCCTTGAGGTTGTCATGTGTCTCTTTTGACACCCCTTAATTGTGGTTAAGATTACCCCTAGAGTTCACCCACCTATCCTGGGTTTTTAGGAAAACATATTAATTTCTTCTAAACACTAGTTAAAATTCACTAATTCTTGGGGTTAAATTTTTTTTTCATATTTTTTTTCTAAAATCCAAGGATAAGTGGATGAATCTTAACAACAATTAAAGAATATTCAAAATGACACATGGCGACCTCAGTGGCCTAATCAGACTCCAATGAGTTTTTGGATATAGAAACTTGAGGGATATTTTGGATTAAAAAAAATTTTGAGAGACACGTTGATTATTGAAATATGATATTGGGACATTTTAAGAACCAAAAGGCTTTAGAGACTTCTTAGGTAGGAAAGTGATTGAAAACTCTCGATGTACTATCGAGAAGTCAGCCGTTCAATTTAAAATCCAACAATTCAAAGGTAAATCCGCATGAAATGATGGGGCCCACTTGATGCTTAGATCAGTTAGATTGTAAATCAACTGTCTTATACTATCGAGAGTTTCCAATCACTTCCCTTTTGGGTATATCAAAGAATGGGGGGTTGGCGGGGCCTTGGCGAGACATTATTTTTTCAAAGCATTTTGCCAAGAGAGCGAGGAGTTCGGTTATGCCACTAAGGTCGACATGTATCCCTTTTAATACTACTTAACTGTGATTAAGATTCACCCACCCCTAGGGTTGACCCACTTATCCTTTTTTTTTTTTTTAATATGAAAAAAAAACCTTAGAAGTTAGTGAATTTTAACCAAGATTTAAAAGAAATTAATATTTTTTCTAAAAACCAAGAATAAGTAGGGAACCCTAGGGGTCAATGAATCTTAACCACAACTGAAGTCTCGTTACGTCATTGAGGTTGTCATGTGTCTCTTTTGACACCCCTTAACTGTGGTTAAGATTCAACTACCCTAGAGTTCACTCAGCTATCCTTGGTTTTTAGAAAAAATATTGTCTTTTTACACCCGAATTAAAATTCACTAATTCTTAGGATTAATTTTTTTTTGTTCATATTTTTTTCTAAAATTCAATGATAAGTGAGTGAACCTTAGGGGTGGGTGAATCTTAACCACAATTAAATAGTGTTAAAAGGGACACATGGTGACCTCAGTGGCATAACCAGACTCTAAGGAGTCCGGTTATAACCGGAGAGAATTTCAAGCCTAATGGATAAATGACGACACTGTGATGGCCGTGAGAGAGAGGAAGGGGAGAGAAACTGGGAAGAGAGACCCTAGTGAGGGAATTTTGAAAAAAAAAATATGGAATAATTTGGGTATAGAAACTTGAGGTACATTTTGGATAAAATAAATTGGGAGAGACACGTTGCTTATTGAAATATGATGTTGGTACATTTTACAAACTAAAAAACTTTAGAGACATTTTGGGTATAGCAAAGAAAGGGGGTGGGTGGGGCCTTGGTGAGACATTCTTCTTTCCGAGTATTTTTCCAAGAGAGCGAGGAGTCCGGTTACGCTATTGAGGTCACCATGTGTCCCTTTTAACACTACTTAATTGTTATTAAGATTCACCCACCCCTAAGGTTCATCCACTTATCCTTGGTTTTTAAAATATATATATATATATGAAAAGAAAAATTAACCCTAGGAGTTAGTGATTTTTAACCAAGGTTTATAAGAAATTAATATTTTTTCTAAACACCAAGAACAAGTGGATGAACCCTAGGGGTCAGTGAATCTTAACCACAATTGGAGTGAATCTTAACCATAATTGGAGTCCTGTTATGCCATTGAGGTTGTCATGTGTCTCTTTTGACACTCCTTTAACTGTGCTTAAGATTCATCTACCCCTAGAGTTCAACTACCTATCCTTGTTTTTTTTTTTTTAAATATTAATTTTTTTTTAAAACCCTGGTTAAAATTCAATAATTCCTAGGGTTAAAATTTTTTTCTTTTTTTTTCCCTAAAATCCAAGGATAAGTGGGTGAACCTCAGGGGTGGGTAAATCTTAGGGGAGAGAGACTGGGAACAGAGACCCTAATGAGGGTATTTCAAAAATAAAAATTAAGAAATATTTTGGGTATAGAAACTTGAGGGACATTTTGAATAAAAAAAAATTGTGAGAGACACGTTGCTTATCGAAATATGATGTTGGGACATTTTAAGAACCAAAAAGGTTTAAAGACATTTTGGGTATAGTAAAGAAAGGGAGCGGGCGAGGCCTTGGCGGGACAATTTTTTCGAAGTATTTTGCTAAGAGAGCGAGGAGTCTGGTTATGTCATTGAGGTTGTCATATGTCCCTTTTAATATTACTTAACTGTGACTAAGATTCACACACCTGGTGTTCACCCACTTATCCTTGGTTTTTAGAAAAATAGAAAAAAAAAAAATTAACCCTAAGAGTTGGTGAATTTTAACCAAGGTTTAAAAGAAATTAATATTTCTATTTTTAAAAACCAAGAGTAAGTGGGGTCTATGAATCTTAACCACAGTTGGAGTTTTGTTACGCCCTTGAGGTTGCCATGTGTCTCTTTTGACACTCCCTAACTGTGGTTAAGATTCATATCCCTAGAGTTCACCCACCTATCTTTGGTTTTTAGAAAAAAATAATTAATTTTTTTAAACCCTAGTTAAAATTCACTAATTATTCCTAAGGTTAAATTTTTTATCATATTTTTTTCTAAAATCCAATGATAAGTAAGTGAACCTTAGGAGTTGGTGAATTTTAACCACGGTTAAAAAGTGTTAAAAAGGGACACATGGCGACTTCAGTGGTGCAATCGGACTCTAAGGATTCCGATTATAACCCTAGAGAATTTCAAGCTCAATAGATAGATGAGTGAGGGTTAGTATGGGAATTAAGCAAACATTCAATTAATTGTTTGTCTTATATAATGCTTATGATAAGGGTAGTTTCAGAATTTTGTAAAATTTCATCTATGTTTTTAAGGGCTCATCATGTATAAGATAAGAAGGAGAAGAAGATGGGATAAGAGTAGAGGGTAGTTTTGGGATTATAAAAAATTCAATCAACGTTTTGAACATGGGGTATCCTCTTTATCTTTACTATTATAATGGGAGAGGCAGGCGTAGCCTGAATTTTCCGAAATTCCTAAACTACCCTTATATAAAACAAAATTTTAATTAAATTCCCAAACTACCCTCATCTATCTATTTAAAGAATAGAATCACAGTCAATCGCGATTGAACTTAGGGAGAGTTCAATCGCACCCGTGGGTTAACACGTGTCCCTTTTAACTCCTATTAACTGTGCTTAACTCCTTCCCCTCGCTCTCACGTGCATCGCACATGCCACCCGCTAGTATTAGTAAAGTAAAAGAAGATAAGAAGGAAAAGAAGATGAGATAAAAGGAAATGATAGTTTTGGAATTACAGCAGATTCAATCAACGTTTTAAACTTGTAGTAAAGAAGAAGATATATATAAAAACTTGTGCTTTTATCCTTTTATAAAATAATATAAAGTGCCAATAATTTTACAAAAAAACTAACAAATTTTTAAAATTGTATATCGTTTTTTGTGTGTAAACTACCAATTTTCCATAGAATGTTTTATTTTAGAAAGATTGTACATGCAAACAATTATACAAAAACAATATTTTGCGTGAATTTCATTTGTTATTCCCTATTTTAGATTGATCCACATTGTGTGTGAACTATTCTTGAAAATCTAATCTACAAAGGAGTATTGGGGGTGTAATACATCGTGTGATTTAGAGTAGGCAAAAACCCTAACCCTAAATCTCGCCCATCAACCTTGTTGCAGGCCATTTGCAGCATCGGCATTGTAGTGAATCCACATACATGATCCACCACGCAATTAGAGAAGTGTGATAGGAAATGGAATAGGATAATAAGATGTGATAAGATATATTGTATATCTTCACAAGTAAATTTGAATTTGAAATCTCATTCTAATCAAATCTTATCCAACTAATCTAGTCTAAAATTTTGAATAAATTTACATTAGATTATTTTGGTAAAATTAGATTAGATTGAAATTTAGTAGTATTTCCATATTCGAATGTATTTCTCTAATATACATACCCTCCTAAGTGTCAACGTAATTAATCCAAAAATTCAATAGAATCATTTGTTCTATAAAATATACAAAGGAAAATAAAAATCATAAACAATAAATGTTGGAACAAAAAAGAAATTATATTGATTGTAATAACCTCGTATGCATAAGATGGAGTTGATTCTAAACAGCTAAAGAATATGAGGCACTGAATACAAAAAAAAAAAAAAAAGTGAGGCACTCCCATTGCGTAGACCTCGATCAATCTATACACACAATAATGAAATCACAAATATGCATGATCACCCACTCAAGCCATCTGATTAACGCCGACGATATGTCAAAAATCATAGACCTAGGCATTTGATGGAACGATATATGAAACAACAACAGTGATATCGTCAATCTTCCCTCCATGGTGTTCGAATCCCGCTTTCCTGGAAGCTCTTGAGAATGGAGTCCAACAGTACTTATCATATGAATTATATAAGGCAAGCTCAGCTAATGTAGAAGCCATACACATTGGATTTAGGCCGTCTCCGGTTCCCTTAATCATAGCCTGTTCGATCTCGTACTCGGCTAAGTTATCGAAGAGTCCATCTGTTCCTGCAACAACTATGTCTCCCGGCTTGACGGGAACTTTAATTATCTGCAGAAGGGGGTGGATGTAAAACTAAGCAAATCTACATTTAAATTTGTTATGACTACAATGAGCCTCAATATGACTCTCACCACTCTGTATTAAAACCTTCAAAAATCGTGGTACTAATGAAATGGTAACAATATATTCAAACAGTAAGAATTTCAGATTGTCGCCAATTCAATGGACAGCCATTTGTTAGCTTTTTCCCTTCAACTATTATTCGAAACTCTGTTCAAATGAAATCCAAACCATGTGAACGTATTTAGCCATTTGGCTGTGCAGTAGTAACTAAATTACAGATAGTTGATTCAAACCGTCGCAATGTTAGGCCATCAATTTACGTTTCCGACTTAAGGGGTGTCAATGGGCCAGGCTTTCACCAGGCCTTTTGTATTTTTGAATAGGCCCAGCCCAAGCCCGGCCCCTTTACAATAGGTTTGTGAGGCTCGAATTTGGCCAGTTGATACCCCTGTTCTTAGTGATTCCTTTTGAATAGGATACTATCCATCTATTTTGATGGTCAACATGCGATAGCAGGCCAGCATTGTAAGTGACGATCCAGATTGGTTTATTGGTTTATGTGTTCCATGTGCCAGCAACTAGCTGATGAGTAGGAAAGACTGGGCCATATATAATAGGAAAGTGATTAAAAACTCGCGAGTACCTGCTATCAAGAGCTGGGCCGTTGGATTGAAAATCTAATGGCTCCAAGACACACATGATTTAAATATGGGCCCCACTTGTCGCTTTGATACCATTAAATTTTCAATCAAGTGGTTCAGCTCCGGCTATCGAGAGTTTTAAATCACTTCCCGAGATAATATAGGTTATAAAAGGAATGATATGCCATTCTCAGCGAGAAAACATAACATTGTACGTTGTACTTGCATCCATTTTTCAAAAGTGTCATGACACGGAAGGAAGTGTCTTTCTCGCTCACTAGCACTCCCTCTAGCTTATAGAACACATACACACACTACACATTAGGGCCTTCGCGTCGTAGCCATACAATACATGAAGTCGCAAACATGGGCATACAGATGAATATAAATGTACGAATACTAACAAAGTGTATGCACCGAGTGCTGCACTTTTCTTGTAACAAGTTAAAAAAATAAATTGATAACAGGAAGAAAAGAGGGTGGTTGTAAAGTATCTTCAAGCTGCATTTCAACAGCACAAGGCAGTTGGAGAATAGTTGAATCAACCCACTGACCTGAGCTGATGCTGGCCGATCACTTCCACGGTCATTCCCCAGTTGGTATGGACAGTTAAAAGAATGCTGTTGTGTAGGGGAGCAGTAGATGATATGACCCTCCCTAAACACTACAAAGCCGCTATCTCCAATGTTTGCCGCGTGCAAGTACTGCTGCAACTAGAAGAAATATGGACAGATTTAGTTTAGATTCCGCCCAAAGATATATATCACAATGCCAGAACTTTTTTCAAAATCAATCTTTTTGGAGTTTATTGCAAGAAATCAGAACTTGAAAGCTTTCTCACTAATGTACTAAGTTGTTGATTCTCTTCATCAACCTGATTAACTAAGCGAGCAATTTAGGGTCCCAATGCTCTCAGATCACAAACTCTACACTGCTTCGCGTAGAGTATCAGTACTTTTTTCTTACCTAATTAATGAGCTTTCCTAATTTATGAGAGGGCATGGAAAATAAAAAATAGCTCACCTGGCCTGTAAGTGCTATTATACAAGCTGTTGCTGCTCCTTCAGACTTGGTGTTTGAGTAGGCTTCTGTTAATACTGTTGCTGGATCAATAGAACCTTTGGATTCATGTTGAACTGCAATCACAGAGTTTGACATGAGTTCCCGAGCATATATTCCCGAGTCTATACCCCTCAGGGAATAACCACCGACACCATCAGACACACCAATGACTCGATCCTCTTCACAGATGAAATGGGCATCCTCCCCTTCAGGCTTCGACTCGCTGTTCTTTGGTAGATAGCAAGACCCTGAAATCAGCTTCAAGTTTCTCTTACTCAAGACATTCCTGCATTTGAAGAGAAAGCAAAAGAAATCAATTGAAGAGAAGAACAAGTACATAAAAAGAAATCAACAAAATGAGATGGCAAAAACAATATGAGAGTACATATTATCCAGTTCATGCCCAAAAGGAAAACTCTTTTTCTAGGTTTAGCAAATGAGTGCCAATTCAGAGTAATCAATGCTCTGAATTGTCATGGCTGCAGCATGACTCAGTCTGGTTCCAAACCTAACATAGTTACAAGGTTGGTAGAAGGAGGTGGTATAAGTTGACTACCACTAGCATGCTGTAACACAATCCTAACATCATTAGAAAACAAAAAGGAACAGAAAGCCAGACTCCCCTACTCAAAGAAATCAATAGTAGCAGCTCCATTAAAAGTTCTCTACTCATAAGCCAAATTTACTAGATATTTTGAGAATGTACATAATTCAGTATAAGCAAAATTTTATTACAAGGATAATCTTAATAGCAACAGCAGTGGTTGCTATTCAGCAAGCGCTACCCTAGTTCCTTCTTCATTTATCTCATTGCCTCTCAGATCAGATTCATGTAAGTGAAAAATATTGAACTACCAAAAGGATGGGGACATTGAGAAGTTGAAAAAATTTGGGTAGGAAGTAACTATAGTATGCATAGAGAAACATCTCACATGTAAACAACAGAGGGTATGCAAAAGAGAGCTAAACATTATATAAAAAGGAAAAATAAAGTTGGGATCCATTCAAATGTTGAATTCAAAATTTAAAGCTCATAACCTGTGCACATGGAACAACCAGGAATGCCTTTCCACGAGAGTCACTGTTATTCAGGTATTATCTTCAACTTTGACCCTCTACTGACTACATTGTATGTTATAGGAACTTGTGGTCCGACAAAGGCTGAGTGGCATGAGAACTCATTGAAGAGCTGTCTAGAGAGCATATGTTTAATGGGATTTTCCATGTGAAGGTTTAATATATATGCCCATATGGTGATTTCAAAAGGCCTATTGTTTGTCATCCTCACTCCTATGCCACTCAACACAAGGATTATTCATGCAAATATGTTCTTCCTTGATATGGGAAGCATAACATTAAGGTATAAAAAAACTTCCATCACCTTCAAAAAACAACATAATTTATGGAAATTGAAGCTTCTATCTTCAACTTTGACCCTCTACTAACTACAATGCTAATTATAGGAACTGGTGAAACAAGTCCATATTTGCAGGGAAGCTATATACAGGGTGGGAAGCTCATTTCCTAGACTCGCTTCCTCGGACAAACTCGCTTCCTAGGAAGCTCGCTTTCTCAGACGGAACCGCTTCCTAGGAAGCACGCTTCCATCACGTCCCATTTAGTAGTCAAGGGAGCTGTATGTGTGAAGTGATGGGGTAGACCAAAGTATATAGCCTAGGGTGTATACTCTAAGCAAGTATCATCGGTTTGTAACCTAAGGGACCTACTTTTCCACAAAAATCTCATGTAAGATAAAATCAAAGGTACCCATAATAACATGAGGGGAATGTAGATTCTATATCTCATTTCTCGCTTCCCCTTTCAGAAGGTTTTTTTGAGGCTCACTTCCCACTTCTCATTTTCGCTTCTCACTCTGGTAACTATGGGTACGACAAAGGCAAAGTGACATGAGAACTCATGGAAGAGTTGTCTAGAGAGGACATGCTTAATAGGATTTTCCATGTGAGAAAGGTTTAATGTACACGGTGATTCGAAAAGGTCTATGGTTTGTCATCCTCACTCCTTTTAGCCAATGCAACTCAAAATAAGGATTATTCATGCAAATATGTTCTTCCTTTTTTTTATAGGTAATCACACAATAAATATATAGAAAAGCAAACAAGAAGTACAACATCCTAAAATAGATCAAAGATTCACACATAATATGAACCAAAGATCGCAAGAACAAAAGATAAGATAAACAATAACAACAGAAAATCAGGAACAATGTATGAAAGATAACAACTAGTATACTACCACAGCCTATTGTAGCCCCTCATCCTCGAAATTCTCTTTTATAGCGCACCATACTAGAAGAGACTATCGAGTTCTATGATACACTCAATCTTCAGAAGATGCAATACCATCAAAAACTCGTTTGTTTCTCTGTTTCCAAAGGGCCCACCCTCTAGCTCCCGGGAGCATAGCCCAAATCACCGAGACTGGACCCTCCAAAGGAAACAAAAACCAACCTGGTAAGGAACTCCGAAGGGATCTAGGAAAGATCCAGATGATTCCCAATTGGCGAAGGAATTAACCCTAAATGAAATAAGCAAAAGGACAATAATGAAGAAGAAAGTGGTCAACCGAACGATGAGTCATCCTTCACCCCCTATTTTGCAAGTGATCACATATGAGAATCTTATCATGTGTTGCCGTCCAAAGGAAAAAAAGATACCTTAGATGAAATGTCAGGATTTCATATAGCCCGATATAGAAAATGAGAGAACAAGGATAAAATCGCAAAGAAAGTAGAAAGGATCTCACACTAAATTGCCTTTGTTGTCTTTTGACCAAACTCTAACATCCCTCTTATGCAAACTTAGACTATCAGAAGACACACGGGTTAACAGTCTAAGAAGATCTTCTACTTCCCAATCATTTAGGTTGCATCTAAACCTAGGAGTCCAAGCTGCAAGCTCACCAATTCCTTGGATACATGAGGCCACACTAAGGTTTTTGTCCAAAGCTAAGGAGAAGAGGTTCCCAAAATCCTTTTGAAAGGAAGTTTGGCCACGCCAGATGTCTTCCCAAAATTTAATCTTAGAACCATAACATTTAGGTCAAAAAAAATTTAGATCAACTTCAGAACAACAAGAACATAATTTATGGACATTGGAGCTTTTACAATGTCTCTTCATTGTATTTACTCTTTCGGAACAAAAATAATCTTATGACAACCACCCTAAATCCTGTATACTGAATACAAACTGATAACTCCTCAAAAAATTCAAATACCATAACAGTCACTATACCTAGTCTCATTACCCGGCAAAGAAGAAAATATTTTGATTTCCATTCATCTGTTTGTTTCTACATAAGCCGCTGTTTGTTTCTACATGCAATTTGTACGTTTTCTTATATTAGCATAGAGTTTTAAAGGACACCAAATCATGAAGAAATCCATTTCTTTTTTAAATGTTTACTTCTTTCAAGTTCATACTATTTTTGAAATTTATATCATGGGTCACAAAACTCAAAATTATTTGCTGTTGTAATATAAGATGTAGACAGTGTTCAGACTTACACTAAACCATCTTAAATCATTATGAGTGGAAGAAAAAAATGAAATTTGAAGGCTTTACCAGTTGGGTTTCTTGGGAATCTCCAGAAACACAAAATAAATGTGGGTTCTCATTGGTTTCTAATGCTACAGGGTGGTAGTGAAGGAGAAACCCAGACGTGGTTCTTCTTGTAAATTGTAATTATGTTATTGATATTTGCCAAGTCCATATGTGACCCCATTCAGGTTCTGCATTTCATCAAATCTATTGCCCAAATTCTCAATATCCACATCACATAGCATGCAGTTATATGCTTCAGATTTTTAGGTTCCCTGGAAGAGATGGCTGTTGTGTTATGCAATAGAAAAAAGCCATGAAGAGGAACTTGAAGACCTACATGATTATTTTCAAGAGTTTTTGCAGAGGGAAAATAAAACAATGCCAATTGAGAGGCTCAATGATTTTCTGCTACCTATTTGTAGATCAAACTACCTTCTAATTTTTTCATGTCCTCAGAATAGCAGGAGAATGTGAGGTATATTTTATATGGCCGACAAATGGGGTTGAGGTTGAGGATTTTGTATTTCACACACCTAGTCCTGAAGTACTATTTTATTAATTTCTGTCTTTTTAATCACCTCATTTTGTTCTGACAGTTTACCAGAATATCAGAGATAGGTTCCTTCAGTTCAGGCAAGTATGTGAGCATATGATATTATGATCAAAATACAAAGAGGGAATGATGCAAAAATAAAGAATACGAGGGAAGGATGCAAAAATAAAGAATAAAAATGGTCAAGTGGCCAAAGGTAGTCTATGTCATTTCCCATGTGTTAGTGAAAGTTTTAATTTCTAATCATTGTGAGGAATATACCATTTTCATTGAACCAAAGGGAAGTCTGTTTGCCATCAGCTATCTGGATTTTGAATAGATGAGCTAGTGAAAAAACCCATAATAAGACGGTTAAAGTAATTGAATTCCTTATTTTCAAATTAAACACAGATTTGGAGAACATATTCAAAAAATTTCTAAATTGGCTTAATTCACATCAAACGGTAGCATGGATGCACTATCAATATTTTCAGACCAGAAGTACAAAAATTCTGTACCCTAGAAGAATTTATAGTCTTAAACCCCGATCTTAGAAAAACCCAAAAGAAACAAGGAACAATCCAAAATACCAATCTCATTCTAAGACCATAACCATTCAAAAGGGAAGCAGGAAAAAAAATGTACAGACAAAGAGTCTAACAATCAGAACAGTAATATTTTCATTAAAAGAGATGAGGTTTTATTACCAATCAAAAGAAGCTCCATCAGAAACCGACCTAGAATATTCGAGACGACGAATTTTCGACGGTTTTGGTTGCCATTGTTCTTGAACTGTGAAGGCCAACATGATTCAAGTTCTTTCACTTCGTCCACAAGATCTGCACATCAGATAGTACATTATCTTTCTGAGAAATCAGACTATCGTATACATTCTAAAAAAAAACCAAAAGCTACAAGACCTCAACAAACCTAAGCGGCATCAAATCGACGAAAGTTTGGACAAACTCAAGTATCCGAAGAACAAAATCGAACTGCAACAGAAAATTTTCGGTAGAACGAGAATCAAACGTCACCTCTCGTCTTTTCGTTTGAGCAAATCAAAAACCCTAGAATTCAAGAAGAAATCAGATTCGCAAGTGGAGAGACGCTCTGTAACGGATACTTATTTCGGTTTTTTTAAAATGTTTCTAAATACTTATTTCCAAAACAAAAAAGTTTCTAAATACCTACTTACGGGCTACGGCTTACCCGACCTGTAAACCCCTCCCAATATCCGAGATTTGCACGGGTTTGGATTCCCTTAACCCATTTATGATTGGGTCGGGTTTTGATTAGGCATGCCTAATAGGTTGCTGATTATATATTTTAGAGATATTAAATTAAGTGAAAAAAGCTAAACTCCTGGATTTGAAGAGGAGGTTAATGTTAGTGTGGGGGGAAATATCTGCCTTGTTGATTCTGATACCACGTGTACGCCTTCGAAGAACAGTTGCACCTTAGATCCTCTTGAATGATTGGGTAGGATGACCTGTGAATACACTCCAACAATCAAGCCAATAGCAAGGGGACGAAGGGGGATACACCAGTTGTCTTTATGCGTGCCTTTAACAATTTTCACCCTCACAAATGTCCTCCTTCTCAGGGTCTTAGCATTCACCCGAGGATTTGAGAAGTCATATCATCTTTTTCGGGGTGTTTTTCAGCTGGTGGTGCGTGTGGTATACCTTTCTTAATGTTTGGGGACTTCGGGTGTTGCACGTGATCATCAATTTAATAAACCTCGTAATAGTTACAATTTCATTAAATAACGACTAGTATGGGGTGTCGAACCATATAAAATTGCATTGGTTTTGTTGCATTTTTCTTAAGATTATTTTTAATTCAATAGGTAACAGAGTTGATTTGATTTGAGGGTTTTTAAACAAAGAAAAAAATTTTAAATAATGACTTCTATTTTAATCAACTAAACTAAGAATTTTTGTGATATCAATGAGATAAGATTTAGGGTGTTTGAATCCACCACTAACCTCTTAAATGAACCTGCATGTATCCATTCCGTTTTCTCAAGTGTAAACAATAGGGATGAGAGTGACTACAAGTCTCAATTCATCGAAACAAGAATGATTCAAGGATCAAACTCTAGGCATGCCCTATCTGTGACTAGCACGAGAGATACACACTAAATTAGGATTGCTAAATCACTCGTCTTCCCTAGCATATAACATCTTATAATTCAATTCCTCGACAGTAAAACATTTGCATAAAATTCATATCAACAATAGCAAAAAGATTATATGATTGATCTCAATCTCAACACAATAAAACCTAAGACAAGTATAAAATCATATTGAAACCGAATATCGAATCTATTAAACTCAGTTGAAGAACAACTCTCCCATTAAGCAATCATTGTCTACAAAAATAAGAAAACTTAAATAAAATACATGATATACAATTACTTGACTAGGGTTTCATCTAAACCCTAGAAAAAGAGATTTATTCACAGAGAGGGTGGAAAACACCGCTTTCAACGAAGAACACAAAGAACTCATCCTCCTACCTTCATAGATCTCCAGAGCATTCTTTCTTCAAAATCTCAAAATTCAGAACCCTTTCTCAAGGTAAGTAGACTTCCTTTTTATAAAGAGTGACACTTTGTTACTAATTCGGGTTTTAGAAACCCCCAAAAGGGTCAGCTTCCTAACTTTTGTGCACAGACTTCGAGGCCAAAAAAATCCGATTACGATCGATCGTCAGTGAGCTGCGATTGATCGTCGGCTACCGTAATTTTCTACTCTACTATTGTTGTAGGCCGCGAGATTTCCACGCCTAATTCTATTGGAGTGTATCAATTTTAGTGTGTCCACATCACATCTAAAGAAAAATTGATGTAGTGCATAGCTCTTAGTATGCTTACCTTATACCAATCAAATGAGTTATGGATGTAAGAATCACCCACCTTGGCAGTAAGGAACACCCTTGCTGCCCAAAATTGAAATAAAATTAAGTAGGGTCTTTGATAAACCCCACCATGGCAGCAAGGAGCACCCTTACTGCCCCAAATTGAAATTAAATAAGAGGTGTCATTAATAGACCCCACCGTGGCATTAAAGAAGCACCCTTATTACCCCAAATTAAAATTAAATAAATTGGGTCTTTAATAGACCACATCATAGCAGTAAGGAGCACCCTTGCTACCCCAAATTGAAATTAAATAAGAGGGGTCATTAATAGACCCCACCATGACAGTAAGGAAGCACCCTTGCTACCCCAAGTTTAAAATTAAAGAAATTGGGTCTTTAATAGACCCCCACCATTGAAATTTAGTAGTATTTCCATATTCGAATGTATTTCTCTAATATAAATACCCTCCTAAGTGACAATGTAATTAATCCAAAAATTCAATAGAATCATTTATTCTATAAAATATACAAAGGAAAAATAAAAATCATAAACAATAAATGTTGGAACCAAAAAGAAATTATATTGATTGATAATAACCTCGTATACATAAGATGGAGTTGAACCTAAACAGCTAAGGAATGTGAGGCACTGAATACAAAAAAATGAATGTGAGGCACTCCCATTGCGTAGACCTCGATCAATCTATACACACAATAATGAGATCACAAATATGCATGATCACCCACTCAAGCCATCTGATTAACCCTGCCGATATGTCAAAAATCATAGACCTAGGCACTTGACGGAACGATATATGAAACAACAACAGTGATATCGTCAATCTTCCCTCCATGGTGTTCGAATCCCGCTTTCCTGGAAGCTCTTGAGAATGGAGTCCAACAGTATTTATCATATGAATTATATAGCGCAAGCTCAGCTAATGTAGAAGCCATGTACAGTGGATTTAGGCCGTTCCCAGTTCCCTTAATCATAGCCTGTTCGATCTCGTACTCGGCTAAGTTATCGAAGAGTCCATCTGTTCCGGCAACAACTACGTCTCCCGGCTTGACAGGAACTTTAATTATCTGCAGAAGGGGGTGGATGTAAAACTAAGCAAATCTACATTTAAAATTTGTTATGACTACAATGCCTCACAATATGACTCTCAGCACTCTGTACTAAAACCTCCAAAAATCGTGGTACTAATGAAATGGTAACAATATATTCAAACAGTAAGAATTTCAGATTGTCGCCAATTCAATGGACAGCCATTTGTTAGCTTTTTCCCTTCAACTATTATTCGAAACTCTGTTCAACTGAAATCCAAGCCATATGAACGTATCTTAGCCATTTGGCTGTGCAGTAGTAACTAAATTACAGAAAGTGCATTCATGATAGTTGATTCAAACCGTCGCAATGTTAGGCTCACTTAAGGGGTGTCAATGTGCATTCATCAATTTACGTTTCTCACTTAAGGGGTGTCAATGGGCCAGACTTTCACCAGGCCTTTTATATTTTTGAATAGGCCCATTCAAAAATATTTCTCACTGACAAACGTTTGTGAGGCTCGAATTTGGTCAGTTGATACCCCTGTTCTTACTGTTTCTTTTTGAATAGGATACTATCCATCAATTTGATGGTCAACAGGCGATATAGCAGGCCAGCATTGTAAATGACGATCCAGATTGGTTTATTGGTTTATGTGTTCCATGTGCCAGCAACTAGCTGATGAGTAGGAAAGTCTGGGCCATATATAATAGGAAAGTGATTAAAAACTCACGATAGTACCTGCTATCGAGAGCCGGGCTGTTGGATTAAACATCTAATGGCTCCAAGACACACATGATTTAAATATGGGCCCCACTTGTTGCTTAGATACAATTAAATTTTCAATCAAGTGGTTCAGCTCCTATTATTGAGAATTTTAAATCACTTCCCTATATAATACAGGTTATAAAAGGAATGATATGCCATTCTCAGCGAGAAAACATCGTGTCCTTGCATGACACGCGGAAGAAGTTGTAAGAAGTTGTACGTTGTACTTGCATTCATTTTCAAATTCAAAAGTGTCATGACACGGAAGGAAGTGTCTTTCTCGCTCACTAGCACTCCCTCTAGCTTATAGAACACATACACACACTACACATTAGGGCCTTCTCCCGTCGTAGCCATACAATACATGAAGTTGCAAACATGGGCATACAGATGAATATAAATGTACGAATACTAACAAAGTGTATGCACCGATTGCTGCACTTTTCTTCTAACAAGCTCAAAAAATAAATTGATAACAGGAAGAAAAGAGGGTGGTTGTAAAGTATCTTCAAGCTGCCTTTCAACAGCACAAGGCAGTTGGAGAATAGTTGAATCAACCCACTGACCTGAGCTGATACTGGCCGATCACTTCCACGGTCATTCCCCAGTTGATATGGACAGTTAAAAGAATGCTGCTGTGTAGGGGAGCAGTAGATGATATGTCCCTCCCTAAACACTACAAAGCCGCTATCTCCAATGTTTGCCGCATGCAAGTACTGCTGCAATCAGAAGAAATATGGACAAATTTAGTATAGATTCACAATGCCAGAACTTTCAAAATCAATCTTTTTGGAGTTTATTGCAAGAAATCAGAACTTGAAAGCTTTCTCATTAATGAACTAAGTTGTTAATGCTCTTCATCAACCTGATTAACGAAGCAAGCAATTTAGGGTCCCAACGCTCTTGGATCACAAACTCTACACTGCTTCCCGTTAAAGCTAATTGGGAGGATCTCAGTGAGTATCAGTACTTTTTTCTTACCTAATTAATGAGCTTTCCTAATTGATGAGAGGGCAGGGAAAATAAAAATAGCTCACCTGGCCTGTAAGTGCTACTATACAAGCAGTTGCTGCTCCTTCAGCCTTGGTGTTTGAGTAGGCTTCTGTTAATACTGTTGCTGGATCGATAGAACCTTTAGGTTCATGTTGGACTGCAATCACAGAATTTGACATCAGTTCCCGAGAATATATTCCTGAGCCTATACCCCTCAGGGAATAACCACCGACACCATCCGACACACCAATGACTTGATCCTCTTCACAAATGAAATGGGCATCCTCCCCTTCAGGCTTCGACTCGCTGTTCTTTGGTAGATAGCAAGACCCTGAAATCAGCTTCAAGTTTCTCTTACTCAAGACATTCCTGCATTTGAAGAGAAAGCAAAAGAAATCAATTGAAGAGATGAACAAGTACATAAAAAGAAATCAACAAAATGAGATGGCAAAAACAATATGAGAGTACATATTCATCTGTTTGTTTCTACAAGCTCCTCTGTTTCTACATGCCATTTGTACATTTCCTTGTATTAGCATAGAATTTTTAAGGACACCAAATCATGAAGAAATCCATTCCGTTTTTAAATGTTTACTTCTTTCAAGTTTATATTATTTCTGAAATTTATATCACGGGTCAGTGGGGTCACAAAACTCAAAAGTATTTGCAGTTGTAATATAAGGTGTAGACAGTGTTCAGACTTACACTAAACCATTTAAATCAATATGAGTATCATTCACACATTCATCCCAAACCATTTTGCAGAGTTCAGGTCTGACTTTTGTGTTGTGGTTTCCATCTTAGTTTTAAGAATTGGAGGTAAGAGGAGAGATATTTCGATCGATTGCAGCGTTGGAAATGATTCAAAGCATTGTTTCAGTGTTGATGGTAAAAGGGTGTTGCAGGTTAAGAGATTGAAGTGGAAGTTTAGAGTGAATAAGAGGATTGAAGTTGATGGGGTTCCGATTCAGGTCTCTTGGGACGTTTATAACTGGTTGTCCAAAGATTCTGATGACGAACACGCTGTGTTTATGTTCAGGTTTGAGAAAATGGGGTTTGAAGAAGATGAGTTGATTGAGAAGAATCGAATGGCTTTGTCGCCATTACATTCTTGTGGGTTTGGGATGATGGCTTTGAGAAAATGAAGAAGAGCTTGTTGAAGACAAGGAGTTCTTAATCTTCTTCAATGTCTTCGGCTTCATCTGGGTGCTGTTCTTCGGTGATGGATGGGCGAGTATGGAGGAAAATGAGTTGCAGAACCCATCTGAATTTTCTTTGATGGTTTATGCTTGGAAGAGCTGAAAAGATTGAAAGTTTATTTGATTCTGATTGAATTCCTTGTAACATTTAGATTTTCTTGCTAACCCATTTGTTCTTGAACATAATAGAACAAATCAAAACTTAGAAATTGATATATAGATTGATAGTCTAACATTCTCTTTCTCCACAGAAATTAAGAAAAAGTTTCTCTTTTTTTCTTTTCCTTTAATCTTTGTTCTGGTTCTCTTCTTTCTTGGCTGAATTTGGTGTTTTGGATTATAATTAATCAAAGCTAGCAAACAAAGAATTCTTCTTATGTTCTTTTAGTTTGATTTTGAGGCTCTCTTCCATGTTCATCCTGCCAATGAGGACAAAAGAAGGTGAGATGGGGGCCAATTTCACCTAGATTAGACGTTTTACTTACTCAGCCGAGTCCTACAGGGTAGAAGTGAGTTTTTGGAAAGTATTGCTTGCACCGAGACATAAGAACACATTTAAACAAAAAAAAAAATTTAATTATTCATATTTTAGGCTGAATTTTCCTGGTATGTATACTAATTCTTATTTAATGAAATTTGGAATGTGCTAAGTAACAGGCTAACAGGCATTAACGGCCACAACAAAAATTTAGATTGAAATATTTTCAGATCTGCAGACAGTAGAGAGAACGATATGGGCTTTATTTTGTGGTCTATCCTCAAAGCAGACTATGCCCAAAACCAGACTGGTCCTGGTTAATTGATCCGGGAGTGCTATTAATATTGGTCTATGCGGCTAGCCAATGTTATCTTTTTAACTCTCTCTCTCTCTCCAATTAAATTGGGTTCAGCCTCTTGAGTCCGTGTGTGTTGGCCTACTATGTGATTACATCTTTACCGAAAAATAGAAATAAAATCAGACCTTAATTTTAGCCCTTTTTCATTTTGCACAGTTCAGATCTCTCCAATTAGTGCTAGAAGAATTTCATCTCGCGCCCACAAAAATGTAACACATGCCTAGATTCTTAAATTTTTCTAAAACTTTAATTGAGTAAACATTAATTGTCAAAATTAATATTTACTCAATTATTATTATGGGCAGTGATTAGCCGACCACACATTTGACTACAATGTTGTGTCTATGTATCCCTTTTAACACCCCTTTAACTATGGTTAACCTTAAGAAAATTAAGGTTAGTATTTTTTTTTCTAAAAATCAAGTCTAACCCTAAGAGTGATTGAATCTTAACCACAATTAATAAGCATTAAAAAGAGGGACATGGACTAATGAGGCCCGCACATTCTACAAAAAATAGTGGAATGCGGTAAGTTAAACATTTTCCTATACCCAATCAGACATATGGTAATTGGTAAGGTGTCATAAGGGTAGATCCACACACCCACTCTAAAAGAGCTTAACTAATGGAGGAGTGGAGGCCCCTTATACATCCCTGGGGAGCTTTAGTACCCAACCGATGTGGGACCAAAAACAAGTGTTGCATTTTTGTGAGTAGCGAAAGAAATTCATCTGGCTCACATGATCCTGTGTGTTTCTTGGCACCTTCGCTATTGACATTTTGTTTTTCTTTGCTCCTTTCCTGCTTGAACAAACAACTAATTAACTCCTCTCCATTCCAAAAAAGGTGGCAAAATGGAAATTTGAAGGCTTCACCAGTTGGGTTTCTTGGGAATCTCCAGAAACACAAAATAAATGTGGGTTCTCATGGGTTTCTAACGGTACGAGACGTGGTTTTTCTTGTAAATTGTAAACTACCCATTGATGCGCTATCAAATATTTTAATTCACACATTCTCAGCAGTACAAAAAATCTGTACCCTAGACGAATTTATAGTCTTAAACCCTGATCTTAGAAAACCCCAAAAGAAACAAGGAATAATCCAAAATACCAATCTCATTCTATGACCATAACCATTCAAAAGGGAAGCTGGAAAAAAAATGTACAGACAAAGAGTCTAACAATCAGAACAGTTACATTTTTATTACCAATCAAAAGCAGCTCCATCAGAAACCGATCTAGAATATTCGAGACGACGAACTTTCGACGGTTTTGGTTGCCATTGTTCTTGAACTGTGAAGGCCAACATGATTCAAGTTCTTTCACTTCTTCCACAAGATCTGCAAATCAGATAGTACATTATCTTTCTGAGAAATCAGACTATCGTATACATTCTAAAAAAACCAAAAGCTACAAGAACTCAACAAACCTAAACGGAATCAAATCGACGAAAGTTTGGACAAACTCAAGTATCCGAAGAACAAAATCGAACTGCAACAGAAAATTTTCGGTAGAACGAGAATCAAACGTCACCTCTCCTCTTTTCGTTTGCGCAAATCAAAAACCCTAGAATTCAAGAAGACTCGTTTGCTCAAAATAGAAACCCTAGAATCGAGAAGAAATCAGATTCGCAATTGGAGAGACGCTCTGTAACGGATACTTATTTTGGTTTTTTAAAATGTTTCTAAATACTTATTTCTAAAACAAAAGTTTCTAAATACCTACTTACGGGCTAGGCTTACCCGACCTGTAAACCCCTCCTAATATCCGATATTTGCACGGGTTTGGATTCCCTTAACCCATTTATGATTGGGTCGGGTTTTGATTAGGCATGCCTAATAGGTTGCTGATATGTTAATAAGTGATTATATATTTTAAGTATTTAATTAAGTAAGAAAGCTAAACTCCTGGATTTGAAGAGGAGGTTGATGTTAGTGTGGGGGGAAATATCTGCCTTGTTGATTCTGATACCACTTGTATGCCTTCGAACAACTGTTGCACCTTAGATCCTCTTGAATGATTGGGCAAGATGACCTACGAATACACTCTGACAATCAAGTCAATAACAGGGTGACAAGGGGAGATACACTAGTTGTCTTTATGCGTGCCTTTAGCAATTTTCACCCTCACAAATGTCCTCCTTCTCAGGACCTTGGCGTTCACCTGAGGATCTAAGAAGCCATATCGTCTTTTTAGGGGTGTTTTTCAACTGGTGGTGCGTGCCGTATGCCTTTCTTAATGTTTGGGGACTTCGGGTATTGCACATGATCATCAATTTAATCAACCTCGTAATAGTTATAATTTCATTGAATATCGACTAGTATGAGGTGTCGAATCACAGAAGATTACACTGGTTTCGTTGCATTTTTTTCAAGATTATTTTTAAGTGAATGGGTAACAGAGTTGATTTGATTTGTTGGTTTTTAAACTAAGAACAAAACTAATGACTTTTATTTTAATCAACTAAAGTAAGAGTTTTTGTCAGCTCAGCCTCGGTACGAAGGGCATATCTATCGACTCAGTCTCAATACAGACGACATATTTATCGACTCAGACTCGGTACGGACAGCATATCTATCTACCCAGCCTCGGTACGGACGGTAAATCTATCGACTTAGCCTCAATATGGATGGCATATCTAACGACTCATATCACCCACTCACCACCTCCCCTGACCTAAGAGGATCTATGAATATTAATCCACCCACTCCTGACTATCAATCACCGAGGAAACAAACAAACATCTTTTGTCATCAGTGCCTCTGTTGGGTGCGTATCTGCTCATACAGGTTAATGCCCCCCCTTTAGGTGACGTTCTTGAGTTCGTAAACTCAATACAATCAGAGATCCTTAGACCCAAAAAAACCCTGGGTTCATTGACCCAATGTCATCCTAACTCTCCCTGACTGTCAGTCACGGAGGAAGCCCGACATACCACATCTCAAGACCTATTCAAAGAGGGACCACAGATAGCATCTCACCCAGGTTAGGTTTTCAAACCAGAGGAAATCCCCAATTAATCCAAGCCTAGCTTGATTAATTGATTACGTTGGGCCTCGCGCCTCTGGATCACTTTCAAAAGTATATTGTTCTAATGGGAAACATTATCTGACCAATGGAACATATCCGGGCCAATGGATCCCGCCATCACCTAGCAACATTCACACACATCACATTACATACGTACTTAACTCAGGTTAGGTTTTCGAACCACAAGACAACCCCAATTAACTCAAGCCTCGCTTGAATAACTGAAACAGTTGGGCCTCGCGCCCGTGGATCAAGTCCGATCACACACCATCCCTTTAGGGAATGTTTCCCGGCCGATGGATTTTTCCATCGCCTTACACGACCTCCAGACAGACTTTTCGACACCCTAGGGTGACGTTACAACACGTATTGAACCCAATACGGGCTTCTCAGAGGTCCACCCTAAGGTCTAAATACCAAAACAACTCAAACACACATTTCTTGGCACTGACGATCAATTGACAGTGCTGGACGGCGATCGATCGCCCAAGCATTTGCATGTTGATGATCGATCGCCCATTCAGGGTGATCGATCCCCCAGTACACAGTGAGCCTAAATCTGGGGTTTTGACACCCGAGACCGAGAGTTACACCCCTCTACTCATTTTCCACGCACATTCATCCTTTCCACACAGGGTCTCCGACCCTTTTCCATCCACGTCATTCAAAACATACATTCCACAGACAATAAAGTAGATTAAAATAGGAAAAATAAAGAAGAGGGAAGGGGGGTTTTACCTCCCTTTATGGATTTCGAGATGACTGGGAAGAAACGAACACCACTAACGTGCTCAGAAAAACGATCAACACCAAGGTAGAGCTTCTCTCTCTCTAACATTTACTTTCTTTATCTAATTTTTTCTCTTTCTCTCTCTACACGTCGATCGAAACACCAGGGAAGAAATCGGACGCTGCCAACACGTCGGAAGCGTCGAAATATCCCAAGAGGAACCTTCACCTTTCTTCTCTCTCTTCTTTCTCTTTCCTCTTTCTCTCTCTACACGTCAGAAGCAAATGGCTAGAACCTCCCCACTGTAAGAAATGGGTGAGAATGAGGGGGGTTGGCCCCCTTTTATAGGCCAAGGGTCATATGTCTTGCTCATGACCACCATTAATGGTCCCTTTGACCAAGTCAATGGTTTGACTGTTTGACTATTTTTCTGACTTTTCTTGCGTATACAGCCTCCGAAACCCTACTTCATGACATCCGATAGTGATGAAACTTCAAATGACCGAACTTTAGACAGACCGATACTCGTTGTAGAAATTTTGAAAAAAATTATGAGTTTTGACTATCAAAAGTAAGTCCGAAAGAAAATTGTAAAACTCGCTAATTTCTTGATTTTGGATACAAAACATGCTGCCGTTTCTTTTTGAGATGATGAACTGCCGATACGACAGACAGTCATCCCCCCGATCGACCGACATGCTATGGTACCAATTTCACAGATTTCTATTGGAACACCCGATAAATATCGAGTCCCACTAAATTTCGATAATATATGAATTTCCTGGTTTTCTCGATTTTCTTACGTACAAGGCCCCCATGGTCTCGTGAATCGATACACGGTGGAATCCGTATCACAAGAGATCGACCCTATAGCCAACCGGTATGTTGTGTGCGATTTTCGAGAAAAAACACAGAATTTTTGTCTGTACACTTCAATTCTGAACAAAACCCACTTTCCACAAAATTATCAAACACTTAACTAATTAATCGCAGTTAAGGACCCATAAACTCATAATTTTATTATATTAAAATTTCCCTACACCATGGTTCCTCCCTCATTTCCCTACACCACCCGCAGGTATTCATCCTTCTCGCTCTCTAAACCCTTCACTCCTTAACAGGTCCCTCATCCTTTCCAGGTCCATCTATCATAGCTCATATACAATTTCAGCATGAAGAGCATAATATAGAGGATGAGCTTGCAGATGATGTTAATCGGAAGATATCACTGGAATATATGAATGAACCCTGATATCGAACCACAATTCCCCTCAGCTAGTCTAATGGCTTGTCACCACAGTATCATTGGAAAGTGATCGTCAATTTATTAAACTTTGTAATAGCTATAATTCCGTAGAATAGTGACTAGTATGGGGTGTCAAACCCCAGAGGATTGCACTGGTTTCGTTGCCTTTATCTCCAGATTAAGTCTAAGTCAATGACTTAGATTGATTGATTTGATTGGATTGATTTTAACCTAATTAAACTATAATATTTTATTAATCCTAATTAACTAAGAGCTTTTTATTATATATCGGTGAGAAAAGATCTAGGGCGTTCGAATCCACTACTAGCCTCATATTTAAATCCACAAGTATTTATTCAGGTTTCTTAAGCATAAATAATATGGATAAGATCGACTACAAGTCTCGACTCATCAAAACAAGAATGATTCGAGAGATCAAACTCTAAGCATATCCTATCTTCGGTTAGCACGAGTGATATACATTAAACTAGGGTTGTGATATCACTCGTCTTCCCTGGGCATAAAATATCATATAATCTAATTCCTCAACAATAAAAATCATTGTATAAAGTCCATACCAACAATCACAGAACGAAGGTATGAATGAATTCAATCTCAACACAATACAACCAAAGACCATATTGAAATTGAGTATAAACTCGAATAAACTTGGTTGTATAACAACTCTCTCATTATGCAATCATTGTCTATATAAGGGAGAAAACCTAAATAAAATAGAAGGGATACAATTACTTGGCTAGGGTTTCATCTAAACCATAGAAAAAAATATTGGTTTATGGCGAGGGCGAAGAAGATCGCTTTCAACGAAGAACACGAAGAACCCTTCCTTTAACCTTCACAGATCTCCAGAGCTGTCTTCCTTCAATTCTCCAAAATTTAGAACATTTTTCAGTGCAAGTCGCTTTCCCTCTTATAGAGACCTCATCTTTGTTGCTAATTTCAACTTTTAGACACTCCCAAATGGTCAACACTTCAGCTTTTGCGCGCGGATTATGTGGCCAAAAATGAAGATGATAATCGATAACCAGGTAGGGATGATCGATCGTCCATTCCTGGAATTTCTTATTTGGCTACGGGTTTGTGGACGATCTATCACTGGAATGCATTGAGGGAGTCCAAACTGACGGAGGACTCGGAGTGGTGCATAGACTGCTGAGCCGGTTAGATCGGTAAGGATCATGCATCGCCTCCCGGTTATGACGACACAAGGTATCTTTTTCAGGACAAACCACTCGCATTGCCAGGTGATCTCCTCCTCTGACAGGCCTTGGAGATGCTGGTAGAGCACTCTGACGTCGGTAGTCACTATTTGTTCCCAATTCTGAGAAATCTTGCGGGGTATACTACATGCTTCACGGAGATCGACTGGTACCGAGATGATTATAGGCAGGTGTCCTACCAACCATAGATGTAAAAGTGATGCACTGGCATGGAAGATGTCCTTTCTGCAATCCGCTACTTGGTTGAGAGCCTTGAGAAGCTCTGCTAAAATGATGAGTACAACTGATTCAGAATTATACATGTCCTCGATGATCCCTACCAGAACTGATTCAGCGAGGGTGCGGCACTTCGAGAACACCAACTGAGACATAGCAATTAGTGCAAGGGCGTTGAGACCGGGAAGTTCAGTGTAATGGAGTCATGGTCCCACTTGCGCTTGTTCTGCTTTTTTAGATACTCTACGGGTATCCAATCAAAAAAGCCGTTAGGACCGTACTGCAAGCAGGCAGGCAAGCTTGATATGCGAGAACCTTAATAAGTCTACCTGATATATTTTCTTGTAGCGTGGTACTATGGCTTCGTCGTCCATGTTTAAACCTAGAATGCGCTGAATCTCTTCCAGTGTTGGACACAATTCATTCTTACCAAAACGGAACACCATATGTGATGGGTTCCAATACTGGATAGCAGCGTTCATGAGGCGCGGGTCGATCTGGTTTAACCATGAATAGGTCTTAGATGGTTCCAGTTTTATAGTACTGACCTAAGAAGGACGCTGACTGGGAGTGAAGGCAATGATTGATTCCCGAATGTTGTCGTCACATGTCACCTGTGATGTCAAATGTACAGGCCATGACGGTTGACCAACTGACTTAATAGTCCCTGAAGGACCTGCCATCTACACAGGATAAAAGACATACTCGATGTGAGTGTACGGTGTATGCAGATGAAAAATACAAAAATGATGATGTAATTATTTTTTTGATTTTTGATTTGATTGGGTGTGACAAGGCACATGTGATCCGATAGGGCAAACGAACGAAGGTCCGACGTGCTTTATCCAAGTGTCGGGAACCAAGGGCCTATCAGGTCAAGGTTAAGGATAAGTCCGGTGAAGACCCATTCTCCTGGGATTTGAACCTCATATGCTATGTCAGGATGCGGGATAGGATGTGTTATATCATAAGCACATGTTTGGCTTATTAGATGCCCCTGGGTGGGTGCTTATCAGGGTAGAATATGCCCCGATAGTCAATCATGATTGGGTACAGGTATAGGGTGCAAGCAGTTTAGGGTTCAGAGTAACCCTCCCTGCGTGGGCTACTTGTAGACTATACCCTATTCTAAGCTATATGTATGAATGCTGGTTTGATGCAAGTGTATTCCTAACAGGATTAGGGGATCACTTAACATCGTATAATGCGACTCTCCGGTATAAAACATACCTGCAATGGATGATTGGTATAAGCGGAAGCGTTCAGAATTCTTTCCTAAAGGTAATCACCCACAAAGCGTAATTCCGCAGACCTCCAAGACTTTTAAGCCTCTGACACTGAGGATGATCATCCACCAGCCGTAAGCGTAATAAACCTAACTACTAGATTTAATAGGTCATTATACTACTATGATATGTATGATATGCACAGTACACAATTAAACCAAAGAGATGAACCGATTAGTATTAGGTTAAATACTTAGACATTTGAAAAAGTTGACTTTGATTGGCTTAAACCTAGGTTTCGGGTTGAACCTTTGGTTAAGTATATCTCCCCAGTAGAGTCGCCAGAGTTGTGAGCACGGGATTTTACTCACGGGTATAAATTAGGGTCGCCACCTATTCATTCAAAAAGGATAAGTCCCCGGTTAGTGGATAAGATCTTGGTCTGCGGTAGAGGTCTAGGTAAGAGGTTCGGTTAAGTCCGGGGAAGATGTTAAGCACCCAAGACTTCTATTTTTCAATAGTTCTCTACTTACTAGGTGTGAGCCAATTAAAGTCAAAGTTTATTCAAATGACTAAGTGTTAAAGATAATATTAATCTAAGAAATAAAAGCTAACTAGAGTCGAACCTGGGTTGGGTTCCCTATGTAATCACAAGGTGAAATCAGACCAAGCATAGTTCTAATACATGAGACTGTGCCAAGGCTAGGGGGTGTGTGTGTGTGCACCAAGGGTGGCTAATGGACTAGTCAGGTAGACTAGGGTTTGGTTGAACGAGGTTGGTCAAGTACATGGTTTAAGCCCGGTAGGCTTAGGGTTAGTCCAGTAGCCTAAGGAAGAGGCCCGGTAGGCCAAGATTAGGCCCGATAGGTCAAAATCAGATTTAACCAAGGTTAGGGTTACTAACCGGGGTTAATGGTCAAACTAATCATGGTTAGGGTTACTAACCACAGTTGAGGGTAACATGGTCAAACCCGGTAGGCTGAGATTAGGCCCGATAGCCTAAGAGATTAGGCCCGATAGGCCAAAATCGGATTTAACCGATGTTAGATTTGCTAATCGGAGTTAAATGGGTAAAGTAACCATGGTTAGGGTTGTTAACCATGGTAAAGAAGCCAAAGCATAACATTTTGGGTCTCATGCAAGATTTTGAACACTTTTAGAATTTTTCAAGGCTTAAGGGGTGCTTAACCACGATTAAAAGTTAACCAGGGTTAAGTTAACCCTAGTTAAATGGTCCAGGCAGGTTAGGGTGGGCCCAGAGAACTTGACAGGTCCTACAATGGCCTCCTACCTGGTCTGGGCTCTGTGCAAAATCCCAAAAGGAAGAGATAAGGAATGGCGGTAATTTGTTTACCGCCATTCCAAAATTCCAAAACTTCATTGTATTGGAATGGTGGTAGACAGTCTACCACCATTAACAGTATTCCTGGTAATAGTTTTACAAGGTCTATGGTTAGGTTAAAGGGTTAACCCAAGGGTCAGGGACCCATCAGGACTGGTCAGGGGACTCCCTAAAATGCTCTGGGTCTTTAGTGGGCCCTAGCCATGATCTAAAATGGGCCTAAGGTAAGCCCAAAGTTACTGTAAAAAGGATACTGAAATGACGGTAGATGGACTACCGCCATTTTGGACAGTCTACAATCATGGGTATTTTAACCATTGTTAAGCCAAATGGATGACCATAGAAGGACCAAGGGAGAAATCTAAGGGATAATGGGACCTAACCATGGCCCTAGAATGGACTAGGGCCCCACCGAAAGGGGTGTACCAGAAGCTGCAAAGTAAAGGCTAGGAATTGTGGTAATTATTCTATCGACATTCCTGGAAATTTTCAGAACTAAGATTTCCTACCTAGGGACCGCACCAGGGCATCTTTAAGGGAACCCTCATGGTCTGAGGGGCCCTTAGAGCAAAGGGGGAGGTCTAAGTTGGGTGGATCGTACCCATTCTTCGAAACTTCAAGGGGGTTCCCCCAAACCTATGAGGAAGGTAGGGGACCCCTATCCTTGGTCTGTGGAACTACTGTATAAGCAACAATAGGGAAATAAATGGAATAAACAATACCCCTGGAAGAGGGCAGGTGCACGATGGTGGTTGACTGAGGCAGGCATAGGGGAGGTCTGGGGATCACCTTCGGTGGAAGGCAAAGGTCTGGTAAGGCTAAAGTAGGGCTGGCCGAACTGTGGCAGAGCTTGGGTGTGGAAATTTTGGAATGGAGTTAAAGCTTGGAGGAGGGGGTTCTTATAGGATTGAGGGGACCCTAGGGTAGTTTGGGCATTAGTCTAGGCGTGTTAGACAGCAAGGAGGCGGAGCTGAGGAGGCCAGTGGTGCCAGCTGCAAGTTTGAATAGAAACTGGGTAATTGTGGTAATTGATCTACCGCCATTACCTGATTTTTGCTAATCAGGGCCCAACCCTCACATGATTGGCTTGATACACTGTTCATTTAGCCAAATTTAGTAATGGCGGTATAGTTATTACCGCCATTATTTGAATTTAAAAAAAAAAAAACAGGTGGGCCCCACTGCATTGGGTTCTAAAGACTTGTGGGCCCTTGTTTGGGCCCACACAGGTTTCTGGGCTTCGGATTTGAGGGTTTTTGAGCCTTAGAGCTGAATTAGGGTTATCTAGGGTTTACCTAGGGTTTGAGTTTGAACTAGGTCTAGGCCAAGGGTTCACCTAGGGTTAGGCCTAGGGTTTGATCACGGTTTGCCTAGGGTTTAGGGCTTGACTAGGGTTAGGCCTAGTGTTCACCTGTTTGATCAGGGATCAGGGTATGTTCTAGGGTTAGGCCTAGGGTTTGACTAATGTATGACCAAGGTTTACCTAGGGTTTAGGGCATGATTGGTACTCAGCTGGGGGTAACCATAGTTAGGAGTATTTAATCATGATTAAGGCAGGGTGTAAAAATTGGGTGCTTACACCTATCCTTGGTTTTTTTTTTTAAATATTAATTATTTTTAACCCTAATTAAAATTCAGTAATTCCTAGGGTAAAATTTTTTTTCATTTTTTTTTCTAAAATCTAAGGATAAGTGGGTGAACCTCAGGGGTGGGTAAATCTTAGGGGAGAGAGACTGGGAAAAGAGACCCTAGTGAGGGTATTTCAGAAACAAAAATTAAGAAATATTTTGGGTATAGAAACTTGAGGGACATTTTGAATAAAAAAAAATTGTGAGAGACACGTTGCTTATTGAAATATGATGTTGGGACATTTTAAGAACCAAAAAGGTTTCAAGACATTTTGGGTATAGCAAAGAAAGGGGGCGGGCGGGACCTTGGCGAGACATTATTTTTTTCCAAGTATTTTGCAAAGAGAGCGAGGAGTCTGGTTACGCCATTGAGGTTGTCATGTGTCCCTTTTAATACTACTTAACTGTGATTAAGATTCACCCACTTATCCTAGGTTTTTAGAAAAATAGGAAAAAAAAATTAACCCTAAGAATTGGTGAATTTTAACCAAGGTTTAAAAGAAATTAATATTTTTATTTTTAAAAACCAAGAATAAGTGGGTGAACCCTAGGGGTATGTGAATCTTAACCACTGTGGTTAAGATTCATCTATCCCTAGAGTTCACCCACCTATCCTTGGTTTTTAGAAAAAAATATTAATTTTTTTAAACCATAGTTAAAATTCACTAATTCTTCCTAAGGTTAAATTTTTTATCATATTTTTTTCTAAAATCCAATGATAAGTGAGTGAACCTTAGGGGTAAGTGAATTTTAACCACAGTTAAAGAGTGTTAAAAAGGGACACATTGCGACCTCAGTGGCGTAACTGGACTCTAAGGAGTCCAGTTATAACCCTAGAGAATTTCAAGCTCAATAGATAGATGAGTGAGGGTTAGTTTGGGAACTAAGCAAACATTCAATTAATTGTTTGTCTTATATAATGATTATGATAAGGGTAGTTTGGGAATTTTATAAAATTTCATCTATGTTTTTAAGGGCTCATCATGTATAAGATAAGAAGGAGAAGAAGATGGGATAAGAGTAGAGGGTAGTTTTGGAATTACAAAAAATTCAATCAACGTTTTAAACATGGGGCATCCTCTTTATGTTAGTAATGAAAAAGAAGATAAGAATGAGAAGAAGATGAGATAAGAGCAAATGGTAGTTTTGGAATTACAGCAGATTCAATAAACGTTTTAAACTTGTATTAAAGAAGAAGATATATATAAAAACTTGTGCTTTTATCATTTTATAAAATAATATAAAGAGCCAATAATTTAAAAAAAAAACTAACAAATTTCTTAAATTGTATGTCATTTTTTGTGTGTAAACTACCAATTTTCCATAGAATGTTTTATTTTAGAAAGATTGTACATGCAAACAATATTTTCGTGAATTTCATTTGTTTTTCCCTATTTTAGATTGATCCACATTGTGTGTGAACTATTCTTGAAAATCCAATCTACAAAGAAGTATTGGGGGTGTAATACATCCTGTGATTTAGAGTAAGCGAAAACCCTAACCCTAAATCTCGCCCATCAACCTTGTTGCAGGCCATTTGCAGCATCCGCATTGTAGTGAATCCACATACATGATCGACCACGCAATTAGAGAAGTATGATAGGAAATGGAATAGGATAATAAGATGTGATAAGATATATTGTATATCTTCGCAAGTAAATTTGAATTTGAAATCTCATTCTAATCAAATCTTATCCAACTAATCTAGTCTAAAATTTTGAATAAATTTACATTAGATTATTTTGGTAAAATTAGATTAGATTGAAATTTAGTAGTATTTCCATATTCGAATGTATTTCTCTAATATACATACCCTCCTAAGTGTCAACGTAATTAATCCAAAAATTCAATAGAATCATTTGTTCTATAAAATATACGAAGGAAAATAAAAATCATAAACAATAAATGTTGGAACAAAAAAGAAATTATATTGATTGTAATAACCTCGTATACATAAGATGGAGTTGATTCTAAACAGCTAAAGAATATGAGGCACTGAATACAAAAAAAAAAAAAATGTGAGGCACTCCCATTGCGTAGACCTCGATCAATCTATACACACAATAATGAAATCACAAATATGCATGATCACCCACTGAAGCCATCTGATTAACGCCGACGATATGTCAAAAATAATAGACCTGGGCACTTGACGGAACGATATATGAAACAACAACAGTGATATCGTCAATCTTCCCTCCATGGTGTTCGAATCCCGCTTTCCTGGAAGCTCTTGAGAATGGAGTCCAACAGTACTTATCATATGAATTATATAGCGCAAGCTCAGCTAATGTAGAAGCCATACACATTGGATTTAGGCCGTCCCCGGTTCCCTTAATCATAGCCTGTTCGATCTCGTACTCGGCTAAGTTATCGAATAGTCCATCTGTTCCGGCAACAACTATGTCTCCCGGCTTGACGGGAACTTTAATTATCTGCAGAAGGGGGTGGATGTAAAACTAAGCAAATCTACATTTAAATTTGTTATGATTACAATGTCCCTCAATATGACTCTCAGCATTCTGTATTAAAACCTCCAAAAATCGTGGTACTAATGAAATGGTAACAATATATTCAAACAGTAAGAATTTCAGATTGTCGCCAATTCAATGGACGGTCATTTGTTAGCTTTTTCCTTTCAACTATTATTCGAAACTCTGTTCAAATGAAATCCAAACCATGTGAACGTATCTTAGCCATTTGGCTATGCAGTACTAACTAAATTACAGAAAGTGCATTCATGATGGTTGATTCAAACCGTCGCAATGTTAGGCCATCAATTTACGTTTCTCACTTAAGGGGTGTCAATGGGCCAGGCTTTTATATTTTTGAATAGGCCCATTCAAAAATATTTCTCACTGATAAACGTTTGTGAGGCTCGAATTTGGCCAGTTGATACCCCTGTTCTTACTGATTCCTTTTGAATAGGATGTAATCCATCCAATTTGATGGTCAACATGCAATAGCAAGCCACCATTGTAAATGACGATCCAGATTGGTTTATTGGTTTATGTGTTCCATGTGCCAGCAACTAGCTGATGAGTAGGAAAGTATGGGCCATATATAATAGGAAAGTGTTTAAAAACTCACGATACTACCTGCTATCGAGAGCTGGGTCGTTGGATTGAAAATCTAATGGCTCCAAGGCACACACGCTTTAAATATGGGCCCCACTTGTTGCTTTGATACCATTCAATTTTCAATCAAGTGGTTCAGCTCCTACTATCGAGAGTTTTAAATCACTTCCCTATATAATATAGGTTATAAAAGGAATGATATGCCATTCTCAGCGAGAAAACATCGTGTCCTTGCATGACATGTGGAAGAAGTTGTACGTTGTACTTGCATCCATTTTTCAAAAGTGTCATGACACGGAAGTGTCTTTCTCGCTCACTAGCACTCCCTCTAGCTTATAGAACACATACACACTACACATTAGGGCCTTCTCCCGCCGTAGCCATACAATACATGAAGTTGCAAACATGGGCATACAGATGAATATAAATGTACGCATACACGTGTATGCACCGATTGCGGCACTTTTCTTCTAACAACCTCAAAAAATAAATTGATAACAGGAAGAAAAGAGGGTGGTTGTAAAGTATCTTCAAGCTGCATTTCAACAGCACAAGGCAGTTGGAGAATAGTTGAATCAACCCACTGACCTGAGCTGATACTGGCCGATCACTTCCACGGTCATTCCCCAGTTGGTATGGACAGTTAAAAGAATGCTGTTGTGTAGGGGAGCAGTAGATGATATGACCCTCCCTAAACACTACAAAGCCGCTATCTCCAATGTTTGCCGCGTGCAAGTACTGCTGCAACTAGAAGAAATATGGACAGATTTAGTTTAGATTCCTCCCAAAGATATATAAAAATGCCAGAACTTATTTCAAAATCAATATTTTTGGAGTTTATTGCAAGAAATCAGAACTTTAAAGCTTTCTCATTAATGTACTAAGTAGTTGATTCTCTTCATCAACCTGATTAACTAAGCGAGCAATTTAGGGTCCCAATGCTCCCTCAGATCACAAACTCTACACTGCTTCGCGTAGAGTATCAGTACTTTTTTCTTACCTAATTAATGAGCTTTCCTAATTTATGGGAGGGCATGGAAAATAAAAAATAGCTCACCTGGCCTGTAAGTGCTACTATACAAGCTGTTGCTGCACCTTCAGACTTCGTGTTTGAGTAGGCTTCTGTTAATACTGTTGCTGGATCAACAGAACCTTTGGGTTCATGTTGGACTGCAATCACAGAGTTTGACATGAGTTCCCGAGCATATATTCCCGAGTCTATACCCCTCAGGGAATAACCACCGACACCATCCGACACACCAATGACTCGATCCTCTTCACAAATGAAATGGGCATCCTCCCCTTCAGGCTTCCACTCGCTATTCTTTGGTAGATAGCAAGACCCTGAAATCAGCTTCAAGTTTCTCTTACTCGAGACATTCCTGCATTTGAAGAGACAGCAAAAGAAATCAATTCGAGAGATGAACAAGGACATAAAAAGAAATCAACAAAATGAGATGGCAAAAACAATATGAGAGTACATATTATTAAGTTCATGCCCGAAAGGAAAACTCTTTTTGTAGGTTTAGCAAATGAGTGCCAATTCAGAGTAATCAATGCTCTGAATTGTCACAGCTGCAGTATGACTCAGTCTGGTTCCAAACATGACATAGTTATAAGGTTGGTAGAAGGAGTTGATATAATTTAACTACCACTAGCATGCTGTAACACAATCATAACATCATTAGAAAATAAAAAGGAACAGAAACCCAGACTCCTACTTAAAGACATTCATAGTAGCAGCTCCGCTCCATTAAGAGCTCTCTACTCATAAGCCAAATTGACTAGATATCTTGAGAATTTACATAATTCAGTAGAAACAAAATTTTTTATATGGATAATCTTAATATCAACAGCAGTTGTTGCTATTCAGCAAGCGCTACCCTAGTTCCTTCTTCATATTATCTCATTGCATCTCAGATCAGATTCATGTAAGTGAAAAAAATCAAACTGCCAATAAGATGGGGACATTGAGAAGTTGAAAAAATTTGGGTAGGAAGTAACTATAATATGCGTAGAGAAATAGCTCACATGTAAACGGCAGAGGGTATGCAAAATAGAGGTAAACATTATAAAAAAAGGAAAAATAAAGTTGGGATCCATTCGAATGTTGAATTCAAAATTTAAAGCTCATAACTTGTGCACATGGAACAACCAGGAATACCTTTCCACAAGAGTCATTGTTATTCAGGTATTATCTTCAACTTTGACCCTTTACTGACCACAGTGTATATTATAGCAATTTGTGGTCCGACAAAGGCTGAGTGCCATGAGAACTCATTGAAGAGCTATCTAGAGAGGATATGATTAATGGGATTTTCAATGTGAGAAAGGTTTAATATGTATATGCCATATGGTGATTTGAAAAGGCCTATTGTTTGTCATACTCACTCCTGTGCTACTCAACACAAGGATTATTCATGAAAATATGTTCTTCCTTTTTATGGGAAGCATAACATTAAGGTCAAAAAATAACTTACATCACCTTCAAAAAACAACATAATTTATGGACATTGAAGCTTCTATCTTCAACTGTGACCCTCTACTGACTAGTGACTACAGTGCATATTATAGGAACTGGTGGTACGACAAAGGGTGAGTAGCATGAGAACTCACTGAAGAGCTGTCTATAGAGGATATGCTTAATAAGATTTTCCATGTGAGAAAGGTTTAATGTACACAGTGATTCGAAAAGGTCTATGGTGTGTCATCCTCACTCCTATCAGCCTATGCAACTCAACATAAGGATTATTAATGCAAATATGTTCTTCCTTTTGATGGGATGCATAACATTAAGGTCAAATAATAATTCACATCACCTTCAAAACAACAAAAACATAATTTATGGACATTGGAGCTTTTACAATGTCTCTTCATTGTATTTACTCTTTTGGAACGAAAACAATCTTATGACAACCACCCTAAATCCTGTCTATGTGTACTGAATACAAACTGATAACTCCTCAAAAAATTCAAATACCCTAACAGTCACTATACCTAGTTTCATTACCCAGCAAAGAAGAAACATTTTGATTTCCATTCATCTGTTTGTTTCTACAAGCTCCTCTGTTTGTTTTTACATGCAATTTGTACATTTTCTTATATTAGCATAGAGTTTTTAAAGGACACCAAATCATGAAGAAATCCATTCCTTTTTTAAATATTTACGTCTTTCAAGTTTATATTATTTCTGAAATTTATATTACGGGTCACAGAACTCAAAAGTATTTGCGCAAATACTTTTGAGTTCTGTGACCTGTGATATAAATTTCAGAAATAAGATGTAGACAGTGTTCAGACTTACACTAAACCATTTTAAATAATTGTGAGTATCATTCACACATTCATCCCAACCCATTTTGCAGAGTTCAGATCTGACTTTTGTGTTTTGGACCCTTGGTTTCCATCTTAGTTCGAGAATTGGAGGTAAGAGTAGAGATATTTCGATCGTTTGCAGCGTTGGAAATGATTCAAAGCTTTGTTTCAGCATTGATGGTAAAAGGGTGTTGCAGGTTAAGAGATTGAAGTGGAAGTTTATAGCGAATGAGAGGATTGAAGTTGATGGGGTTCCGATTCAGGCCTCTTGGGACATTTATAACTGGTTGTTCAAAGATTCTGATTTGAACACGCTGTGTTTATGTTCAGGTTTGAGAAAATGGGGTTTGAAGAAGATGAGTTGATTGAGAAGAATCGAATGGCTTTGTCGCCATTACATTCTTGTGGGTTTGGGATGAATGGATTTGAGAAGAATAAAATGAAGAAGAGCTTGTTGAAGACGAGGAGTTCTTAATCTTCTTCAATGTCTTCGGCTTCGTCTGGGTGCAGTTCTTCGGTGATGGAATGGGCGAGTATGGAGGAAAACAAATTGCAGAACCCATCTGAATTTTCTTTGCTAGTTTATCCTTGGAAGAGCTGAAAAGATTGGAAGTTTATTTGATTATGATTGAATTCCTTGTAATATTTAGATTTTCTTACTAACCCATTTGTTCTTGAACATAATAGAATAAATCAAAACTTAGAAATTGATATATAGATTGATAAATCTAACAATCTCTTTCTCCACAGAAATTAAGAAAAAGTTTCTCTTTTTTTCTTTTCCTTTAATCTTTGATCTGGTTCTCATCTTTCTTGGCTGAATTTGGTGTTTTGGATTATAATTTTTTTTTTTTTTATCGATGTTTTGGATTATAATTAATCATAGCTAGCAATCAAAGAATTCTTCTTATATTCTTTTAGTTTGATTTTGTGGTCTCTTCCATGTTCTTCCTGCCAATGAGCACAGAAGATGGTGAGATGGGAGACTTTTTTCTTCGAGATTAGACATTTTACTTACTCAGCCAAGTCCTACAGGGTACGAGAGAGTTTTTGGAAAGTATTGGTTGCACCGGCAGGGCAGGTGAAGAAAGACATAAGAACACATTAAAACAAAAAAAAAAAGTTTTTAATTATTCATTTTTTAGGCTGAATTTTCCTGGTATGTAGACTAATTCTTATTTAATGAAATTCAGAATGTGCTAAAGTGAGTATCAGGCTAACAGTCATTGACGGCCACAACAAAAATTTAGATTGAAATATTTTCCGATCTGCAGATAGTAGAGAGAACGATATGAGCTTTATTTTGTGGTCTATCCTCAAAGCAGACTATGCCCAGAACCAAGACTGGTCCTGGTTAATTGATCCGGGAGTGCCATTAATATTGGTCTATGGGGCTAGTCAATGTTATCTGTTTAACTCTCTCTCTCTCTCCAATTAGATTAGGTTCAGCCTCTTGAATCCGTGTGTGTTGGCCTACTGTGTGATTACATCTTTACCAAAAAAATAGAAATAAAATCAGACCTTAATTTTAGCCCTTTTCATTTTGCAGAGTTCAGGTCTCTCCAATTAGTGCTAGAAGAATTTCAACTGGCGCCCACAAAAATGTAACACGTGCCTAGATTCTTAACTTTTTTAAAAACTTTAATTTTAACATTAATTCTCAAAATTAATATTTACCCAATTATTATTAAGGGCAGTGATTAGCCGACCACACATTTGACTACAATGTTGTGTCTATGTATCCCTTTTAACACCCCTTTAACTATGGTTAACCTTAAGAAAATTAAGGTTAGTATTTTTTATTTTTTTTTCTAAAAATCAAGGTAAATTGTTTAACCCAAAGAGTGATTGAATCTTAACCACAGTAGATGAGCATTAAAAAGAGAGACATGGACCAATGAGGCAATGAGACCCGCACATTCTACAAAAAATAGTGGAATGCGGCAGTAAGTTAAACATTTTCCCATTCTTAATGCATCCAGTGTTACATTTTGTTTAAGGTCATCATTTAACACACACCCAATCAGACATATGTAATTGCTAAGGTGCCATAAGGGTAGATCCACAACCCCACTCTAAAAGAGCCTAACTAATGGAGGAGTGGAGGCCCCTTATACATCCCTGGGGAGCCTTAGTACCCAACCGATGTGGGACTAAAGGGGGTTAGTAATACCAAAAAAAAAAAAGTGTTGCATTTTTGTGAGTAGTGAAAGAAATTCATCTGGCTCATATGATCCTATGTGTATTTTGGCACCTTCACTATTGACATTTTGTTTTTCTTTGCTCCTTTCCTGCTTGAACAAACAACTAGTTAACTCCTCTCCATTCCAAAAAAGGTGGCAAAATGGAAATTTGAAGGCTTCGCCAGTTGGGTTTCTTAGGAATCTCCAGAAACACAAAATAAATGTGGGTTCTCATGGGTTTGTAACACTACAAGACGTGGTTCTTCTTGTAAATTGTATACTACCTATTGATGCACTATCAAATATTTTCAGACCAGTAGGGTTTCCTCACTCTCAAATCCCTGATAACCCCCACACATGTCTCATTCACACTCTCAGCAGTACAAAAAATCTGTACCCTAGACGAATTTATAGTCTTAAACCACAAAAGAAACAAGGAATTATCCAAAATACCAATCTCATTCTATGACCATAACCATTCAAAAGGGAAGCAGGAAAAAAAAATGTACAGACAAAGAATCTAACAATCAGAACAGTAATATTTTCATTAAAAGAGATGAGGTTTTATTACCAATCAAAAGAAGCTCCATCAGAAACCGATCTAGAATATTCGAGACGACGAATTTTCGACGGTTTTGGTTGCCATTGTTCTTGAACTGTGAAGGCCAACATGATTCAAGTTCTTTCACTTCTTCCACAAGATCTGCACATCAGATAGTACATTATCTTTCTGAGAAATCAGACTATCGTATACATTCTAAAAAAAACCAAACGCTACAAGAACTCAACAAACCTAAACGGAATCAAATCGACGAAAGTTTGGACAAGCTCAAGTATCCGAAGAACAAAACGAACAGCAACAGAAAATTTTCGGTAGAACGAGAATCAAACGTCACCTCTCCTCTTTTCGTTTGCGCAAATCAAAAACCCTAGAATTCAAGAAGACTCTTTTGCTCAAAATAGAAACCCTAGAATCGAGAAGAAATCAGATTCGCAATTGGAGAGACGCTCTCTAACGGATACTTATTTTGGCTTTTTAAAATGTTTCTCAATACTTATTTCCAAAACGGAAGTTTCTAAATACATTCGGGCTACGGCTTACCCGACCTTTAACTCCCAATATCCGATATTTGCACGGGTTTGGATTCCCTTACCCCATTTATGATTGGGTCGGGTTTTGATTAGGCATGCCTAATAGGTTGCTGATTATATATTTTAAGGCGCTTCACCAAAAAGGGCATGCCTTATATTTCATTACTTAAAAGGGCATGTATCAAATAGGGCACCCTTTACTTTTTTATTACTAAAAAGAGTATGTTTTTGACATAGTTACCCTTAAGCTATGGGTATAAAAGCCAAACACTATAAGGGTAATATTAAAATGCAAACCTTATGTGGTAAAATATTTCAAATCATACTCTAACAGTGATATTTTAAGTTTAGGTCAACAAAATGGTACTTAACTCTTAGAGATAAGTACCTATTAGTCATCCTAAATCAAAAATATCACCTAAAAGAATATGCTTTGAAAAGTTTTAAATAGGGTATGTACTCCAATATTACCCTTATCTGTGTTAGGTTTTATATGTGTAGCTAAGGGGTTAATATGTCAAAAGCATACCCTATTAGGTAATAAAAATACAAAGTATGCCTTTTTTGGTAAATATGTTAAAAGCATGCCCTTTTAGGTAATAAAAATGCAAAGCATGACCTTTTAGGAGAATCGCCCTATATTTTAAGTATTTAATTAAGTGAAAAAAGCTAAACTCCTGGATTTGAAGAGGAGGTTAACGTTAGTGTGGGGGGAAATATCTGCCTTGTTGATTCTAATACCACGTGTATGCCTTCGAACAACAGTTGCACCTTAGATCCTCTTGAATGATTAGGCAGAATGACCTGTGAATACACTCTGACAATCAAGCCAATAACAGGGGGACGAAGAGGGATACACCAGTTGTCTTTATGCGTGCCTTTAGCAATTTTCACCCTCACAAATGTCCTCCTTCTCAGGGCCTTAGCGTTCACCCAAGGATTTGAGAAGCCATATCGTCTTTTTCGGGGTGTTTTTCAGCTGGTGGTGCGTGCGGTATACCTTTCTTAATGTTTGGGGACTTCGGGTATTGCACATGATCATCAATTTAATAAACCTCGTAATAGTTACAATTTTATAGAATATCAACTAGTATGGGGTGCCGAACCACAAAAAATTGCACTGGTTTTGTTGTATTTTTCTCAATATTATTTTTAAGTCAATGGGTAATAGAGTTGATTTGATTTGATGGTTTTTAAACTTAGAACAAAATTTAAACTAATGACTTCTATTTTAATCAACTAAACTAAGAGTTTTTGTGATATCAATGAGAGAAGATTTAGGGTATTTGAATTTACCACTAACCTCCTAATTGAACCTGCATGTATCCATTCAGACCTCTTAAGTGTAAACAATAAGGATGAGAGTGACTACAAGTCTCAACTCTTCTCAACAAAAATGATTCAATGATCAAACTCTAGGCATGCCCTATCTGCGGTTAGCACGAGAGATACACACTAAATTAGGGTTGCGAAATCACTCGTCTTCCTTAGACATATAATATCTTATAATTCAATTCTTCAACAATAAAACCTTTGCATAAAATTCTTATCAACAATAGCAGAAAGATTATATGAATGATCTCAATCTCAATACAATAAAACCTAAGACAAGTATAAAATCATACTGAAACCGAATATCAAATCTATTAAACTTTGTTGAAGAACAACCCTCTTATTATGCAATCATTATTTTCAAAAATAAAAAAACTTAAATAAAATACATGATATATAATTACTTAGTTAAGGTTTCATCTAAACTTTAGAAAAATAGATTAGTTCATGGCGAGGGTGGAGAACACCGATTTCGACGAATAACCCATCCTCCACCTTCACAGATCTCCAGAGCATTATTTATTCAAAATCTCAAAATTCAGAACCCTTTCTCAGGGCAAGTAGTCTTCCTTTTTATAGAAAATGACACTTTGTTGCTAATTCAGATTTTAAAAACCCCCAAAAGGGTAAGCTTCCTAACTTTTGTGCACGGACTTCGAGGCCAAAAAAAAGCCAATTATGATTGATCATCAATGAGCTATTATCGATCTTCGACTGCCGTAATTTTATGCTCTGCTACTGTTTTAAGGGCGATTGACATATGGTAGATAATGATCGATCTCATACAATTCTGACTTGCGATCGATCGTCACTTGATTATTTTCATTTTTCTTATTTCTTTCTTTTGGTATTCTCTTGAATGATGTTCTTTTAAGGCTTCATGTCTTGTACTTCTTCAATTTAATATTATTTTCCTCGCATGATCCTGAAATAAATAAAAACAATCAAGTATCGTAACATGATTTAAAAGAAAACTCTAAGGAACTAACCAATGCAGTTTAAGGTACATAAATGTATAACAAGTATTGTCGATCACAACCCTAAACTTACATATTGTTTGTCCGTGAGCAATAAAAACAAAAATAAAAACTAACTAAACTAAGCTACATCCCCTTTCGTAGGATCCCCGATTGTATGTGACATATGTAACAAGTCTTTTAAACCCCTAGGTGACCCTGATGGACGAGTGAAGTCTCGTGAGGGTTTACTAGAGATGATACCTACAAACATCAGTACTATCTTGTAATCCTACAAGTATGCTCAAGAATGACATGCAATTGTTTAAATATTAATTGATACACATTCTTAATTCTTAAAATCATGATACATACGGCATAATCCTCACGTTATTAGCAAGTTTACATTCTTAACCCTCCACATTCTAAATCCTTGGAGATCCATTCTCTAATTCAAGACATATTCAGAATGCATGGTAGTTTTCAAAACTTGAGTTTTTCACATGTTAAGCGGGAGCTCAACATGGAGGCACACTTGCAAGCACATATAGCTCTAAATCGTAGCATCTGTGTTTTCTTATTCTGACCGGTGCTTTAGTAATGCAAAATCGATTATTACAAAAAAAAAATAAAAAATGCCAAGTATTCAAATATTATATGTAATCAAATTGGAATAATGTTTTATGCTCCCAAACAACATAAAATTCGACTATTTTGTCAAAACCTACACGTGCCTTGCACGTGTAGGGCCCACTAGTTCTGCTCTAAAAAAAATTGAGATGGTTCCGTTTGGAGAATCAGTGAATCGGCCAAACCAACTATGAATGTGTCCCAACAAAAATTTCTTATTGGTTGCCTCGAGTGGTTTTAGCACTCCCATTTCCCATTCGCAACGGCTATCATTTGCTCAAACCAGTCCTTTGTTCCGCTACAACGGCGTTAAGTAAAAACAAGAAACCATACTTCTTCCATCCTTGTTTTCTCCGTACTGAAGCTGGGAATGGATTTCGTCTGGCCTTCCCCAGACGAAATTCATCTGGATTCCGTCCCACAGATCAACACGTGTCACTCTTGACATCTCTTAACTATGGTTGAATTTCACTAATCCTTAGGTTCAATCATGTAACCTTAGTTTTTTAAAAAATATTTATGAGCCAGACGATTTTGGTCTGGCTCTCGCCAGACCAAATCCAATCCCCCAAAAAACCCTTTCCAATATCCTTCTCCCTCATTAACTCTTGCACCACTCTCAGCTCCAATAGAGTAACAGAAGAAACAGGTGTGTGAATCTTAGGGTTTAAGCCTTTTGACTGATTCTAGGGTTTAACGTTTTTGTTCTTCTTTTCTTTTCAGATTTCTCTTCCAATGGAGGATTCAGTGATGAGTAGTGATTCTGAACCGTTATCAAAGGGTTTGGACATGGATTTAGACGAAAATGGCGAAGTTGATTCTACTGAAATACCAGATTTCAGCGAAGAGTATCTGACTAAGTTCTGCAGAGAGGCATCTGTAGCATTCTTCAATGAATTTGGTCTGATCAGTCACCAGATCAATTCATACAATGATTTTGTGAAAAATGGAATTCAGAAGCTTTTTGATTCCATGGCCGAGATTACAGTAGAACCTGGGTTCGATCCATCTAAGAAGGGAGATGGAGAGTGGAGATATGCATCCGTCAGGTTCGGGAAGGTAACCCTAGAACGACCTAGGTTTTGGACTGGAGAAAAGGCGGATAGTGATAAGGAATATCTGAATTTGATGCCGAGGCATGCGCGTCTGCAAAACATGACATATTCCTCTCGGTTGAAACTAGAAATCGAAGTGGAGGTTTGTAGGCTGCTGGTTTTTGCTCATTTTTCATGGTTTGAGTTGAAATTGTATGGAAATTTTTATTTATTTGTCGCCATTGTTTTATTTACAAAGATTTGTTTTTTTTGTTCATTCTCAACTTTCTTTGAAGTGCAATGTGCTTATTCATTTATTGTTTTATTTATAAATGTTCATGTGCCTTGCTTGCATAGTAAGATTCTTCTTATACTATGGTAATATCTATGGGTGTCCCCAACCCTGAAGGGGTGGGCCAGTGGTTCCCGGGACTTACACCTCATGATGCGAAAGGTCCTGGGTTTGACTTCCCACTCCCCCTTTGGGGCCAGTCCTGCATGGATTTTCCGGGCTTACCTGATGTGACGGGTTGTAGGCTCTCGTCGCACCCTCGGGGATTAGTCCCGACCCAAAGGGTTGGGGACACCCTAATTCTCCAAAAAAAATCTAAGTATTCCTCTTCATTTAGGCAAGTATGGTAACACACATAGTTCACGGAATGTAGGTGGATCGTCGAAAATGGATCAGTCATTGAAAATAGGTTAATAATGTTTGCTGAATCTAATAGATTAATATGGTTTACAAGATTATGTTCTGATTATGGGGGCAAGAGAAAAGTTGAAGAATAGTGCTTTTGTTGTCTATAAAAACTTGGGTTAATTCGGTCGCATTGGGTTGGCATAGGGATTTCTTTTGAAAAATTAAGTGATATACCCTATATATAATTTCCTCTAGGTGGAGTTGTTAAACACATTGACATGAGACCTTTGTACTTGAAGTTAATTTAGGATGATTAGAAATAAGGTAATATTAATAATGCATGGTATGAAAAGGTTTGGTGAAAAACTGTTAATTTAGTTTCTCACAAATCATTTTGCATGGCATAGAACTCTTTTACCTGTTTCTAGGAAACGCCATTCTTTATGATAGACATAGAAACAGGTAAAAGAGTTCTATGCCATGCAAAATGATTTGTTGTGATGGGGATGAGCTTCGTGAGGTTTGGGTTGATCATTGTGTGGGAGGCTATGGTTATGTTTCTATTTGTAGTTGCTTTTGAGTTTATTTGCTTGTAAACTCTTTCTGCTTTTGCTATCTTGCTGTTTGTATTTTTGCCCCTTTGTTAATATATTTTTGCTTCTTTATCGATAAAAAAAAATAGTACTTGTTAGTGATTACTGAGTAGAGTTCTTAGTTTGGTTTAGTAAGATTTCCTTTTTGGAGTAGAAATACTGATTTTATTTATTCCATAGAAAGATGCTCCAGTAATGTTTGACTTACATAATGAGACTAATAAAACTAGGGGCCATAAGTAGTAGACCAACAGACCTGTTCTTTTTGTCTGTTATTTTCTCTTTTATTACTGTTCTCTGGGTGAAATTTCTGAAACTTGGTTTAGTAAGATTTCATTTTTGGAGTAGAAATACTGATTTTCTTTATTGCATAGAAGTAGATGCTCCAGTAATGTTTGACTTACATGGTGAGTAATAAAATAGGGCCATAATTAGTAGACCAACAGGCCTGTTCTTTTTGTCTGTTATTTTCTCTTTTATTACTGTTCTCTGGGTGAAATTTCTGAAACTTGATGTTGTTACCTGTGCTTATAATGGATGCTCTTTTCATTTGATCATGGGTTTTATCATTTATGCGTTATTTGACACTTGTAGTCTGAGAATATCGTCTTGCTGTGTCTGCAAGTGTTTTTTCCTCCACATCAGCTATGGCATAAAAAGAAATGTTTCCAAACAGGCCTCAAGTGTCCAGAAATGTAAGGCTTCATGTGGCTATGCTGATACATGACATTACATACTGTTAGATGGTGCCACGAGGAGACTGTCCGTCTGTCTGTTGAGTCCATTCAACAGGAAGAGTGTCGTCTTGTGGTGACATGACTAGAAAACAAGTTGAAGATTCTCTCATCTAGAGGGGTTGCCAGTTTTCTTTCAAGGGCATGCTAAGTTCTCGAGTATTGGGATAGAACATGATAATATGATATTCCACATTTCCGTCATTAAATCAGCTCTATGGTGAAATCTCCCAGGATATCTTCTTCTACCCTTTAACCTCTTATTTATTTGGATTTTGTCGGCCCAATAAAGTGGTAAAAGCTTATGAAAAGTAATCGTATTTTTTTCTTAGAAAACACCATGACCTTTTCTCCGTCAAAGGTTTTGACGAATAGTTTGATTGCATAGCTATGTTATGAGAAGTGAAGAATCAATGCTTCCTTTTTTTAGACACCTTTTCTGATTATTTCCCAGAGTGGAGAAACGGCGGCATGGCTTTGGGAATGAGGGGCGAATTTAGTGATTGAGGTTCAATTCAGGCTCAGCTTTGCTATCTGAACATTCAAATCAAAGAAGGGTTGTTGTCAATCTCCCCGTCATTAATGCCCCTCTGGATGACGCCTAACAACATGATATCATGGATGTCTCGCTGAGGCTTCTGAGAAGTTGCCTTCCCAATGGAAGGTCTGCCCAGAAAATGTACAAATGAAGCTGCCCGTTGTTTGGCCGTAGGCTGGCTAAATTACATTGGTACAGAATCTGGTATAGGTAAACAGGGTTAGATTCGGCTAAAATATAGGATTTTTGGATTTCACAATATATCTTAAATAACTTGTGAATAATAATAAGGATTGCAATTGATTATACAATGAGATTTTTTATGAGATGTAGCATATACATGTAGACAGGAGTTAAAATGTTAAATGGTAGACATGAGTGTAATATACGAATAAAAATATATATGTAGACATGTATGGAACTCATTTCCTATGTTAAATGTTAATTTACGTTGTGCAAGTAAAATTTGGTGCCCTGTTGGTAGCTGACATGTATCAACTTGGGTACTTCTCCCATCCCGAGGAATCGTTGCAGCATAGTGAGCTGTTAACTGCTCCATGAACACAAATGATCCAGTAAAAAACTGCTCCATGAACACAAGCTCTTTTATTTGCAGTAGGATTCATTGTTCAATTTCCATTTGCTTGTGGAACATGGTAACGTAATGAAGAAATGTATTATCATTGTTTAGAAGTAAACAGCTCATTCCCATCATTCATGTCTTGGTATACCTGAGTTATTAATTCCCTTAGGAAATGATGTTACCACTGAAATTCAGAACAACCAATTTCATAGCCTCATGAACTGCACGTCTACTTTACACTGTTTAGTTTTTTTCCTTTTGATCATTTTGGACATTTAATGATTGTAAACATCGCGTTTCTTATTTTATATGTAGAGTACTGTATTACCCTTCTGTTTGATTTTGGTTGCTTCCTCTTAATTTATCAGGTATTTACTCAAATGCTTATGAAGAGCGACAAATTCAAAACTGGTAAAGAAAAATATCTTCATAAGGAGGTCATAAGTACAGACAAAAGGGATGTTGTGATTGGGAGGATTCCGGTGATGGTGAAGTCTGATCTTTGTTGGATGAATGACCTTGACAAAGGTGACTGTGATTTTGATCATGGAGGCTATTTTCTGATAAAGGGTGCGGAGAAGGTCAGTTTTTAACTTTGTTTTGCTTTTCACTCTGTATTTTTTTTTCTAGTTATGGCTCCATTTTTGTGTTTTAGATCCTTTATCCTAGCATCATTGTTTGTCAAGGCGACTTGAGGTGGCAGACAATTTGGACGCCTGAGTCGGTCACATGAAGAACTCCTTGCAGCAGAGTACATGTTGCATATTCCAAAATAAGGAACCATGCAATTCATATAAAACTACACAATTTGCCAAGCTACACCTTGATAGCCATCATTGGAAAGAGTTCCAGTAATAAAAAAAGGAGATATCAAGTGTGGGGAATTGAAATACAGAGAAAAAAAAGGCTATAGTGCCTGCAGAGAGAGAGAGAGAGAGAGAGAGCCATAAAAAGTCTTCAGTGACTGCCAAACAAGGGAGAGAGAGATGGGGGAGAGAGTGGGACTATGGAAAATAAAATAGGGATAAAAAGCCCAACAGTTAATGGTGACTACCGAACAGGGGAGAGGGAGAGAAAGAGGAAGAGACTATACCCCCTCCTTCGTTATTCTCGGTTATGCCCTACAAAGTTAAAGTATAATGAGCTATATATATATATATTTTATGGGCCTATATTTATTTTAATTATAAAATATGCCTTTAAAGAATGGTTTGTGATGATTTTGGTGGCCCTAGAGGGATTTTTGAGTATTTAAAGGATTATATATATAAATATATGTATGGAGCTTACACTTATTTAAATTATAAAATACTCTTTAAAGAAGAGGTTATGAGAATTTTGGAGCTCTAGATAAATTTTAGAGAATTTTAGGCCTTTTTTTGTTATTCGGCTGACTAGGTGGGTGGTCGTCGCCTGGGCCCAGCTAAGCGCCTGGTCATCTAGGTGACTGCTTCTGGCAACACCTGTAACAACCATGCCTGGCATCTAGAGCTATCATATATATTGTGAACCAAATTTGCTTCTTGGGAATAGAGATTGATGTCCCTCAATAGTTTCAGTTCCTTTAGTTTTTTAAACACATTCTTCCAATTTCTTGACCACTAGTTACAGCTAATAGACTACCATATTGCTTAGCTTTGCAAGCAGTATGCTATTTTGGAAAGCTACTTTGAAGTTTGAACATCCAATGATCTGAGTTTTGTTTCCTGCAAGATGGAAATATCTACCTTCGACTTCAACAACATACTCTTCACAATTGTTATATTCCCCTCTGATCCCAAATCTTGCATTACAAGACAAAATCAGCTGTTGCATTTTTACTGTGGACTGTGGAGGCCTCCCTGCCCCTTTTTTTTGGATGGTACCTTGAGCTTCCCCTGTTGCTGCTGGATTTGCCTTCATAATTTACATTGCAAAATAAGCTCTGCACCTCTCAGGGTAATTTTGACTTTTGGCTTCTCTCTCCCTCTGATATAGCTGACTTGGAACTTCTGTCTTCTCTCTCCCTCTGATATAGCTGAATGGGAACTTCTGTCTTCTCTCTACATCAGTTAATAAACACTTAGTTTGCTCCTCATATCCCTCATAAGAAACTCCAAGGAATTTTCTGAATTCCATAATTTCCCTACACCTACACTGATACCTCTTCTTGATTCAACACATGTCTACTCGACAAACTACCCCCTCCTTGCTGCCCCCGATCAATGGTCTTCTCTTCATCAGCTACCTCAGAAATTTTTAGCACATGCTCTAATTCTACAACCCAACTACAAATGGGACTTTTCAGGTCCATTTCTGAAGCAATTTGAAGATTAGTGATACATTCCAATGACGAACTCTTATCCTGAGAAGTTGGGTCCACATTCTCCTGCAAAGTATAGTCCCATTCCTTGTCCGGCGTTAGTGGAACCAATTGTGGCTATTCTGAATATTCCAACAGCGCTCCATCCTTTGCAAAGTATTGTCTTTAATCAAAGAAAACTCCCATAAAATGATTTCCCTCCCCTTGAAATCCTTATTGGATATGCTTGTGTTGACCTCCTTGTTGTCTTTAATTTATTCCTCCATTATGGAACGAGTTGAAACCATATCAAAGTGCTCTATTTCTCTCCCTGTTTCTTCCCCACCAATGCCCTTCCATTGAGCAATTACAGTCAGGGCATGAAGGGATGCCCTTGAACATGAGTTGAGCTGATATGCCTTTAGCACTCTCCCTCATGAATCATCACTGCTGGAGGATGGTGGCAAAGGTTGGATTGGGCCTGGGCTGACTTTAATTCTCATCATCAGGAAACTTGTCGTCTATGGCTTTAATTCCAAAGAACTCCCTGCCACGTGTCCTATGTCGTTTGGTCTGGGATGCAGAAGTTTGAAAACATTTGAAAGAATTTTCAACACGTTTTCCAATTTTGTTAAGGTTTTGTCATCACATCTTTCTTCCTTTCACCTCTTGAATCACCAACCTACGTGAACCTTCCTTTTAGTAATGGTGCACCAGGTGAAATTGTCACCTTGCTCGTATGTTGATTGCGCCCAAAGCTATTGAGTCCAATTCACAGTTTGGTGTTCTTTTGAGCTTGGTGTACGTCTGCTTTGGTACTGATATGTTAGGACCGATTACCGAATCTGACACTCTGTAGTGTCTTCCTGCATTTCCTATAGATCACATATCATTCAACTTCTTCTAAGATGCCCCCTTCTCCCCGTAAATGTAGGGGTCCATCTCCTCAATGCTCTGTCTTCAACCTTAACTGAGAGCATACCGATGAAATGTCTTACATTGTTTTGTGTCCTCTGTCAGGTGTGCCTTCATTACATGGCTAATCTCCCGCGGGGGGGGGGCACTTAATGCAAGGGTGGACGTTTATCCTTATACTAACATAATTTCAATTGAATGATCCCACCATCTTTAAACTCAAATCCACTGGATTTACATCTTGTTGTATACCCCTTTCCATCGGTAGACTCCCCATATTGGCACCCTATATCTTTGATACGCTCTTTACCAATCTTTGGCGGTTGGCGCCATCTCAAACCTGTAGGAAAAAAATGATCAATAGATAGCAATTAAGAGTACACAATAAAGTTATATACACTTATTTTAATGCAATACACATGCAAAAAAATTTAAAACTAAAAAATATTAAAAAATTCCAATATATAGATCTCGTAGATCATCCATAGAATTAACCCATTTTATTTTGTGAACCTTAGATTGAACTTGAAAGTATTTTTTTGAAATAAATATTGAAGAATTTAGGATTAAAAAAAAAAAGTTTAAAAATTGTCGATTTGTAAATAAAATGGGTTCTGATATATGGATTTCTTATGAAATCAATAGTTCTATTTATTTTGGGTTGATTACAACTTATTTTCATGAATTTAAACAACTAAATTTAGAAAAAAATGAGAAAATTTTGCAAACCCTTAAACTTTTTAAGGAAATCCTTTCAATCAGAAATCAAACTTTTAAATTTTTTTAAAAACCTAAAATCGACAATGGAGTTTTTTTAGGCTTATAAATTGATTAGAAAATAAATATTTTTGAAATATTAGGTTCTATGAGTGTTTTACAACACCCGAATTCCAATTTCGTTAAGTTATAATGGGTCAATTGATTCTGTAATCATATTGGTACAATATTGGTAGTATTGGCCGACACTTGTACCGATACTGTAACGTATTGTTCAGTACTTAGAAAAATGGACAAGGAAAAAATTATCTCAGGGTATTGATTGACCGATATTGTAATCTTATTGTTACAATATTGTAGTCATAGTTGTCAAGGCGACGAGTTGAGGCGACAAACCCCATTGATGCTTGAGGCGATAGCCTGAGCCGCTTGAGGCGTCTCCTGATGAAGCGGGAATTCCCCTTAATATGAGATCTATGTATGATGCATTTCATTTTATAAGGAGCTCTACATTCATATAAATTACATCATTGTCAAGATGCACTTTGATAGAACCATCCTTAGAGATAACAATAAATGGGGATTTCAAGTGTTGGAAAAAATTAAGTCTACAATGACTGCTGAAAGGGGGGAGAGAGAGGGAATTTGAGGGATAAAAAATAGACAGTCCAACAGGAAAGAAAGAAAGAGAGAGAGAGGAAAGAGAGGGGAGAGGATAAGACTGAATAAAAAGTAGAAAAATGGTCCGACAGTCAAATGTGACGTTGAACAAGGGAAAGAGAAGAGAAGGCGAGAGGGAGATGTCGTATCTCTTACTCTCATTTCTTTCTTTTTCTCGATTATACTTGAGATAAGTAATAAAATAACTATGGGGCTTGCACTTATTTAAATTATAAAAGACCCCTTTAAATATGGGTTTATGAGAGTTTTTTTTTTGGGGGGGTCTTAGAAGGAATTTGCTCTTTTTTGTTATTAGGCCACTTGAGCCTAGCTGTACTTTAACAACCATGCAAAGAAAAAAAAACAGATGGGGACTATATGGTCCACCCATAAATAGAGGGAGATAGACCAATTGGTTCACCCAAATTTTTTTTGATAAGCAATCCAGACATCAATATATAAAGAGAAAAGAGCATACAAAAAAGTTCACAATGAGTGAACCAAGGAAAGCTAAGCAAACAGAGCGAAAACAACATGAGAAGGGAAAACATAGAAACCATAGCCAATGGCTTGACAACAAGGGGCAGGGCGCCTCACAACAAAATATCCCCCACTTCATCTCCCAAAGGAGTAATAGACGACCAATCCATAATCATGCGTCGAATACGGTCTAATATGAGAGAATTGAGAGAGGAGGAATTGTCAAACGCGCGACAATTTCGTTCCTTCCACACCCTCTATGAGATCACTCCAGCTTAGACTAGATTGCTTCCTTAGCCCCCACCATTGTCGTCAATTTCCAACCTGATAAGAAATTCAACAAAGAGGAAGAGAAGATCCACTCCACACCTAACCTAGTGAGGAAGAAGACCTAAATCCCAAAGGCAATAGGACAATGCAAGGTCAAGTGATCAACCGTCTCTTCCGCGGTCAGACACAAATAACAACAGTTTGCCAAATTTCACCCTCTACTCTTTAGATGATCAATGGTAAGAATCTTATTTAGTGTTGTAACCCAGAGGAAGAAAGATACCTTTGATGGAACTCCTGTGAATCAAATAGCCTTGAGGAAAGGAGTGCACTGGTAATCTGCCAAGGGACTAATAAAGATCTCACTGAAAACCGACCTTTGTTGCTCCTATACCATAACCTACAATCTTTAAGCTGAGGGACAATGGATGAAGAACTCAGTCTTCTCAAGAGGAGTTAGAACTCTTCCACCTCCCAATCATTCAGATTGCGGCGCAGGTGAGGGCACCACACGGGCTCACTACCCACCCTCTCTACATAGTGAGAAACTAAGGCATCCTTGTTAAGGGCAAGGAGGAAGATGTTACCGAAGTCATCCTGAAGTCTTGACGGACCACACCACATATCTTTCCAAAAGAGGATTTCAGACCAATTCCCAACCTTAAATCTAATGTGAGGGTCGAGTAATTTAGTCACACCTATGATATCTTTCCAAAGACCAACACCATGAGAACCCCACACCTCCTTAGGTTTCCAACAAGAGAGTTCTCCATATTTTGCAACAATGACCCTTCGCCACACTTTCACGCTCAACTCCAATTGAGAAAGAAAAGGAGTTAACATGAGAGAAACATACTTGACACCGTTCATCTCTTCTTTCTTCTTCTATCTACAAACTTTTTTTTGTCGGATATACAAATCCTAACATATTATATTATAAAAAATGTGAGAAATATATAAAATAATATATTTTTTTTGTTTATCAAACTATCATATTCAAATAAAATAAAATTTTATATTCTTAAACAATAATAATATTACATATTAAAAATACAGTTTCGGGGCATCTATCGGTCCCAACCGAAACCTATATGTATCGCAGGGTATCATATCCTATCGATACCCTGCATGTTTCTTAATTCCCCGTGCCACCGAATCGGTTACTTCCAAACTTGATTCGTATTTGGCTGATACACCCGATACATATTGATACTTTATACAATGACTGTAAGTCTGTAATACTTGTATATTAGTCTATATTATATAAGAGAAACAATAAGGGGTAAAGGCGCAGTCCAGACTCTACAGTGTATTTACCAGGCTCGACCCTCAAGTAAAGAGGTCTTTTAAAATCAGGCCTAGCTTGATCCTTGGCCCCTAGTGAAAAAGCCCTAAAAATGGAGGGTGTTGAAGGGTTGGGCTGGGCACTGCCCCCTCACTGGAGGGCTGGTTTAACAGCCCTACTGGCTACTCCTAGTTAATCCTGCTCTGTAGTAAGTTCTTCCACTTTACGAGGTATTTGGTGCAAGGAGACACACCTCGACATCGTACATTCCGATTTGCAATGATATAGTCCATTTCCTTGTCAAAGGAAGTGGCGGTGGTTGTGGGTGTCCATGAAGAGATTCTTCGGATGGGGTCTTCCTTGTTTTCATGGTAGAGCTTTGAACAATTTGCATGAAAGAACGGATGAATCTTAAGTCCAGAGAGTAGTTGTAACCATAGTTACTAGATCGAGAAACGGAAAGCGAGGCTCAAAATATACTTGGGAAATGAGAAGTGAGAAATGATACACGGGTACCTCATTCCCATTATAGTTTTATGATGAAGCATTGCTTAGATTTTGCCTCACCTAAGATATGTGTGGAGAACTAGATGCCTTAGGTTCCAATTCAACAATACTTGCTCAGAGTCTACACCATAGGCTTTAGACTCTGGTATATTTCATAATGCCCCACATATAGTGCTCTCTTTGGCCTTTAAATGAGACGTGGTGGAAGCAAGACTGTGAGACGAGCTTCTTGAGAAGCAAGTATCTCACCTTGTACCTTCCAAAAAAAAGTATCTCACCTTGTACATAGCTTATGTGCAACTATGGCTATAGCAAATAAGATACTTTGCCCTCTTTGTGATAGCTTGTCCTTTCATACTTTTGCACCAATCCCTTTTGTACCACTCGATTTGTTAGAGTAGGAATTTCACAAGAACCAGGTCTCCTTCCCTATACTCCTTTAATTGTATACTCTTATCCATGGTTCAAAACCCGAAAACTCAACTTGACTTGAAAGTTAGCCAGGTTGAGTAAATCAGGAAACTCGAAAAAAACTCGACTTGTTATAACTCAGAATATGTATGTACATATGTGTGTGTTCCAATTAAGCAATTACCAATTTCTTGACATATTATTCAAGATTGAACCACAAATAATTTGATAAACCTAGGTTAAAAGAACCCAAAGCAGGCTGGTTTTGCCGCCTCAAACCTAAAAACTAGGTTTAGTAGAACCCATAGTAGGTTGGCTTTGCAGTCACAAAAAAAATTGTGACGTTCGAATTTAGATTTAAAAAAAATTAAAATGATAAAAATACTATTCTGTGACTCGACCTAGTTTGGCAAGTCAAAAAACTCGACTCAACTTGACTGAGTTACCTGAGGAACTCACCGAATAGTAGGTTTTGAGGAGACCTGACTCGAAATTTTGTCGAGTCGAGTAACTCGGCTAAGTTACTCAGGTGACTTGCTGAGTTTTTGAACTATGCTCTTATCGGTTTGTTTCACATTTCTTTTGACTTCTCATAAAGGTTTTTAATATCGACAATATTGGCGATATATCGCCGATATTTGTCGTTATCGCTTAGTGCCGACACATCTATATGATGTAAAGAAAAAATTACATGGTGTCGGGAGTTATCGAAGATATATCGCCGATATATCTCTGATAACTCCCCGATATTGAGCAAAACATTGATTCCAAATTTGATTTAGAAAAAAAAGGTTAAGAAGTTTAGAGAAGAAAGAAGGAAGAAGAGGTGGTCTTGGGTACATACTTGTGCCGATTTCCGTCGCCGTAGCTGTAGCCTTCGCCTTCGCCATCGCCGGCTACCCCTCTCCCTCTTCCCCCCTCTCCTTCTTCCTTTCGGAGCTCTGCTCCTTTTTTGTTTGGGTTTGCTCTGAGAAATGATCGAAGCTTTGTGTTTTAAACCCTTAGAAGGGTAATGCTAATGTCACTCATGTTTTAAATCCTTAAAAGATAATGCGAATGTCACTCCTGTTTTAAATCCTTAAAACATAATGCTAATGTTACTCTTATTTTAAACCCTTAAAATGATAATGCTAATGTCACTCCAAAAGTCTACTAAACATATATCCATACCCTATAAATGTTAGATTCTTTAACCCTGAGGATTAGTGAACCCTAAGCACAATTAAAGGGAGTTAAAAGATAGGTTTAATTTTTTTTATTTTTAAAATCAAGGTTAAATGCTTTAATCCTAAGGGTTAGTTAATCTTAACCATAGTTAAAGCGAGTTAAAAAGGACACCTTTAAGGTTAAAGCATCTAACATTGGTTTTTTAGATTTTTAAAAATGAACACGTCCCCTTTTAACTCCCTTTAACTGTGGTTAAGATTCACTAACCTTTGAGGTTAAAGCATCGAACTTTGATTTTTAAAAATTAAAAAAAATTAAACGTGTCACCTTCTAACTCCCTTTGATTGTGGTTAAGATTCATTAACCTTTAGGGTTAATGCCATCTGACCTTGGTTTTTAGATTTTTTTAAATTAACATGTCCCCATTTAACTCCCTTTAACTGTGGTTAAGATTCACTAACCATTAAGGTTAAAACCATTGAAAATACTTTTCACATCTAATGTTATTTTCAGTTCTCTTTACCTCCCTAACCTCCCTCTCACTCTAATGGTTACAACTCGTGCAGATAGAAATAAGCTTAGAAACTATTTCAAATGAAGTAAAATTGATTATATTACAATTAACATAGAGCTCAGAGCACATTTTATTGAGAAATGAATGAAACATGAATCAATCATAAATATTAGTCACTTGTCAGCGCATATCATTACTCTCTTCTCATTGCATCTCTTATATACTTTGTTGTTTTTTAAAATGTTTTTATTCTAAAAGGTGTATTAACATTTATTTTAACATTTCCTGAAATCTCACTGCAAAATTCTATGTTTTGCCACATCTTTTCGCAATTTTTCCAAAGATCACCGATAAACAAAATATTTTCCGACATATCTTTTTTCTGTGGCTCGACATGTCGAGCGATATCGACATTCAGAACCTTGCTTCTCATTCTCTCATTTTGCGAGTTGCAAGGCCGTTAACATTTTTGAGCTGGACTTGTTCCCTTGCACCACTGGGACCATGCATGGAGATCCCTTCATGATGCACAAAGACTTCACAAATAGTATGGGTAGCCCTTTAACTTTGCTAAATTCTATCACTAAAATGACTTGGTAGTTTTATAGGCACCGCTAATAAGTCAAACATCCCATTCCATTTGCCAATGGGTAGCTTAACTCCTCTTATAACACCATGGATGGGATTGGCTTCTAAGTTGACGGCTTTGAGCCACCCCGTCTCCTTAGTTGTTTACATTCTGCAAACACAATCTCTTTATCTCCTTCGTTGTGACAAGTTTTGAGTAGCACATCTGTCCTCCCTGGGCTTAGACGTCTTTGACTTCACCATAGGGTCGAGAAGTTGTAATACATGTATATTACCCATCCCTTCCTTTTTTTGCCACTTCTTGCTTCTTGATTGTCTTGATATGAATCTTCCTTATGAATTAGAGCCTTAGCCCGTCAACTGCCGCACAATTTCTACGGTCATCTCCTGTTGGCCTTGGCTTCAAAAAACATGACTTCTTGAATTCCACTAGTTGATCTGTTACCACGATGACTGATGCAAGGTCTTTCACACTCTGTTGTTGCAATTCTTTCTTAGCCTAATTCGGAGACCATTCATGAAGTTGAAAAACAATTCTTTCTCAATCATGTCTGGTATCTCCAGCACCAAGGTCGAAAATTTCCCACTAGTTGCTCTGTTACTACGATGACTGATGCCATGTCTTGCACACTCCGTTGTTGCAATTCTTTCTTAAGCCTAATTCGGAGACCATTCTTGAAGTTGAAAAACAATTCTTTCTCAATCATGTCTGGTATCTCCAGCACCAAGGTCGAAAACTCCTTGACACAGTCCATAGTGACCCTATGTGGCATAAGCACTTAGTTTTTCCTTGCCAAATATTCTACATCCAGTGGATAGAATCCTCTTTATTTCCCTCCGGAAGTCATCGCAAGTGTTGATGGTGTAAGTGCCACTCTGTCTACGTTGATGCTTACGCCGCCAAAAAGTAACTACGTCAGTGAGGTATACGGTTGTCATGAGTACCTTCGTATTTTCATCCTCAAGTAAAATAGCCTCGAAGTATAAATCGATTTGCCACATGAAGTTAACAGCTCCCTCACATCCTTTGAACTATTATATGTCACGGGTTTTGGAGTATGCACCATAGAACATTCCCATGTGGCCACAACCACATTGCGCATGGTTGTCTTCCACAAGGCCCATTGTCCTCTCATTTCCACGACTTGGGCTTGCAACGTAGACAACATCCCCAACACCTTGGCCTGATTGCCTGGAAGGCATCCCTTTCCTATCGTTGGGTGTCCGCCATCATATTCAAGGTGCCATGAATCTACACATTGAGTTTCCTCAAGCCTGCTGTCGATGCCCTCTGCATGAGCCCAATGCCTCGGTGTGATCCCTTTTATTGGCTATGGCAAGCTTCACCCTGGTTAGTTGTGCCTCCATAGTAGCTACGTCCTTGGACTTGCTTCTCTGTCTTGTTGGTGTTTCTTTGTTGTCTTCAAGCCTGCTAGTGTTGCTTTCTATGGTCCTCACTTCCTCTACGATGTTCGACATGGGTCTCTTCTCGACCCCCCTAGCGTTACGTCCTACCTATAAAACCGTGCTCCGATACCACTTGTCATGGTCTAGTAACTCCCTTAGTCTTAAGACCACACGGCACTCATACTATAGACATTTAGTAGATGAATAAGCCTTAGTCCAGATAGATGATGGATCTTAAGTTACTTGAACGCAAAGGGATAGAACATCAGGGAAATGCTAGAGAGATTGAAAGGGAGGAAGTACACTTTGTATTACACAATATCTATATTATATACTAAAGAAATTAGGATGCTTAGGTGACACTCTTCTTTAGTCTTTATTTTCTCTTAGTTTTGCCACATCATCCCCATCATTTATTATATTGTGTTTGCACTCTAAAAGTCTTTTATTTTATCCCTCTTCATTTATGAGTTCACCTAGGTGGCACCCATATTTTATCAAAGTTTCAAATTCATTTTGCCACATCATTAAATTTCTTTATTTTTAATGATCCCACCACCATAAATCTCTCAACTAACTCAACTCTTTCCAAAAATATTCTATCATAAAACGTGACTTACCTCTTCCTCTTCTCCCATTCACAAATGGGAAGTACTGTTGGCACTCTAAAAAATATTCGTCATAAAACTTCTGTCCTACGTGACCTACCTCTTCCCACTTAAAAATTTAAAATTTATTGCTTTAATACATGTGTATGTATGAGTAGTTTATCTTTACAAACAAAATGGAGAGTTTGCATGTGGTGTGTGTGTGTGTGTTTGCTTGGGTGGTGTGAGTATTCCCTTGTCTTTGCCTTCAGTCATTGCCTTGTGGTATGATTGAGTTTTACCCAAAAAAAACCAGAACTCTTTAGGGTGAGTGTTTAGTCCCACATCGGGTACCTACCCGAGCATGTTGTCCCATATAAGTTCCTTGGCGCCTCAAAGGGTTGGTACCCGTTTTGAGAAGCTCTAGGGTGAAGCTTACATGGGCTGCATGTGTGTGTGAGTTTGCATGTGGTGTGTGTGTGTGTTTTTGCGTGGGTGGTGTGAGTATTCCCTTGTCTTTGCCTTCAGTCATTGCCTTGTGGTATGATTGAGTTTACCAAAAAAACAAAACAAAATGGAGAGTCCCTTTTACCTAGGCCAACCAAATAGTCCCTAGGCATCTCTTTCTTTCCCACGTTCAAGACATCCATTAATCCCTACACTTCTCAAAGATGTGCATTTAAAGAGTTGAGTTGATTCATTTAACTCTATCTTCCCCTTAAATGCTACAAGCATTTTCCTTCTCTCACCTCCTTAACATGAGAGAAGTTTTAAGGAGAAATCTGCTCTGGTCTTCCGCGAAGTATTAGGGGAAGAAGCCCAACCCACCCAAGAAAGCTTACCTTGCAACGACTAACGACGTCGACAAGCTTCCCAATATCTCTTGGTATGCTTCGAAGATCATGCATCCTCACTTCTTCTGTGGTATTACTTGTACATGCAGAGACGAGATTGGACAAAGAAATAAGAGAAAATGTTGGGTACTTAGGGTTTTACAGTGAATCTTAGATATGGAGAATGCGAGTATGATTGAAAGCATAAAAAGGGGCGAGACTGCTTCTCACCATCCTTGCTTCGTCTGTACTAACAAAACCCTATCCCCAACTCGAATGGGAGCATGAAAAGGGGTGAGTCCACTTCTAAATTCAGATGAGTGTTCTTGATATTAGTGGAATCCACAAATAGTGTCAGTTTAGAATTTTTCTGCATTTCCTTTATTTATTTATTTTTAAATTCAAACTGTGAATTTTTGTTGCTAATACTTATACTGATTAGAGCATGGGCTGTACTCACAAGGCAAATCAATCAAATAGAGTCCTTTGATTTCTCTGTGGTATTCTATTATAGCTGTGAGATGCTGTTGGGGGAGGAAATTACTTGGGTATATTTAGATTCTCATGAAAATTAATCAAATTCTAGTGAAATATAATTTAAATTTGTCTCTTCTTTTATTACCTTATTTTCGGGTGAATTCACTTCTTTATTTTGTCTCTCTCTTCTCCTGAAATTCCAAATTTTGAAACCATAATTTTTTTTTTTCTTCATTTTCAATCCCACTTTTGAAACCATGGGGATATTATTTCCTGTTCATAATCCACAACAATCCAGATGAGCCTCTCTCCAAAACGTCTCCATCCAAGTTTAGTAGCTACATGTGCATCTTATTTAAGCAAGGAAATAGTCACCTCTTCGCTGGTGGAGCGAAAGGGGCACCGTGTCCTCCCTTTTCTTGCCACATGTCCCTATTTAACACCATTTAACTGTGTTAAGATTCACCCAGACATAGGGTTAAAGCATTTGTCCTTGGTTTTTGTAGTTAGATACAAAGATCCTATTTCCTCTTACAAACGTTAATTTATTTCCTTTAAACATTTGTTTTAACTTTTGATGTGAGTCATTTAACGGTGGCTCTTCATTGTGTCATTAAGTAGTTGGTTCGTTTAGGCTCCGTTCTTTTGGTTGGAACTTTTAAAGAATGTCAATGTTTTGAGTCTAGGAAGAGAGGGGAGAGGGTTTCTAACCCTTTTACTTGATGGTATCTCAAATTTATGAGTTTAATTTAGTTAGAAGTTTTACAATTATTGAACTTAAAAAATTCAATATTTTTGGTGCAATTTAAAAGTTCTATACTTGTAGAACTTTTGCATTCTATGGAATAATATAGTTGTAGACATTAAGTAAAATTTGGCATGAAAGAATGAAAGTTCTATACTTTAAATGTTCCACCAAAAGAATGGAGCTTATATGTGTTTGGTGGGATTTGTACTGTCATGTTAATTCTAGCTTACTATATTTCTATCACTCTGCACTAATGGTGAAATTATACCCATCATTTAAGTTTAGTTTGATATGAACATATTCTTCTCTCTCACTCTCTCTCACACACACACACCACACCTTCTCTCCCCTTGAGAAATCTTAATCATGCACATAGGTAGACGATTTCCCCGTACAAATTTTTCATGTCAAAAAATATAATAAACAAGTATATGCATATTCCATTAGGTGAGATAGAGATTATTATATATTTTCATCTATCATTATTTTCATTGCATTTTATGTGGGTAGACTAATCATTATCGAGCAAGTAAGAATACCCAAGTTGAAAAACTTAACTCAAAGTATGAGTTAATTTACTATTATAATAAATTAATTAAAATCATAAGGAGCTTAATTTGGAATCAATGTTTTGATCTACCATTAAAATAGAGATGATACGTTGTTGTTCACGTCGAAGGCTTTGTTTTGTAGCATTCAAAGTTGGTCTTGCGAAGCTTGTGGTGCTTAAGGATACCAACTCTATATGTTCGACCCTATGTAGAAATTAAATTACCATCCATACAAATAAATATTTCCTTAATCTTTTCATATGAAGCAAGAGCTAATAAGAATTATATGTAGTTCACCTGATTATAACTAAACCATTACACAGCTGTCTCCGAAGCTGTGTTGCTTGCATTGCACATTCTATTCTGATTCTCTCTTGTGTAATTATTAATTAGTCTTATTAGATCATGTCGACGGTTATACAAATTTTATCAATATTTTTGTTTTTTTTTGGTCACTCAGTATTTTGCACTTTGGTGTTTGGATGTTGTTGAAAAGAGATGACAAATGAACTTGTGATTGCACTGAATATATTGAGAAGAAACTTTAGAGCATTATTAATTTGAAATCTATTAATATATTCAGTGTAGTAAGAAACTTTACAGCATTATTAATTTGAAATCTATTCAATGCCATTGTACTTTTTTTTTTCGCTTTCTGTTATTTTGCCATTGTAATTTTCTTTTCCGTGCATCGCACGGGGTGTTTGCTAGTGATACCTACACAACTTCTGAGTTCCGAGGTGAGTTACTTTACAAATGAGGGGACAGGGGTCACCCCTTTATGTAGGCAACCTAGGAATATTTTAAACTTCTAGAATATTCTCTAATTTTATAAAAGTTTCTTTATGGAATTTCTAAGGGATATTATAAGAGTTCTCTAGATACTACCTGTGTGTATCTCCTATATGATTCCGGAATATTCCGTAGTCTTCTACTCTCCTACAAGCTTTTAGATCTCTAGATTTTTCTATATTCAATTACAGGTTTAGAATTATTATGCAACAGAGGGCTTTAGCTAGAGTGGCTAGCTCACCCTGCATCCATCATACCGTTATTCAGTCACTTACGAACTTAACATGAACCTGCTATGTGAATTCATTGATCAAAGTTGACTCTCTTCTTGGTAAAGTAAATACATGTTTAGAGTATTTTAGACAGTTCTTACAATCAATTATGGAGGGCCTCTCTCCTTGCTTGTACCCCAATTATCCTGATATTCTGTTAACAGATTTATCTTACTAATACAAGAAGAATTACCATTCTTTTTTTTAATTTCTCATCAAGGATTGTGAAGTTATATTTATTTTACTGGGAAGTAATATGATTTCCCAATCTTGTTCAATCGTATATGCTTTTGAGATCATTTCTATATGATGTCTACTGCAGGTTTTCATTGCACAGGAACAGATATGCTTGAAGAGACTCTGGATATCTAATAAACCAAGCTGGGCGGTTTCATACAGATCAGAGTTGAAGAGGAGAAGAGTGTTTATAAAATTAACAGAGCCACTTAAAGTTGATTATATTCAAGTAGAGAAAATCCTTACTCTTCAATTCTTGTCCATTACAATTCCTCTTTGGATTATGTTTTTTGCGCTTGGTGCGGCATCAGATAAAGAAATTGTTGATATGATTGATGTTGACACTGGTGATGCTAGCTTTGCAAATATACTCCTTGCAACCATTAATGACGCTGATGAAACTTGCGAGGGTTTTCGTAAAGGAGGAAAAGCTCTCAAACATATAGATGAACAGATCAAAAAGTCAAGATTTCCGCCCGCGGAATGTACCGAAGAGTGCATTAATAACTACTTATTTCCCATGCTTGATGGCCCCAACCAAAAGGCTCTGTTTCTTGGATATATGGCGAAGAGTCTTTTACTATCCTATACTGGGCGGAGAAAATGCGAGAATAGGGATGATTTTAGAAACAAAAGGTTAGAGTTAGCTGGTGAGTTGCTTGAGCGAGAATTGAGAGTGCACATCAGACATGCTGAGAGGCGGATGGTCAAAGCTATGCAGAGAGATCTATATGGAAATCGTAATCTTCATCCAATCGAACACTATCTGGATGCTTCAATTATCACAAATGGTCTCTCTAGGGCTTTCTCAACTGGAGCATGGTCGCATCCTTTCAACAGAACGGAAAGGACGGCTGGCGTAGTTGCGACCCTTAGACGAACAAATCCATTGCAAATGACAGCTGATTTGAGAAAAACACGTCAGCAGGTTTTATATACGGGGAAGGTTGGGGATGCTAGATTCCCGTAAGTCTCAGTCTTGAAATTCTTCTAGTAATTTGCTCTATCTGCTTCATACTCATATTATACTTCGACTCCCCTAGATAAATTTGCCTTAAAGTTGTTTGAGTTAATAAAATGGTATATTTTGTGAATCTTAAGTATAAATTAACTTTTTTTTCAATGTCATCATGCATAGTGCATACCAAACAGTATTCAACCAATACTCTTGTCAGTTCTTTTCAGTCCTTCCTGATAGGCTATTGATGGGTGCATTGCCATGAATCTGTTATGGGGAATTACTGCAGGCAAGAGGTTTTCTTTTTTAGTTTGTCTCTTCATCTTTACGCAATACTCTTTGAACAATTTAGCAAAGAAGAATGTTATAAGCTAAATTTGAACTGGTGTTTAATAGGCAATTTGGGTTCTTAGGGCATTTATTGGTATTTTAGAGCTAATGTGGGGAAGATTATTAAAGTGTTTTTTGGATCCTTTAGGGTTATTAAAAAAAATTTGTATCCTATAGGAGGATTAGTTACATGGATTCAAGTTTGGTCAACTCTTTCTTTGGAATCCCGAGGTTCGCTAATGGAAGAAAAGATTTGCTATCCAATGAAGGATTTTTGTAGTTGGATCTTATATTATGATGTTACTTTTCTGGTGTAACGTTGGTCATTCTCTCTCTCTCTCTCTCTCACACACACACACACACACATACACACAAAATCTTAGGGTAGTTAGATGATCTATTCATTGGATGAAACATTAAAATCTCTTAAACATATCCAATATTTTGTTCATTGAACTTGGAAGATTTTTTTTCTTTTTATTGAGAACAAAGAAACAAAAACTAAAGAGAACAAAGAAAACAAAAAACAAGAACCCGCATAGGGGAAAGATTTAAGAAATTACCTAAATATCCTCAATTAGATGAAACTAGAGTTTGTGACATAGAAATTCCTTTAAAAAATGAATTATTCATAAATTTGAGAGATTTAAGAAATTCCATAAATATCCCCAATTAATTGAAACTAGAGTTTGAGAAATAGATGTAGGAATCTAAAAATAAATCCCAAGGGACTGTTCAGTACTATAGCAATGCTGAAACAGTGTTTGAATTTGAAATCAGCCCTATTGATGGACTAATAACAAAAATTCAGGTTTAGGTATGAAATCTCTAAAATAATGAAACTTGAAGTGGGGGTTTTATTCTTTTAATCAAATTTTGAAGCAATGGTTAAATTAAAACCAGAATACAGATCAAAACTGGAGGTGCGGCAGCCTTGTAGAAGGATTCCTCTTGGTTGTTTGCTTCCAAATAATCAATCTACTTCAAATGTTCAAATTTTCAAGTAATATATGAGACTTAACCCTAGAAAAGAGAGAATACTTACTTGAATGAACAAGAACAATCAATAATTAATCTCCGATTGAGTATCAGCAACTCTTCAGAGCAATAAGATCCTCTTATTAAACTTTTGTCAAAATATTTTCATCACCCCAACTCTTTTGGGCTGATCAGCTTAGCCGACCTTGGGCTTGGGTGATTGAGATCAACCCCAAACGGTCCTTGATCTACATCAGGGTCCGGCAAATCCCTACCATAACGAGATCAGTATCTTCCAGCAACCCTCACGAAAATAAGAGCTCAAATTTAGACGGGAAAACCCATAGAATCCCCAAGCAAGATAAACACTATAAACGACTGGCCAGAGGGCAATGAATAAACAAGTCATCCACCGATTCCTTCTCCACCAAACACAGAAAGCATCTGTTGGGAAGTCTCTAACGCCTGTTCCTTACATGGTCTAAGGTGAGAATTTTGTCCAGAAAAGAAGTCTATAGGAAGAAGGCGATCTTAGACGGAATTCTGGGATTGCACACTATTGATATATGTAATATCAGGGGTATACTTGTAAAATGGCATATATGCAATGTTCACTTTTTATATAATATGCTAGTCCATAGGAAGAAGGCGATCTTGGACGGAATTCTGGGATTGCACACAATTGATATATTTAATATCGGGGGTATACCTGGAAAAGGGCATATATGTAATGTTCTCTTTTTATATAATATGCTAGTAGGGTTCTCTAATCCCTAACTAAACAATTTACCCTAACCTCTCTTTTTCCTTTCCTCTCTTTTCTCTTCTCTAAACCCTGAATCCTCCAAACCCTTTCTCCAACTTGGTATCAAAGCTACATCAAAGGAAGAAGATTGTCATTTAAAGCCATAACAACAAAAGGAAGAAGGAGCTAGCTGTCACGTTTTTAGACATACGACTGTCTCTAGCCGTATGGCCTATGCCATATTTTTGGGTTTTGGGTTCTTCAAATGTATATTTGTCAAAGATCTTGATTTTAGAATCTTATTTCATGAGATTTGGTTAAATATTGATGAAGTTATGATGATTTAAAGAAAAAATACAGAAAAATTCCTTGTTTATTGATCATGGTTGGACCCTTTTTTTGATAAGAACATCTTGAACCTGTTTTTTCTTTGTTTGGATGAGATTTGAAGAAGTTGTGATGATTTTACAGCCCCACTTCATTACTATTTTTTTTGCTATAAAAAGGTTTTTTACACCTTATTTGCTTATAATAACTTAAGTCATCTTTTTGGTAATCTTAATATCATTAGATTTTTTGTTGATATTTTTGATTGATTGGTTGTTTGCTCATTGAGTTTCTTCTATGGATGCTAAAGTTTTTGCTCAGCCGGCTCTTTCTGACTCCGTTGTCCACTGTATCATCAATATTAAATTCAATGGTGATAATTTTCTTGCGTGGTGATGCTCGGTTGAGCTTTTTATTGGGGGTCGCTCTAAGATGGGGTATCTTGATGGTAGGACCCCACAGCCCGAGATAGGTATTGTCGAAATTGCTAAGTGGAATGCAGAGAATTGCATTATTTTGGGCTAATTGTTCTATTCCATGGACCATCAGATTGCCGAGAATTATATTTTTAATAAAAATTATCGTGAACTTTGGGAGACTCTTATTCAGACTTATGCCCTAGCAAAGAATGATGCTCGAATTTATCAACTTACTCCTGAGATTGCTCACTTTAAACAAGGGGGATATGTCTATATTAGATTATTTGGGGCTCTTCAGATTTGTTGGGAATAATTGAGCCATTATGAGCTTATTTCTGAATTATCTACTGCATCTTCCAAGAATATAACGAAGCTAATTGAGCGTCACCGCATTTATGATTTCTTGGGAGGTCTTCGGGCCGAATTTGAGCAGTTGCGCACTCAGATTCTTGCTACATCTCATTTTCTATCTCTTCGATCTGTGTACTCTACTATGTTTGGTGAGGAACGCCGTCGGGTTGTTATATCTTCAAGCACCACTTCTATGCCCCTTTGTTACTGATTTTTTTCTTCTTGTTGGCCGTGGTAGGGGGACTGATAGGGGCCATCGTGGTCATGGCGGTCATGGTTGTGGTAGACCGCTTACTCCTTGTAGTCACTGTGGTATAGTGGGACACGATTGTGATCATTGTTACCGTTTGTATGGCTATCCTGAGGGTTACCAACCTCGTCATTCTGCTCACTTTACTACGACTCCTGCTGTTGATCCTCAATTCTCAGTTGTTGCCAGTGATCCTCTGGAGTCCATGAAAGCCCAGGTTGTTGAGATGATCCGAGCTGAGTTTTGTCTGCAGAGTGATTCTCCTTATACTGTTGCTTCATCTGCCACAAGTATCTATGCTCTCTCGGCTTATGCCGCCACTACATCGTCTTCTTCTCCTAGTTGGGTTATTGATACCGGAACTACTGATTATATGACTAGTGAGTCACAGGGTTATTCTATTTATTCACCTTCATTGCCTACTGCCAAGGTTCGCTTGGCTGATGGTTCCTTTACTCCGGTCTCAGGAGTAGGACACATTCCTGTGTCTCCATCTCTCTCTTTATCTCATGTGTTACATGTTCCTCATTTATCTTCTAAGCTTCTTTCAATGAGTAGTCTTATTACCAAACTTAACTGTTGTGCTATGTTTTATCCTTCTTATTGTCTTATTTAGGACCTGACTACGAGGAAGATTGTTGGTAGAGTGGAAGGAAGCAATCTTTACTACCTTGACACTGATTATGCTCCTGATCGAGTCTCCTCTACTTTCGCTATTGTTTCTGTTTTTCCTTTTTTTGTTGATGCTACTCTTGATACTTATCGTTTATGGCATGCCAAACTTGGGCATATTGAATCTAAGACTTTATGTTCTTTGATTCCTATTGTTAGCAAACTTTGTTCTTCATCTACTTTTTAATGTGATACTTGTGAGCTTATTAAACATGTTTGTACTGTTTATCGTTCTTGGATGCATAGATGTCGTTCTATTTTTTAGTTAGTTCACTTGGATGTTTGGGGACCATATCCTGTTCCCTCAAGTGTTGACTTTCATTATTATGGTACTTTTATTGATGATTACACTCGAGTTACTTGGGTGTACCTTCTTAAGTCTAAGGATGATGTGTTCTCTAAATTTAAGGAATTTTATGTGTTTGGTGGTCTTATTAAGACCCTTTGTTCTGATAATGGCGGTATCTCTCTGCACCTTTTGTCCAGTTTCTTCAAATTCATCGGATTGCCCATTAGCTTACCTGTCCTTACACGCCTCAACAAAATGGCGTTGTTGAGTGCAAAAATCGTCATTTAGTTGGTGTCATTAGTTCTTTGTTGCGAATCATGCAGGTGGCTAAGCCTTATTAGTCTATGACTCTTCTCATTGCATGTTTTCTCATCAATCAAGATCCTTCTTGCATTCTTGATGATCTCTCACCATATTAGTTTCTTTGCCATTAGGTTCTTATTTTTCCTTTGAGCTACAGGTGTTTGGTTGTACTTGTTTTGTCTAGGATCTTTGCCTCAGTCGTCAGAAATTAGATAATAAGACCATTTGATGTGTCTTTGTTGGTTACTCTAGCACCTTTAAAGGCTATCGGTGTTATAACCCTCACTCTCGTCATTTCTGTCTCTTTGGATGTTATCTTTTTCGAGACAGTCCCTTATTTCTCTCCTGATCCTACGGTGTCACCTGTCTCTGTGACTTCACCTACTGTTTCTATGCCTTTACATATTACTGGGGACCTCTCACAGCATAAGGAGTTTCTCAGGTACTCTCGTTGCCAACCACCTGGTTCCTCCTCCGATACGCCTCTACCACAGTCTTTCCCGCAGGCTACTTCTCGTGGTACTTCTTTACCCTCTGTTATTCCTTTTCATCCTCCTTCTCCTGCTATTGTTACTCCTACTGCTTCTGATCTTGAGATACTTATTACTCATCGCAATGGTGTTCGCTCATATGTTACTCCTTACCCCTTAGCCAAATATGCTTGTTATCAGACTGTATCTCCCTCATACTAGGCCTTCCTTTCGGCAATTGACACTATGACTATTCCTCAGTTCGTTCGTGATGTTCTTCTTCATCCTTAGTGGAAGAGTGCTATGGTTGATGAAATGAATGTTCTTTAGTTTAATCAAACTTGAGATATAGTTCCCCTTCCAGCTGGGAAGAAACTTGTGGGTTGTCATTGGGTCTTCATTGTCAAACATAACTCTGATGGTAGTGTTGCTTGGTATAAGGCTCCTCTTGTCGCCCGCGGCTTTACTCAGACTTATGAGTTTGACTATGATGCTACTTTTGCGCCTGTGGCCAAACTGACTTTTGTTCGTGTTCTCCTCTCTCTTGCGGCAAATCAGAGTTGACATCTCTATCAGTTAGACATCAAGAATGTTTTTTTTAAAGGGCATCTCATTGAGGAGGTGTATATGGATTCCCCTCCTAGTTTCTTACTTCAGGGGGGAGTTTGGAAAGGTTTGTAGACTTCGGAAGTCTATATATGGTTTGAAGCAGTCACCCCGTGCTTGGTTCCATCGCTTTAGTGAAGTGGTCCTTAGCATTGACTTCCAGCGATGTCACTCTGATCATACTATTTTCATCTATTCTCGCACCTCAGACCGCACTATTCTCCTGGTATATGTTGATGATATCATCTTGACTGACGATGACTCCTCATTCATCTCTCATGCTAAGCATGAGTTGGGGCGTACCTTTGATGTCAAAGATCTAGGCCATCTGAAGTACTTTCTTGGTCTGGAGATTGCTCGATCTAAAAAGGGAATTTTTCTGTCACAACGGAAGTATGCTCTTGACCTACTCAACGATACTAGTATGAGTGGATGTAAACCCGTTACTTCTCCTATGGATTCGAACCTCTCTTTGCATGATAGTGAGGGTGATATTCTTTTTGATCCTCATGTCTATCAGTGTTTTGTGGGTCACTTGATATATCTCATGCTCAAATGACCTGATATTACATTTGCTGTTAGCATGGTTAGCCAGTTCATTCATGCTCCCTATGCTTCACACCTTGCTGTTGCTCATCGTATTCTCCGATATATCAAGGCTAGACCCAGTCGTGGACTAGTATATCGCTCACATGGTCACCTCGATATCTCCAGCTATACAGATGCTGATTGGGCCGGATCTGCTACTGACCGTCATTCCACCTCGGGCTATTGTGCTTTCCTTGGAGACAACTTGGTTGCGTGGAAGAGCAAAATGCAACCCGTGGTTTCTCGGTTTAGTGCCGAAGCGAAATATCGTGCACTTGCTCATTGCACTTGTGAACTCTTATGACTTCGTTCTCTCCTCTCTGAGTTAGAGTTTCCTGTTAAAGGTCCTATGTCCTTATATTACGATAACAAGGTCGCTGCAAAGATTGCCTCAGATTATGTGCTTCATTAGTGGACAAAACACATTAAGGTTGATATTCACTTTTTCCGTGAGGAAGTCTGAAATTGTTTTTTATCTCGCTTCAACATGTTTCTTCTTTTCAATAACTTGCTGATATCTTCACCAAGCCGGTTGGCCCTATTAGTCTTCAGGATATTACTGTCAATCTGGGCATTCTTAATGTTTATGCTTCAGTGTGAGAGGGAGTGTTGATATATGTAATATCGGGGGTATACTTGTAAAATGGCATATATGTAATGTTCTTTTTTTATATAATACGCTAGTAGGGTTCTCTAATCCCTAACTAAGCAATTTACCCTAACCTCTCTATTTCCTCTCTTCTCTCTTTTCTCTTATCTAAACTCTAAATCCTCCAAACCCTTTCTCCAACTCACACTACTTTGGAAGGACAAAAGAAGGCCATAGGAAGAAGGCAGTCTTGAGGGAAAAGAAGGATGATCTCAAAGAGAAACGATCTTTACCATTCTTAGACCTGGAAGATATTATTAAACCCTATTTCGTGCAAGAGATATAAATTTTTATGAGAAATTAATTTTTTTTTCTTTTATATGTTGAAAAAGAAAATCAAAATTTCTATACGATCACACATTTGAACAAGGATGGAGGAGAATTCAAAGATTCAACCCTGCTGGATATTATTACCTAAACTTCCATATATATCTGGATTCTGGAATCTTCTCTATCTTTACAACTACAATAAGTGTATTCCTTCTAGATCAAGAACTATATTGGTTTGTTTTTATTAGAAAGCTGCCTTTGACTTAACTTATTTAATATTACTGATAACCCTTTTCGCTTATTGCTCCAATGCGTACCTTTTTCTCTATAATTGCTGCTTTCTGGTTGTTATAGGTAATTAACCTTGAATACTGTTTTTTTTATCGGTAAAGCATCAATTGTATTCAAAAAGCAAAAGAAAAGCAACAGTTTACAAGGGGATAAACTGAAGCGAAATAACAGAAAAACAGAAAGGGGAATATAAGTTGGTTTAGTTTGTGAGGTTATTAGTGTTGGAAGTTAGAGTTTGAGAGAGAGAGAAAGAAGAAGAAGAAGAAGGAGATTATGTTTAGGGAAAGATTAATGATCTCTCTCACATACTTTATTATTTATATTCCACTAATGATCTACTATTAGTATATAAAAGCTACTAATAGTAGACCCACAATAAAGTATATAAGAGATAATATAAAGACAAGACTCATAGGAATAAAACCCATAAAGCCTTATTCAAGACTCTCCTTCAAGTTGGTGCGTAGATATCATTCATGTCAAACTTGCCAACAAAATTTGGAACTGAGTACCACTAAGACCCTTAGTCAACAGTCAACACATCGGCCAGTTGATCTTTTAACTTCACAAACGAGGTGCAAAAATACCCCTGCTTCAACTTCTCCTTGATGAAATGGATATTTACCTCAATATGCTTCGTTCTGTCATGTTACATTGGATTATGAGCAATACTAATAGCGGCTTTATTATCACAATATAAACTCATTGGGCCTTCAGTAGGAAACCCAATTTCACTCGAGTAATCGGAGCTAAAGCAGTTCACACATACCGTGTGCCATGACTCTAAACTCTTCCTCTACACTGGATCTAGCAACTACATTATACTTCTTACTTCTCCATGTGACAAGGTTACCTCCAACTATGATGCAATACTTAGAAGTAGAGCGTCTATCAGAGACCGAGCCAGCCCAATCTGCATCAATGTAGACTTCAACCTTTAAGTTGTTATTATAGGTATACAATAAACCCTTACCAAGAGATGACTTTAAGTAGTGGAGGATTTGATTCACCGCCTTAGGTGACCGATTGTTGGTGAATGCTTGAATTGGTTGACTACACTGACAATATAAGCAATATCTGGCTTGGTACGGGACATAAATAAGTCTGCCAACAAGTCTTTGGTACCTTCCAACATCTGACAGATGTTCTCCATTAGCTTCATTGAGTTTATAATTAGGGTCTATAGGTGTATCACATGGTTTACAACCCATCATTCCTGTCTCCTCTAGTAGGTCAAGTACATATTTACATTGAAAGACAAATATGCCTTTTTTAGAGCTGGCAACTTCAATTCTAAGGAAATACTTTATAAGACCCAGATTTTTGATCTCAAATTCCTTTGCTAACTTACCCTTTAAAGATTCTATCTCATCCAAATCATCACCCGTTACGACAATGTCATCCGCATATTTACATTTAAAGACAAATATGCCCTTTTTAGATCTGGCAACTTCAATTCTAAGGAAATATTTTAGAAGACCCAGATTTTTGATCTCAAATTCTTTTGCTAACTTACCCTTCAAAGATTCTATCTCATCCAAATCATCACCTGTTACGAAAATATCATTCGCATAAACAATCAAGACAATCACTTTCTGGCATGACCGCTTGAGAAACAATGTGTGGTCTGTTTGACTTTGTTTGTAACCATTTTTCATCATAGCATTGTGAAAACGCTTAAACCACGTTCTGGGGGATTGCTTCAGTCCATACAAAGCCTTCTTTAACTTACACACCTTTCCTTCATCTGAGGGGCATTTGAACTTGGGAAGGGTACCATATACACCGCTTCCTCTAAATCATCGTGAATAAATGCATTTTTCACATCAAGTTGAAACAAGGGCCAATTCTGATTGACTGCAAGAGAAATGAGGACTTTCACTTAGTTCATTTTAGCAACTGGAGCAAATGTCTCCTGATAGTTTATGCCGTACGTCTGAGTATACCCCTTTGCAACCAAGCGAGCTTTGTATCTCTTAACTGAGCCATCCGAGTGGTGTTTTACTGTAAACACCCACCTACATCCAATCGGCCTCTTCCCTCTTGGTAGGTTGACCATATCCCATGTACTATTCTTTTCAAGTGCTCACATCTCTTTTTCCATAGCCTATTTCCATTCTAGTTGAGACAGTGCATCTGTTAAATTGCGAGTGACAGAAAAAGAAGACAAAGCCAAGGCAAACGAGAGATACAAAGAAAAAAATGCATGGTAAGATACAACATTAGAGATAAGATGTTAAGTACATGTTCTAGTGTCTTTTCTAAAAGCAATAGGAATTTTAGACTCAACAATGTCAGGACCAGAATGAACAACAATGTTACCTGGATCAGAAGAGAGGTCTCTTGGTGGGGCTCATGAGGTTCTTTCTGCCTTCTCTTGTATACCTGCAATTCTTGACCATAGGTTCACACTCACCATGTCTACAATCACTGTCGGAGGAGAAAATAGGAATCGGAAGAGAAGAAGATATCTCTTCACTGATGCTCTTCTACTGAAGAGATGTCTAATTGGCAGAAAAATATGGAGTAGACTAAAAAAAGGTGACATTTATTGATACGAAGGACCGACGAGAAGGAAGATGATAACATTTATACCCCTTCTGATGAGGAACATATTCAAGAAAGGTACATCGAAGAGCCTTAGGATCAAACTTTGTGCGAGCAGAACGAGCAATATGCACAAAGCAAATACATCTAAAAATTTATGGGGCCACTGGAAATAAAGGAGTGGAAGAAGATAACAGGGAAATAGGAGATTAGAACTCCAAAATTTAGGAAGACATCCGATTCATTAAGAAAGCAGCAATCAAAACAACATTAGACCAAAAAAGTGTAGACACATTCATAGTAAGCATAAGCGAATGAGTGTCTTCCAACATATGTCTGTTTTTTTGTTCAGTCGCACTATTTTGTTGAGGTGTGTCAGCACAAGAAGTTTGATGAATGATACTATATGAATCAAAAAAATGTAGCCAAACTAGTAGACATATATTCTTCCCATTATCTAAACGAAAGGACTTTAATTGAGGCATTAAACTGAGTGACAATGATTGTATAAAAAGAAGGAAAAACAGTGCCAACTCCATACTTAAATTTCAACATATACACACATGTAGTACGAAAAAAATCATCCACAAAAGTAAAAAATTACTTAAAAACATACGATGAAGTAACAGGGGATGGTCCCCACACATCAGAATGCACGAGAGAAAATGGTGAATTGCATTTATTATCACTATAGGGATATGAAGTTCGACAATATTTTGCGAATTCGCAAGTTTCACATTGAAAAGAAGAAAGCACACTAGAAACAGATAAATGCGGAAACAAATGATTAAGAAGGAAAATGGATGGGTGACCGAGACATCTATGCCACCGGTATAACTCCTCAGTACTACTAATACTCTGAACACTATGAGGTATCTGCTGGACTGATGAAGCAATGCGAGACAAATGGTCGAACAGATACATTCCTCGCTCCTCATGGCCCGTACCAATCATCCTATTCGTTTCCAAATCCTGAAAAACACAATGAGAATGAAAAAAAGTGACGCTACAGTTCAATGATTTGGTAATATGACTAACTAATAAAAAATTCAAGGTGAACTTAGGAACATGAAGAACAGAGGAAAGAGACTGAGGGTGTAACATCAATACTCCCTTACCCGCAATGGATGATAAAGTACCATCTGCAACTTTAACTTTGTGTCTACCAGAATCAATGAAGTAAGGTGAAAAAAAGGAAGACGTACCAGTCATATGATCAAATGCTCCTGAATCAATGATTGAGGAGTGACTATGATCGGAAACAGATGCACTGAAACCCGGGGCTTGAGTACCCGAGTAAAGGACTAAAGCGACACTGGCGATACTCGGTGTTTCTAATTGTTAGATAAAACGGCGGAAGACATCAATCTCATTTCGAGATAGGTGAGGGCTATCAGATGGAGGAACAATAGTAGATACTGGGACTGTGGATGTAACAGAGTTTGATTCGATCCTCCTTCAGGTCTTCTGTCCCTGTCTCCTCGTCTACCACCAGGACCTCGAGGGGGTGGATGACCATGTAGATCCCAACAAGTGTTTTTTGTATGACGTGTGCACCCACAGTTGTAACATATAAGTTTGTCCCAATCATCAGTAGAAGGTCAAGAAGATCCAAAACGACCACCTCTGTCATGACCACCACTCCTGCCTCCCTACTAGAATGAAGAGGCTAGTGCAGATCTATCAATAATGGGAGGAGGGAGCATAGCAATCCGATGATGTTCCTCACGGTGTAAGTATGTATAGACCTCATTAAGAGGTGGGACCAGGTCTTTGCCAAGTATTTGAATCCTGAATTGTTCATAGTACATATTCAGCCCTACAAGTAGCTCAAACACTTGATTCTGTTCAACCAATTTTGTATAAGCAGTCGCATCATCAGGACACTTAGCCTGGAAGGTCGGATAGTGATCTAGCTCTTCCCAGAGACGACGAAGAGTAGAATAGTAGGTGGAAATAGATACTTTAACGCAACTCATAAAACACGGGTTATACCCTCTATCTTAGAATAGGTCTGTGTCGCGACCCAAAACCCCACCTTAACCAAATATTGGACTTTGGATCGTAACATTTCTTAAACCTGCTCAAAACCAAAGTATGCAAGGCAAAACTAACACAATTCTCCAAAATGGCAATTATAAAATTTTGATATGAAACCGAAACCATCCTGCTCAAGTATGATCAATGAAGTAATATCCACCAAGGACATAAAATCTGACAAGGTACAACTCTAAGCAACCTCCAACTAACTGAAAGTAATCTGCCAAAGGGTTTAATACAAATAACCCAAACCAACAAAACTATCTACTAATACGGGAAATGATTAGCTCTCTCGCCTCCTCGGGAATAGGATCACCTTCTTCCTCGGTCCTGTAAGCCTATTTTATCCAAGGCTCGACCACACTCTCCGACTCTAAACCTGCCAAGACAACAGTCTGGTTGAGTACACAAAGTACTCGGTATATAGAAAATCCAACTAACATCATATTATTCCTGCATTTAGTTAGTACCATAATCAATAACATAATAACATAATCAGAGTGCGTAGAAACGGGTGAGACATATCATACATCATATCATCATCTTGACTCGTGTACTTGTGAGACTCTTAGATTTATGAGATGCCAATGCTTATGAGATCGTTCACATACGAGCATACATATGCCTTTTGAGCAACTTTACCAGTTTATGCAATTGAAAGGATGAGGTCATACACATGTGTACATACATATGCTTTTTGAGCAGCTTTACCAGAATGTAATTGGAATTATGGAAGTAGCTTTACCAGATAAACAATTGGAATCATGGAAGTATCTCATGCACACATGATTTTGAGCAGCTTAACAACATATGCAGTCTTTACCAGTGTAACAATCTTTACCAGAGTAACAATGCTTTACCAGAGTGACAATGCTTTTCCAGCTTAAACATACATGTCTTTACCAATGCGTGCCCTTGTGAGACTCCTTACTTACCATACATGTGAACTTGTGCAATAGTGTCGTAATTAACATTCGAATTGGTCATCCCTTAGATTCCGGTCTTCTGCCAAGAAACTCCAACATGTTACATCTATCACATAGACTAAAACTCTATTTGTACATAATCCACAATTCACATGCACCCATGAATCCAACCACATATACTCCCATCTTCCATTTCTTCCCTTCATAAGGTTGAATATCACACAACACTTCATAAAATCCCCAATTTATACTCACAATTCCATCCATATGTACAATAAACCAAAACCCCTACTCCATGGATTATCAATTCATCACAAACATGCTAATAAGTCATCATTTCTAGCTTAAACAATCTTAAACACATATAGAATCCTTAAAGAGTTGAGTTGGATAGTATATCAACCTCTCAAGACTGAATCCCTACAGTCTTTAGCTTGAGAAAGGGTTAAGAAGGCTTAAAGTTGGATTTCCAAGCTTAAGAAGGAAAATCCAAACTTTTCCTTGCTTCTTCAAGAGCTCTCCTTAGAAAACCTAGGGTTTTCTCTCTCCCTTTGCCAAATTTGGTAAAATGATCTTAGGATAGTTTAAACCCTCGAATTTGGTGGTTTATTTATAGTCCTAGGGTTAAAAACCCAAAAAACCTGCACTTAACCAAAAAAAAAAAAAAAAACAGCTGTGGGAACTTTTTTTTAAGCAAGAATACCCCCTTTCAAACGGAAATGGTTTCTGTCTTAGGCACCCAAATAAAACTCTGGCTCCGTTCGAACGGATGAGATATCTGTTCGAATGAAGATCCCGAATCTTGGTTTTTCCTCCTCTTCATCCAACTTGGTTCCACTAACCCCAACCTATATGCCTTCCAACCATCCAAGGACAAGTCTCAAGATTGGAAACTCATCGAGGTGTTTCATAGACATTGGTCATATCATGACAAGTGACCATATTGCCCTTGGTAGCCACCTAGGCCAGTTTTCCCTCCAAACTTAGAATGTTTGCTCCCGGTTCTAACCTAACATCAAAGAAAAATCCTGAGACACAATCATTTTTAACACTAACAAGCCTCTAACCCCGCACATAATCTATGCACAACGGATTCCCGGTTTTCACCCAAACCAAGCATAGCACTATTCACTGCACCAGATTTTTTCGGAGCTCTATAGTCTGTCTCATGACATCCCATATAGCTTTTGCGGAAGGAAGGAACAAGTATGCACTACTGATGTCTGGCTGCATAGAGTGGAGAAGCCATGACATTGCAACTGCATTCTTAGCCTCTTACTTGGCATCTATAGACTTGGGAGTGGAGATAGTACCTTTTAAGTATCTCTTCCCCTTGTCTTTAACAAACAACATCGCAGATTGTGACCAAGTAAGAAAATTTGTCCTATCTAACTTCACTGTAGTAATCTGGAGGTTTGGTGCATCACTAGCACTACACCCCAATACTCCCTCCACCCTGTACAGGGACACTAGAGGACTGACTAACCTCAGATTCATCCATCATGAATCTCACAAGACTGTTTTACACAAATACTCGAAGAGAGTACTAATCTTCAAAAAACAACAACAAGCTAGGGTTCCACAACCCAAAAAAACCCAAAAGTACCTCCACAATAGGTAGAATAGTGAAAACACCAAAAACATCAATCCGATAACAACTTAACAGTGTTCGGGATTATAGAAATCCATGGAATAACCTCCATTAATCATATACCAATTTTCAAGTAACATAAAAGGGTCCCAACAGTAAAAAAAAAAGGGCAATTATGGGGTGAAAAACCTTCACCTGACATTCAATACTTCTCCGATCTTCACAAAACTTGTTTCAATCCGTCAATATTTATCATATGGATTAAAAACAATAGGTTTGAGTCCCCAAAAAAACTCCTAAATCAATCTCACAATCGAAAAAACAGATATGATTTTTTTCAAATTTTTTGACAAAAACTCAGAAAAGTACATTTCTGGAATCTGAGAAAATTCTCAAAAATAACCACAATTCTCAGAAAATTACGATCTATCACATGGAACAATAAAAATATTCTGACGCAAAAAAATTTCTGACGCATTCTGGCAGTCCATACCGTACGGACTGACGTTAGCACTCCTCTGAGTTCGTCCCTTCGGTCTTCCCTTTGGCTTTGATACGAAGTTGGTTTAGTTTGTGAGGTTATTAGGGTTGGAAGTTAGAGTTTGAGAGATATAAAAAGAAAGAGATTAGGTTTAGGGAAAAATAGTGAGAGAGATTAATGATCTCTCTCACATACTTTATTATTTATATTCCACTAATGTATTACTATTAGTATATAAGAGCTACTAATAGTAGACTCACAATACAATATATAATATTAGAGATAACATAAAGACAAGACCAATAGGAATAAAGCCCATAAAGCCTTATTCAACAATAGACATAAAAGCAAATGGAAGATAATAGTAGTGGAACTCCTCACAACAAAATATCCCTCACTTCCCCACCCAATGAGAAATTGATGACCATTCCACACGCATGCAACGAATACAAGCTAAGATACATGGGATGAAAGAGGAAGAATTGTCCAAGACACGACTATTCCTTTCTTTCCAAACACCCCAAGAGAGCTCCATGTAGCATAATCCAAATTGCTTCCTTAGCCCCTACCAGATGTGAAAATTGCCAACCATATAAGAAGCTCAACAAGGAGGTAGGGAAGACCCACTCCACACCTAACCGAGACAGGAAGAAAGCCCAAATCCCAAAGACAACTGGATAGTGCAGGGTCAAATGATCTACTGTCTCTTCCTTGGTCAGGCACAAATAACAACGGTTTGTCACACTCCACCCTCTACTCATTAAATGATCTGTTGTAAGAATCTTATTCAGAGATGCAGACCAAAGGAAGAAAGATACCTTGGATGGGAAGCCAGAGTACCAAACAACCTTATGAGGAAAATAGTGTGCAAGTACTCGATCAAAGGACTGTAAGAATGATCTTATTGAAAACCGACCATTGTTGTTTTTTGACCACAAATTAACCTCGTTTACCTGGGTAATTGTGGGAGAAGAACTCGGTCTACTTACGAGGCGTTGCATTTCTTCTACTTCCCAATCATTCAGGTTTCACCTCAAACAGGGGCACCAAACTAACTCACTCCCCATCCTCTCAACGCAGTCCGCTACTAAAACATCCTTGCTTAATGGAAGGGGCAAGATGTTCCCAAAGTTGTCCATAAGTCTCGATTGACCACACCAAATATCTTTCCAGGATAGGATCTCAGTTCTATTTCCTACCTTAAACCTAATGTGGGGGTTAAGTAGTTTAGCAATATCCATAATTCCTTTTCATAGACCGACTCCATGCGATCCGTGCACTCCTTTCGGCTTCCAAGAAGATAATTCCCCATATTTAGCCACGGTCACCTTCTTCTAAAGACTCACGCTTTTCTCCAAACCGCCAAACCCATTTACCCAAAAGGGCCGTATTGACTTGACTCGTTGGAACAAGGTTAAGACCCCCTTCGCTTAATGGATTACAAATTTGCTTCCAAATTATTAGATGATATTTTCTTTTATCGCCACACTCAGCCTAAAGAAATTTTCTTTGAATACGGTCTAGGATCAAGGCTATGGATTTAGGGATTGACAAAGTGGACATGAAATAGGTCGGAAGACTCCTAAGTGTGCTTTTAATGAGGGTCAACTTCCCACCCTTAGATAGGCATGTGGATTTCTAGCCAACTAATCTGGAAGCAAATCTCTCAATAATAGGATTCTATACTGCTTTGTATTTGAAAGGGGCTCCCAGAGGAAGACCAAGATAGCTAGATGGAAGGTGCATCTATGGATTGAATTTCACTTAGGGTTTTGCATATGAATGATTCATTATATATTAAATTAATTTCCTTATTTTTAAAGTTTTATTCTCCTTATATCTCACTTAGGCATAACTAGTGCTGATTATGCAACAATTAGTTAAGTGTGAATATGTGTATACGCCACACACATTTATTAATTTTTTAATGTAAGCTGCTTGCGTGTAGGGATGGCAACAAGCCGAGTTATTTAGGTAACCCGCCTGCTCCGACCTTATTGAGACGGATTTGGGGAACTCTTAAACAGGGTAGGGATGAGTTTGGGAATGAAGGGATAAACCTAAGTCGGGTTTGGGCCAGGAATGGATTTAAACCGCCCGCCCTCGTTTATAATATAAAATTACTATTTTACCCTTAAATTAATCTTAAAATCACCTCAATATATTACTTATTATATGAAATATCGAACCGATCCGGCCTAAATCCGCCTTGACCTGACTAGTGCTTAATGGGACGGGGGCGGGGTTAAGAAAGGTTTTGATAAACGGGGAATGGGTCACCCGGCCCGACCGGGTTTGGGATGGGAACGGGGTAGGAATTCCCATTAGGTGCTCCGGCACAAACCCGCCCCGTTGCCATCCCTACTTGCGAGTGGTTTCTTTATTCCCCAAGCCTTGGTTGTCAAGTGTTATAGGCCTAGGTCTATTAGTATTCCACAATCCACAATGACCTAACCAGCTGGTCAAACTCCAGTTGGTTAAACTTATTTGGGTTTTTGAGTTTGTGGAGTATTTTTTTTAATCGATAATCACACAAATATATATAAAATAGAAGCTGAGCTACATGGATATGAGGGCTACAGGAATTCACAAGATCGTGAAATGGGAAAAAACCAATCAAGATAGAAAGACATCACCGAACCCGGAGTGCCCCTAACAGCAATCACTATGCCATGGACCCCATGCGGACTACAATTTGTCCAATATGCCCCCTACCAGTCTGGATGGACACCACTCGATAACCGACAATCGTGCTCTAGAGCAACTATTGTGGACTGACGAGTGAGAGTTCTCAAAAACTCTCTTGTTCCTCTCCCTTCAAATGGACCACGCTATAGCCCCTGACAAAGCCCGCCAAATAGCCTTCCTTGATTCATCCCCATATACCAGGTCCCAACAAGATAAGAAGTTTAGAAGGGAAGAGGGAAAGATCCGGTCCACGCTTACTCAGGAAAGAAAGGAACTCCAAGAAGTTTGGGGAGTATTAAACTCAAGCTCCCCTTTAGACTCTAATATATACACCCATATTTATGTGTATATACACTACATATGCAAAACATGTTGATTTCGGGTTAGATGTTGGATGGACCCTACATATATGGAAACTTGTATAAATTTATGGAAATGTGGTGCTTCAGTGAAAAATTACAGAAACTTATGAAATAATTGTGCAAATATATGAAATATATATTAATATTTCAAAAAATTTGAAGAAGAGTGAATATACACAAAACTCATTGTCTGACTATAAACGCTTGTTTAGAATAAGAATAGCAAGTTAAATAGGACAAGAGATGTTTTCAAGTAGAAGATTTGACTCGGACAATCAGACGTATGGTCTTATATCAGGGCCGTTTGGCATCAATTATGGTGATTCTCTAATTCTGGAAACAAATCAATCTTAATTCTCAGAAATGATTATGTGCTGAGACTTGAGAGCTTGAGAACCCGTTTGGAAACAATCAGTTGGAATTGATTATAGAGAACAAAAATGATAGAATCACATTTGGATGGGAAAAAACACTATTACATTATTTCAATAGGATTACATAATAAAATATCCATCTATATAATTATAAAGTCTTATTAAATTGCCTAAATTGTACATGTCATGCTACAACTTTTTCTATTTCGTAATGCCCCTCTTGTATAGAGTTGGTTGGTGGTAATGGTGGGAGGGGAGGGTGTGGTGGGTTGGTGGTGGTGGGGTAGATATTGGTGGTAGTGGTGTCATGGTTCGAAATATCGGTATTAGATGACGTATCGGTAAGTCAAAAACATGATATGTATTGGCGTATCAAACCGTATCGGATGGATATGCTAGAAAAAATCAGGATACACTAAGAAATGTTTGAATATGCAAGGAAAAACTTGGATACTTTGCATAAAATTTCTTTTAATGCAAATATAAGCTAACAACAAACTAAATGAAGGTCTCAAACTATGTTTATAACCATTCATATGAGGGTTAAGAATTTTATAAGTTTAAAGAAGGCGTTCATGTTGATAAACAGATATGAACATATAAATCACAGTCACTTAGTCAAGTACATGAAATACAATCTAAATATTAAAACCTTACATCCAATGAGTTAAGTAAGAATGTATTGAATTACAACCATATATTATGAGCTTGAATGTGAGTATTTTTATGCTGAATTGTTACACTGTTAGCTGAATTTTTGACCTTGTAGATGAAATTATTTTTGAAGACTAAAATATGAGACTTGTTTTACCGGACTTTTGGGTTTTGGAAATGTTTTGATATAGTAGCGGACACCCGAAGGGACTAGTCCTTGCCTCTAAGGGTTTGTGACACCCCTTGTTATCAATTTTTTTATTGAAATTTTAATATTTAAGAAATACCTTACCATTTGAAAATTGAAATTTTGACATAATCCCTACAATGACAGCTCTAAACAGGATAAGTATTGACCAGTATCGGCGGATATGTACCGGAATTTTAAACCATGAGTGGTGGTGAGAGAAGAAAGAGTTCGAGAGAGAAATGAGATAGAATTTATGTGTAAAAACTTCTCTTGTAAAGTTTTTATTGGAAAAGTTTCAAAAAAGTTTTTTTTTATTCCCAAGAAATAGTGTTGGGAACACCCTGTTTTCAATAAATGTCTTGAATTTTCCATGTCTGTTTTGGGGAGTAAAAAAGCTGCCCATCAACGATGCCAAACGGAGCAACTCAAGATGAATTATTCAATCTTGAATTTGTCCTGCATAATTGCTAATATAGCAACAATGTATTAAATTGCACACAGATGCAGTGTTTTAAAAAGCGGTAAGAGGTATACACCTGGAGGCACACCTCAAGGCTCGGCGTTCACAAAACGCTATAAAGCGTTAAGTACTTACAAAGAGGAGAAACATGCTAGAGCAAGAAAATTTAAGTTATCTTGCCTTTGTGATGTATAATATGAAGTTGAGGGAGAGAATGAGGAGGAAAGCAAACGTGAATGTCGATCCCATACAACAAGTGGATCATTGAAAAGAACCTCCCATTCGATGCTTCATGGTTGTAGGATGATAACATGACACTCAAAATTATTGTAGTAGAGATGATAGGAGATAAATATTTGGTAGAGCCAATGGTTATTAATACTAATCGTGGAAGTAGAGAGAGGACGCATAGTGCTAGAAGTGGGACATCACAACAAAGTAAGCCTTACAAAGTTAAAGCTAACTAAAAGAATAAAAATTTTATCTTTTGAACTTGATTACTAATATTAGCATTTATTTGTGTGTAGGCAAAGATAAGAGTGTACAAGTTAATTTGGTTGATGAGCTTGATGAACTTGATGACTTTGTCGGAGTGCAGATTTAAGGGATGTTGGCAATAATTATGAAGATGCATTTGATGTATAATTTAAAATATCGGTATCGGGTGCCGTATCGGTAAGTCCAAAATAGGATACGTATCGACGTATTGGACCGTATCAGATGGATACAACGAAAAAAATCTGGATTGCATAAAATTTATTTTGATGCAAATATAAGCTAAAAACAAACTAAATGAAGGCCTCCAGGCTCCAACTATGTTTATAATCATACATATGAGAGTTAAACATTTTCTAAGTTAAAAAAGGCATGTTGATTAAAAATATATGAAAATACAAACCATAGTCACTTAGCTAAGTATAAGAAAAAAAAAATTTAGATATTAAAACCTTACATTCAATGAGTTAAATAAGAATGTATTGAATTACAACCATAAATTTTAAGCTAAATGTAAGTCTTTTTACACTGTTAGTGGAAATACTATTTAAGACTAAAATATGAGACTTTTTTTTTGCTAGAATTTTGGGTTCGGTATTTTTAGATATAATTAAATTTATGAAATTTTAATATTTGAGAAATACCTTATCATTTGAAAGTTGAAATTTTAACCCAATCTCTAAAAAGTGATAAAATAAAGATTTTGTTCTTGAACTGGAAAGTTGACTTTTTATTTTTCAGGAATCTGGATACATGATAATTTTTATTGAATTCAAATATGGGGATAACCTTATTTACAAATTAATATCTTAAATGAAAGTAAAATTAATTTAAAATCGTCTACTTAAATAATATTTATGTAATAAATTGTGCGTATCGGGTCTATGCTGTGGATTCCAATATATCAGTCCTGTATTGGTCCCATATCGGCCTGATATGAGGGCCTTTTTTTCAGCATACAAGTGTATCGGGTTGCTCCAAATAGGATACGTTTCGGTTCGTATCGGTCGATATGATCGAAATTTTAAACCATGGATAAATGATGATTACTTTGTTTAAAATATTTCATAATACTATTAAGATGTGAGAAATTAGGCCTCTTAATTGTTGATGTTAGTAATTTATACTTTTGAAGTTTAATTTTCAAGTTAGTGACGTATGATTTATGAATGTAATTGATGATGCGTTATGGTGAATGATATATTTTAGGTGTTCCTTTTTAAAAAAAATATTTTTCAGATTATTTATTTATTAAAAAATCAAATCCCATGTGACTTACGCCTCACTCCTTAGACAAGTGTAACGCCTTGCCTCATGCCTTAGCGTTTAAAAATATTGGGATAAACATATCAAAACTTGGATTTTTATGATGAAAAAAGGATGTTCAGGATAATGCACGATTTCTCATCATATCTCAAATTTCATATGTTTGTGCATGATCTGGACTTTGATTGGAAATTTTTTCCTAAAATAAATATTTTTATTATACAAATAATAGTAATAATGAATATATTAAAAGACATGAGATATTAATGGATAATATATGAAATAAGGAGACCCATAAATCTATCGAGATATATTATATTAATATTGAAACTAAGTATATACATTTTAAATCAGATTTATGAGATAACATTAGTTTTATTAAAATTTTGAAAATAGGTAAAAAAGTTAGATTACATTAGGACAACACCTAATAGATCAGCATTTGTGCAATGTTTTTAAAAGCTAAGGCATGAGGGGAGGTGTTCCACTTGTCTAAGGCGTGAGACATTAGCCTCATGGGATTCCATTTTTTTAATAATTAAATAATCTAAAAAATAAAGGAACACCTAAAATGTATCATTCACCATAATGCATCATCAATTACATTCATAAATCATAAGCATTAGAATTGAGGTTCTGGATTCCTAAGTGGGGGCGTACTCGATCTCCATTCTCTTCCGTTTGTCTAATGAGGGACATAATTGGGTTTTCTTAGGGGTCTATGGTCCTTCAGGAGCCGTTGTGGATGTCGAGTTCTGGCAGGAACTCAATGATGTGAGTGGTAGGTGGGATGCCCCTTGGTGTTTGAGTGGGGACTTCAATTGCATCCGCTTCCCCCACGAGAGGCGAGGGGTTCAGCCATCGACGGCCAAAATGCAAAGATTTGCAAATTTCATCTCCTGCTATAGTTTGATTAACTACCCTATCTTTGGATCCTAGTTCACTTGGTCTCAGTTACCGTCCGATCGTCGTGCGAGCAGATTGGATCAGTTTTTTTTCTCGGTTGGGTGGGAGGGCATGTTCTTTAACTTGGTCCAATCTTCCCCGCCTTGTCCCATTTCTGACCACGTGCCCATCTTGTTGGCCCCCAATAGCGTTGTGGGTGGCCCATCTCCATTCCGGTTCAAAAATATGTGGCTCCAGTCGGAGGACTTTAAAGTCGTTTCCGAGGGTGGGCTTCTCAGGTCACCTAGGGCCCCCCTAGTACGCGATTCGGTCTGAAGTTGAAATCCCTCAAAGCGAAACTTAAGATCTGGAATAAAGAGGTCTTTGGGAATGTATCGGACTTGAAGGCCCATTGGTTATTTGACATTCAGTCCCTTGACTCCATTGAGAGTACCCGTCCTCTCTCCGACGCGTAGAGCCGCATTCGGGAGTCCTAAAGTGTGAGTACCTGAAGTCTATGCATCTCGAGGGGATTAGTTGGAAACAAAAGCCTAGGGTTCATTGGTTGAAGGAGGGGGACCGTAACACTAAGTTCTTCCACCACATGGCCAATTTCCGTCATAAATCAAACCGTATCTCGAGCCTCTTAGTTGACGGTGAGTGGAAATCGGATCAGAAGTCCATTAAGGATAGTGTGGTTGGCTTCTATAAGGACACTTGTACTTGGAGAAAGTTCTATGGCGCCCAAAGTTAGATGGTCTACCTTTTGACTCCTTATCCCTAACCCAAAGTGAGGAGTTGGAGCATCCATTCTGGGCTGATGAGGTTCTGAGTGTCATTCGGTCCATGGCAGGTAACAAGGCACCTGACCTTGATGGATTTTCCATTGAATTTTATAGTGCGTGTTGGGACGTGGTGGGGGAGGACCTCTTAGCAGTTTTTTAGGAGCTTTATGATTCTGGGTCGTTTGATAGGGCAATTAACAATACATTTGTGACCCTGATTCCGAAGAGGGTTGGTGCCCAGGACCTAAAAGACTTCCACCCTATTAGCTTGGTCAGTAGTGCCTATAAAATTCTAACGAAAGTGTTGGCCACTCGTGTTCGTAGTGTCTTGGGTTCCATCATCTCCCCTCATCAAGACTCCTTTGTGAGGGGCAGACAGATCTTAGATGGCATTCTTATTGCCAATGAATGTGTGGATGAGCACCTTAAATCTGCCACTCCAGGCCTGATTTGTAAGATTGATATGGAAAATGCATATGATAATGTCAATTGAGAATTTCTCCTTTATGTGTTGGGCAGAATGGGTTTCGGGTCCAAGTGGTGATCGTGGATCCAAGCCGTGTCTCCTCCGCCTCCTTCTTCATCCTCTTTAATGGTAGTTTCAAATGTTTCTTTCGAAGTTCCAAGGGGTTAAGGCAGGGAGACCCCTTGTCTCCAGTGCTTTTCATCATAGTTTCGGAAGCCCTGAGCCGGATGTTGGTCTGTGCGAATGCGCAATTGTTTGAAGGGTTCTCCGTGGGGAGGGAGAGGCTCAGTATTTTGCATTTGCAGTGTGCGGATGATACTTTAGTGTTTTGTGGTGCCTCTTGTTCTCAACTTATCAACCTCAGGTGTATTCTGTGATGTTTTGAAGCAATGTCGGGTCTCCGAGTCAACTTGCGTAAGAGTGAAATTGTTCCTGTTGGAGACAATGCCCATATTGATTTCATGGCCACTCGTCTAGGGTGTAAGAAAGGGGCTCTCCTATCCACTTACCTCGGGCTTCCCTTGGGGGTCCTGTTAAAATCCGAAGTTGTCTGGGCCCCGGTGAGTGATAGATTCTTTGCATGCCGCCTTGCTAGGTGGAAGTCTTACCTCCTGTCCAAATGTGGTAAGCTGACCCTCATCAAGAGTACTCTTCGAAGTCTCCCCACTTATTATCTTTCCACCCAAATTCTTCCTAGGTCCATTACCTGACCCTTGATCGTCTCTAGGATAATTTCCTTTGGCAAAAGTGTGGTGATAAGCGAAAATATGACCCGGTTGATTGGGATCAAATCTGCAAGCCACTCGAGGCAGGGGGCCTCAACCTTGCTCCACTCAGTGCGGTGAATAGGGTTCTCTTGGGTAAGTGGGTTTGGCGAGGAGAGAGAGAGCCTTTGACGGAGAGTGATAGTGGCTAAATATGGGCTTGCTTCTTCTTGGTTGCCTAGGCGAGTTAAAGGCCCCTACGGGGTGGGTCTTTGCAAAGGTATTATGGGGTTGCTCCATCTCTAGATCCTTTCATTAAGTTTAAGTTGGGTAATGGGGTTGACATACGGTTTTGGAATGATGTTTGGAGTGGTCAGTCAAGACTTAAGGACGATTTTGAGTCTCTTTTCCTTCTGGCTCTCAACAAAGGGGCGTCTATTGTTGAGTGCATCGAGCGTTTGGGTAGTGCCATAGTCTGGTGTCCTAGATTTAGAAGGGCTTTGAATGATTAGGAAGTTGAGGATATGCAGGGACTTCTGGCTCAGTTTGAGTTCCTCCTACCCCAGATCTCAGATTAGTGATTGAAGGGTGTGGTCTCGTAGGAACAACGAGCAATTTTCAGTGAGATCACTCTTGTAGTCCTTTGACCTTGCTACTTCGTGCTTTTTTCCTCATATGGCTATGTGGGCTAACTAGGTCTTCACGAAGGTATCTTTCTTCCTTTGGTCCGCGGCTCTTAATAAATTTCTTACTAAAGATCAATTGAAGAGGCGAGGGTGAAGTTTAGCTAACCAGTGCTACTTATGTCTGAATGTGGAAGAGACTGTGGACCACTTGTTCTTGTACTGCTCGACTGTCTTCAGGCTTTGGGCTTGGTTCTTGGCCCTCATGGGTTTGGAGTGGGTCTTCCCCTTCACCTTTCTGAGCTTCTTATCAGGATGTCGCTTGATGACGTGGGTGGGTGCCAAGGAAACCATCTGGACTTTTTTGCCTAGTGCTATTTCGTGGGCTGTCTGGAAGGAGAGGAATGGTCGTGTATTTGACAGCTCTTCTTCTTCTCTCCTACGGATCCAATCCCGGGTGCGGCAATCGATTGTGGATTGGAGCTCCACAAGTTCGGTGGACCAAGATGTGAGGGAGGCCCTCCTGATATCAAACAACAACCGCTTAGTTTCATTGTGGTTTTTTCTTCTTATTTAGTCTTGTGTGCTTCTCTCTTTTAGTTTACGCCTCTGTAAACTATTCCTTCTTTATTTATGCATATATTTGCTTTACCGATTAAAAAAAAAACCTCAAAATTATAAATTGAATGATATCAACAATTAAGAGGCCTAATTTTCCACATCTTAATAGTATTGTGAAATATTTTAAAACAAAACCATCCTCATTTATCACATCAAATGCATCATCATAATCATGGTTAACATTCCCTTGAATCTTCACTCCGACGAAGCTATCAAGCTCATCAACCAAATTAACTTGTACACTTTTGCTTTTGCCTACACAGATAAATGTTAAAATTAGTAATCAAGTTCAAAAGGCTCAACTTTTGATTCTTTTAGTTAACTTTAACTTTGCAATGCTCACTCTGTTGTGATGTCCCTTTTCTATCGCCATGCGTCCTCTTACTTCCACGATCAGTATCGATAATTGTCGGCTCTACCAAAAATGTATATCCTATCATCTCTACTGCAGTAATTTCGAGTGTCATGTTATCATCCTACAACCATGAATCATCAAATAAGATAATAGGTTCTTTTTTGGTGATCCACTCATCGTTTGAGTCAACGTGTTCAGCCAAAACGGGATCGACATTCACGTTTGCTTACAAAGATGAGAGAATTTAATTTTTGTTGCTCTAGTATGTTTCTCCTCTTTATATGTACCTAACGCTTTATAGCATTTTGTGAATGCCTGGCGCACCTCCAGGCATACACCTCTAACGCTTTTTTTTTGTAACACAGGGTGTCACAAACCCTTTGAGGCAAAGGACCAGTCCCTTCAGGTGTCCGTGCCAACCCACTTGGAATTTTCCTTACAGACTACATTTTTTGTATTTCTACCTGTTAAGCCCATTTTTTTAGAGGGTGGGTGACCTACTTGCCAAGTCCTACACCTATGTGCGCATTGGGGGATCAACCTCAACACACATAATGTAGTCCTTTTGAGAAATTCGATGAGGGTGGGACTTGAACCCAGACCTAGAGTATGAACACTCTAGGCTTTACCAATTGATCAAGGTGACACCTTCTTAAAATTTTTGGTATTTCTACCAAATAAGCCCATTTTTTATTCCAGATTGTTGGTAACCTACTTGCCAAGTCCTACACCTATGTGCCCATTGGTGATCAACCTCAATACACGTAATGTAGTTCTTTGGAGAAATTCGGTGAGGGCAAGACTTGAACCCAGACTCAAAGTATGAACACCTCTAGGCTTTACCACGATCAATGTGGCACCAATTTTTTTTGGTATTTCTACTAGGTAAGCCCTTTTTTTTTTTTTCAGAGAGTTGGTAAATATATTTAGGATGAATACTTGTTTATCCCGTGTAAATATATTTAGGATGTATGAACTAAAATAATAAGTTGAAAATTTTACTGAAAATTATCTCAGAACCAAAAGTATCTCCATTCTATAATTTTGGGTTGAGTAGGATGTATACATATTTGTCGTCTATTGGACCAATAAATGCAAGAGAACCTGTGCAGGGATGAAAGGAATGAGGTAGATAGAGTTTTGGATTCGATAATAGTTGAGAATAAGCCTTGAGTAACATATTCTAGTAAAGCATTTGTAACGTATTTTTCAACATGAGTACATGACAGAACATGTGGACAATTACCAATGTGTACGGAAATTTCGGTAACATAGTAATTTTTATGTTACTAGTAGACTTCGTATTGGTATCAGAAGTCGACTGACCAAAGACATGGTGGCCAACATTTACTGACAATATATCAAACTTTTGAACCATGAATGTTGGTATATATATATATATATATATGTTTATATATTTGACCTATGAAAGTGATAGGAATATCTGCAACCATTGAAGAATTGGACTTCAAAAAACTGATGGAGAATTTGACAGGACTGTAGAGGAGTTCATTTTCCCTCAACTTTGATGATTGTTGATATCTCAGGCAATGAGGGGAAAGGAATTTTAAATTGCTCTTACACATAATCATCGATTACCATGAGTAGCTAAACTTGAAGTTATATTTTGTGTGCATTGTAGTCTAAGACCATGTTATATTTTATGCTCTAATGTATGATCACACAGACTTGTACGCATATATATGCCTGTTTTTATAGCGTAGTTACTGTGTTAGGTGTTTGAGATGCGTGATGATGATCAATATATTCTTATTGTAACAAAATTTTCTGAATGCAGAAACCCTTCCCACTGGGGAAAGCTTTGTTTTCTCTCTACACCAGATGGGGAAAACTGCGGGCTTGTAAAGAATCTTGCCATCACAGGACTAGTCAGTACAAAGTTGATGGAGCCTTTGGTTGAAAAATTGTTAGATTGTGGAATGGAAAAACTGGTAGATTATCCCTCTCCTGCCTCTCTGAGGGGAAAAGCTAAAATTTTCCTGGATGGAGAGTGGGTTGGAATTTGTGAAGATTCTCTTTTATTTGTTGCGGATCTAAGGAGTAAGCGTCGTAGGAAGGAAGTCCCACCCCAGGTTCTTTCACATCCATATGCAGTTTGTAAAATGTTTGAGTCAAAATTAATTTATGCTATTGTTGATAATAAGTTCAAGTGTGTGTACTGTAATATACTGTCAGCCTATATATATAGTACTTCTTATGTTGTACACTAGTGAGATGCTGACAGAGCTGCCGGCTTCATCAAAGAAAGGCCTAATGGCTTAAATGATCCACGTTCTAAAGCAATGAAACTGAACTCATATCATTCTCCTTGTTAAGGGACAAGGATGGTACAAACAGATCATCAACTCTTATAACAATATATAGTTTGAACTTTAAACATGTTTTGAAATGGCATGTGTTTTGTTCAGTGATGATGGTTGTATTATAGTAATTGTAATTGACTGAGCAGAGCCAATCATTCAAAATACCGTGGGCATAACCAAAACATGAATTTGACATTTAGCCACATTTTTGTTTTTTGAGTCCATTGTGGGAACCTTGTAGACTCATGATTTAAATACTGATACTATCGTATGTATTGGCAAGTCCAAAATAATATCGAGGATACGCATGGAAACACTATATAAAATTATAAAAACATAGAAATCTCATAGAAACTTAAACCCAAACATATTTCAAGGTAAAGGTAACATAAAAAAAAGAGTAGTTAAGAGTCCTATAGATGCTATTAGAATTTAGAACAGTCAATGAGTTTCTATTATGCATTACTTCCTAGAACTGCAGATACGTTGCAGGTAGATGTATAAACTATAGGTACATATACAGAGGTTGTATTAAAACATGGTCATTCAATAAACTATTCCTTTATATGTAATGGAATACATACAATGATTAATTTCCGAAAATAAAGAAATACATAAAGAGATGGATTCCTTTCATGAACAATACATAAATAAAAGTTTAACTACACATAGTATCTCCTACGAGGTCAACTGAGTGGCTATAACTGTGAGGAACCTCCAGTCTCAAACTATCTCCTAGTACACTGTACATCGGGCTTATTCCTCCTTTCGAAGAATTTCCATCCTTTATCATACAGTAAGTTAAAAATCAGGGTCCTCATCTGAAGATCTGAACTCCACCTCCATTGTCACGGGAATAGCAGAGAAAATTCACTATTCTTTTTCCATCTCAAAAGTCTCAATGCTATATCTTACAGTTATTTGAAATTCGGAAGCCTCATCAATCTCCTGGAAGATGTTATTTTCATTATATGATATGGGGACCATCTTCAATGTTCCCTCAAAGCCAGTATGTTTCTTTTTCACAGGTTTGTCATAAGATGATCCATCATCTTCTTGACCTGCATAGGGACGTGTATGCATCCCTTAACATTCATTCACATATGATTCAAATACTCTTTAAGCATAGTGATGCCCCCAAAATATCTGAGAACAATATTTACACCTAAGCTTGTCCTTATTATCATGGCCTATCATCTCTCCGTATTCACTACCAATATTAGAGGATCTTCTAGGCATGATTAAGTAACAAGTCTGCAACACTACAATAAAACAAATATGCTAATGTTAAACACAAGATTCAGACTGAAAAAAGGACAAATACAAATATTAATTTATTGTATTAATAAAATAAATATTAAATTACTTTTAATCAACATATCAGAAGTACTAGTCTATGGGTCTAATAGATCACCCATAGAATAATATCATATAAATAATTAAATTCTAAATATATAATAAATAGCTTAAAATCCTTATTTTTAATTTTGGATTATTATTTTTAAAATTAAAAAAATCAAATAAATAGTTAATTATCCAAAAAATAATGTTAGTGTTGGGATCTAATAGATCAACTTTTGAAAACTAACATATAAAAATTCAATCATAAATAAGAATTATATATTTATTAAAAAGCAAATTTTCATGTATTTTAGAATTTAAATATGGAAAAAAACTTAATAAGTGAGATTAAATCTCATTGTTGGATTCCATAAATTAGGAATTTGGCCTCAAAGCCATAGATCTATGACCTAAGCCTGTTTTCATGCATTTGAAAGGATTTATCACCCAAAATTTAGAAAACAGTAGAGAATCTATTATAAATTTATAACTCAATGTTCAATTTGATCTTTAAGGATCTCGAATCCTTTTTCAATCGCGTTTTTGACATTTTGTGGTAGAACTTTGTGGTTTAGAGCTTGGGTTCAAAGAAGGATAAGAGTGGATTTTTTTTTTAATCTCAGAAGAGGATTTTTAAGGTCTCTATTTCGATACTTTTGTACACTCGATACATGATACGTTGTCCCGATGCGCTACAATACTCGTATAATAAATTTATTACATAGGAAAATCGTATTGGTAAGGCCAAAACTGATACGTATCGATAGGGCTGATATTTTGAAACATGGTGAAACTTACTAGTCATCATTATCTAGATGATAAGAGAAAGGTCAAAAACAATCCCTAGGAGGAAAAAAATTCACAGGGAAAAGCTTAAGTAACTATCCTCTTTGGGTATTTATTTATAAAGAACAAGGTGCATCATATGAATTACAAAAAGCATCCAATCAATAGTTCTCATATAAATCATATATATGATAAATGTTAATTCAATGTGTGTATATAAGAAAATAAAAGATAAAAGGACATCTAGAAACCCCCGGGTTTTGGAATCTGACACACGTTGGACACAAATCCTTCATTCGTTTGCAACAAAGCTTCAATTTTCATTGCAAGAAGCTATCGCTCTCACTCAGAATCTTATTCTGATCCTGTTTTCACACCAAGCTCTCAAAATCTCTCCACCCTAGGTATCTATATTCCTCCATGGTTTTATTTGATCCGTCTTTAAAGCCATGAATTCTATATTACATATAATTCTATAATGTTTTTGTTCCTATTATTTATTGAGTTTTAAAGCCCTTACTGCATTTGAACATTGTATTAAACTGGGATGCATTTTGGAAAATTTTGTTAATAGTTTGTGCTGTATTGTGCCAACCTGTTCTTAATCTTAGGTCCTACCTGTTGTGGTCCCATCCCCACTACTGCTCTTTGGTCTTTAATCTGTACCCGCTTTACACAACTAAGTTTCTTTGGGGTATCCACTCGTATGCAAGAATCTTGCTCTCTCCTTCTGCTTTGGAGCCTCTCCTTCGTCCTACACTCCTACTAAAGACCTTCCAGAGTCAGCATCATTTTTTTCATAATTATTATCCCCTAATGTATTCATCTGTGTTGCTATTTATTATTATGTTATATTTTGTAGCTAAATAACATAATTTTCTAATCATTATATACTTGTGCATACAAATTCTTAATTCTTTGCACATTGTTTATTGAATTACTTCCTAATTACTCCTGTTTGACTTTTCTTACAATTAGGGGAATGAGTATATGGTTCTAGGATGCAACTTATGTAACTCCAAAACCAAATTCACTCATTGAGCTTGATACATTGCTGTTGAATATTTCCAATTGGTTCTCTTCATCCCTACTTCTATTCTTGTGCAATCACCACTGCACGAAAAAATTATCTCCTGTCAGGTGCTCACATCAAAGCCCGATGGGAATCTTCCTTGATTCAATAGGTGAAAAAGAGTTCAACCCAGGCACTCAATCACCCCAAACCAGGTTATGCAGCTTTCACGGGTTGTAATTTTGAAGATACTAGAATACTTTTTAAGCTGATGGGATATCTCACTTTGAAGTAGTCAAACTGCTTTCCCTACAAAACTAATGATTGCTTTAGTTAAGCTTCCATATTCCAGTTTTAGTATGAGAAATGAGAAAAACCAAACAACCATATCGTATTTGATTTGTTTTACATATTTGAAACACTTGTGTAGTAATATCTAGTATTAGCTTTGGGTTGTTTCTAAAATATAAGGGTAACTCGTATGTTTTTATTTACTTTATTCCATCTTTCCAATTGGTGTCCTTAATCCTCTGGATATTATTTTCTTTATAGGTGGAGATTAAAAGAGACCTGCAGCAGGGTGAAGTTCGCATATTTTCTGATGCCGGTAGAATTCTACGACCCCTTCTAGTTGTTGAGAATATGAAGAAGATAAAAGAGTGTAAAGGAGGTTATACCTTCCAGTCTCTTTTGGATAAGGGGGTGATAGAGCTCATAGGAGTGGAAGAAGAAGAAGACTGTCAGACTGCATGGGGAATTAAATACCTCGTGATGGGGGATAAAGGGAAGTCACCCTTAAAATACTCACACTGTGAACTTGACCTTTCATTCTTATTGGGTTTAAGCTGCGGCATCATCCCGTTTGCAAACCACAATCATGCTAGGAGGGTCCTATATCAATCTGAGAAGCATTCACAACAGGCTATTGGATTCTCCTCGACAAATCCTAATATCAGAGTGGATACTCTGTCACATCAGTTATTCTACCCCCAAAAGCCACTTTTTAGGACCATGATCTCCGAATGCCTTGGAACACAGGAGTATTTGTTAGGTCATAATAAAATTTTGCCCAAACCAGAATACTTCAATGGCCAGAATGCTATTGTTGCGATTAATGTTCACCAAGGGTACAACCAAGAGGATTCGTTGGTCATGAATCGGGCTTCGTTAGAGCGTGGCATGTTTCGAACAGAGCATGTGAGGAGCTACAAGGCTGAGGTTGACAACAAAGAGCTGTTGGAAACCAAAAGGTCCAAGCCAAAGGATAGAGTGGATTTTGGTAAGGTGCAGAGTAAAATTGGGCGTGTTGACAGTCTTGATGATGATGGATTTCCTTTCGTTGGCGCAAATTTGCAGACTGGTGACATTGTCATTGGTAAGTGCGCGGAGTCGGGGGCAGATCATAGTATCAAATTAAAACACACAGAAAGAGGGAAGGTACAGAAGGTTGTTTTATCTGCAAATGATGAGGGGAAGAATTTTGCAGTTGTTTCTCTCAGACAGGTTCTCTCTCTCTCTCTCACATGTTTGAATGTGTACTTTCATATCTTCACTTAATATATGCAATATAATATGTAGTGTGAGAAATCATGAAGAATGTACATAATGCAAGAAGGCAGCTGCGTGCATCGGAATCTTAAATAAATGGGGATAATATAAGTTTTTGGATAAATTGCTAAAGGCTTGACTTGTCCTTTTTTTTTCCTGAATTTGCATAAAGTGACATTCTTTTCACCTCCCAAATTTACTGATGGAAAATTTCTGGATTCTATGGTATTAACAGTAACACCTACAAAAAGTACTAAGACCATTATCTAACTCTTAACACTCTTGATCATGAATTTGAAAAAATAATGTGATTCAGATTACCTGATTGTATGGGGCAAAAGGTTTGGCATATATTGATAGAACATAAGAAAAAAAACCTAGAGTGCATTTGGTTTCTCGGTCCATTAACTATATGTTTGAATTCTTGGGTGCAGGTTCGATCACCGTGTCTCGGGGACAAGTTCTCAAGCATGCATGGCCAAAAGGGTGTTCTGGGTTTTTTGGAGTCTCAAGAGAATTTCCCATTTACGATTCAAGGGATAGTTCCAGACATTGTTATAAACCCACATGCATTTCCTACCCGACAAACTCCCGGCCAGCTGCTTGAGGCTGCTTTGGGAAAGGGGATTGCCTGTGGTGGTTCAATGAAATATGCCACCCCTTTCACTACTGCCTCTATTGATGTCATAACAGACCAGCTTCACAGGTAACTGAAGAGGGGGGGGACTAAAGCATCCCAGCTGGTGCAAATCATTGCACCATTCAGAAATCATAATGTACATTTTCTTCCGATTTCCTCTTTCAGATTCCCACCCAATTTCTATGCCATCTAGTCTGTGTGCACCGTGTAGGCTCTGCAACAGATCACTGCCCAAAACTGAGTGCTTGGCTATTTCTCGAGGCGGATGTTGTAAAAAGAAAAGTCTGTCACTCATGTATGGTTATCCATGTCATCTATCCCAACTGATAGGGTTGGGCAACATGAATCCCGTTCAGCTATTCTCATTAGTCCTTCCTGACCTCATTCTTTTGGGACTCTACATGCTTGACTTATTCTTCTCTTAACACCTTGAGTTAGGACTTAGGAGGTTTCTTTTATGTTTTGCTAATTTTCTTCATCTATTGATTTTCTCTTATCCTTGTCTTTGAATTCATGTTGCAGGGCTGGATATTCTAGATGGGGAAGCGAGAGAGTATATGATGGTCGAACCGGTGAAATGGTGCGTTCTCTGATCTTTATGGGCCCTACATTCTATCAGAGGCTGATCCATATGGCCGAAGACAAAGTCAAATTCAGGAACACAGGGCCAGTGCACCCACTCACCCGCCAGCCGGTGGCAGACCGGAAACGCTTTGGTGGGATCAAGTTTGGCGAGATGGAGCGCGACTGCCTTCTTGCCCATGGTGCCTCAGCCAACCTGTATGAGCGCCTCTTCACATTGAGCGACTTCTCTCAAATGCAAATATGCCACAAGTGCACCAACATTGCAAATGTGATCCAGAGACCGGTGCCTGGAGGCCGGAAGATTAGGGGGGCATATTGCCGGTTCTGTGAGTCTGCAGAGAACATCGTCAAGGTGAATGTGCCTTATGGGGCCAAGTTGCTTTGTCAGGAGCTCTTCAGCATGGGTATATGTGTCAAGTTTGAGACTGAACAATGTTGAATCAGAGGGATCCTTCTTTTGTTTATTTTCCTAATGTGGGCTCTTGCTCAGGTAAGCCATTTTGTTCATAGGTTTCTTCAAATGGGGGAAATCACTTGTAAACTCATTTGCTAGGATGTCGTTGTGTAATTTATAGCCTCTGCTACCTACTAAACCCAATCGAAAGGGTAACACGGACGGACTTTTCTTCTTGTACATGGTATATTTTGTGGGATGCCAATTTTTATTAGTGCTTTTATTTACTAAATGACATCTACAGATCCAAGATGATCAGTATACATGTTATGAAGCAGATCTGAATTTATTTTTACCTTTGACTGCTCTTTCCTGAATGATTCCCTTCAGATCCATGATATAGTCGCGCTGATTTAACGACCCTGTTTGATGGGGTACGCTCCTGGGCTTTATATAGATTGCTCTAACTATAGATTTTTGAGGACATAATTTTTGGGATATCTGATGCTATTAGTTGATGTGATAACCAAATGCTCTGGTTTTGCAGAGTTGGTGGGCCACCTATAGTATGATCCATGGAAGATGATGGTTCTTAGTCCATCATATACTGGGACACTAATATGTTTGGTTGCTGAGAAAATAGGTGAAAACACGGAAAAGAAAAGAAATTTTATGTTTACAATACAATTCTTAGTTGTGTTTTGCTTAATTTCTTTTCTTCTCTCTCTATTCACTCATTTTCTTGGTGAGAGGAGTTTGACAATAATGTTGTGCCATGTGCCAATTTTGTGAAATACTCAGAATAATGAGGCTAGTTTAGTCTCATAAATTTTTGCACTTCTTAAAATGCTTTATTCAAATTCTTTGAAATGTAAACAAAAAAAAAGTAGCTTAGTCTCGATGATTATTATTATTATTTTTCGGTGTTTCTCAAAATATTAAATAAGTGAGGAGTGCAGTTTTGATTAGAGAATCTGGTGCCACTAAAAGTACAATCTCAAGGTTTAGGCCTCATTTGGTTACGGTTACTGCAATCACAACCGCTATTATTCTATCATAATCCTATCATAAGTGACTATAAGCGATTAAATTGGTTCAGATAATCAGAACCAACTGACTACTTAAGAAAATAAAATTGCACATGGTTAATCATGGATTGGTGGCTGCTTAGGCCCTGTTTGTTTCGGATTATTGCAATCATAATTGATTATAACATAAGCGCTGTCGTAAAAAGCAGTGTGATGCTTTTAAACTGAGGTGTTTTAAACTGAGGTGTCAAACCTAGGACTACACTTGTAAGTTGCAATCCTGCAAGCTAGCAAAGCCCATTTTTGATATAGCGAGCACACGTGTGCTACTATACAAGGCAAAGGTTCAACATTTTATAAGCATCACATAAAAGTGTTGCTCCTCGCTCTCACAAAGTCACCCTTCAACTGTGGGTTAAAGTTTTTTTTAATCCTGCGGTTAAAATTTTTTTAACTTACTTTTCTAAAAACAAATGGTAGATGGGTGAAACTTAGGGGTAAGTGAATCTTAACCACAAGTAAAGAGAGTTAAAAATGGGACACATAACAATAAAAAGGAGCCGAGACGCCCCTCCTCGCGTTACCGACTAAGGAGGTGATTATTTTCCCACATAAAATAGGCCATTGCTAGGCTGCTAGCTATATTCAAATTCCTAGATTTTTTTTTTCTCTCACTAAAGCGGCTTGTTCTAAGGTGGGCGCTCAACCATAGGGCCGCAGTGTTTTAAAGTCTCGCTGGTCGAACCAGCTAACCCGGACCCAGACTCCTAATGTGTCAAGTTCGAACCCCTACGGGTCAAACATTTAACCCAAGACCAAACAGTTTGGACCACTTGACCCAACTTGATGCGTGTGAAGCTGACAGTTTTCTTTAAATCTTTTGGGTCAAAGCAAAAGCCAAGTATGAATTTTTCAAATTTATATAGTCTTATATGTAAGCACAAAATTGAAATAGCAAATTAATAATTAATAATTACTAAATACAAAAAATATAGAACAGAAAAGTAAGGCTTTTGTGATACAGTTATAGGATAGAAAGACTAACAATATTTATGTACATAGGAAGAAAGTCAAGGAGGGAGTTTTTTTTTTTTGGGTAACCAAGGAGGGAGTTTATGAGTGGTGTTATGTGCATCAAAATATTTGATGTCTATACCTCATTAACAAATTTTCTCATATTTTAAAATTCTCTATATTTTTATATCTACACTTTATTCATAATTCATTTATTCTTCAACCGACTTATTCTCCATTTGTCATTACCTCTAGTATAGTCTCAATGCACCCAATATTTGATGTCTAACTAAAAATTCACGTCTTCAATTTTTAGTTTGACATTTTGTTTATTTAAGATTTTATTAATTCTAATGATTTTTCATATGCATTTGATTCTTTTTGTTTGATCGATAGATGTTTAAAATCTAATTATTTGTTCGTCAATTTTTTGATTATTTGAGATTTTCTTTATTATAAATATAAGAGAAAAAATGAATTAATGGTGTATAATTAGAAAATTTGTAGATATTTTTTTTTTTACATATTGGTGTGTTCATAGGATTTTTTGTTACATTTTAATTATGTACATTAGTAAATTATGTATTTGGTGTCCAATCAGTAACTATTAGTGTGTGCTAGGGGTGTCAACGAGCCGAGCTAGCTCGGCTCGGCTCGACTCTAAATAAACTAAGCTTGAACTTTACTTCAGGCTTGTTGAGCCGAGCCGAGCCGAGCCGAGCCTTAAAAGTGAACTCGAAAAATAAACGAGCCGAGCCTGAACAATAGGAGACTCAGCTCAGCTCGGTTAATTTTATAATAATAACCTTTAAAAATTAAATTTATATTATATATTTAGTACTTTTTTTTTGGTAAGATATATTTAATATACATTAACATAATTATTTCCGTTTAATTTTTAACTCAAGCTTTCACGTGAGTCACATGACATCCCCAAAAAAAAATGCCTTTTTAATTTTTTAAATTAAATTTAGTGCTTATCAATGTATTTTTAAAAAAAAATTATCAAACTGAGCTCGAGCTCAACGATTTGTGGACGAGCCAAGTTCGAGTTGATCGTTCTAAGCTCGAATTGAGCTCAAGCCAAGCCGAGTTTGAGCATATGTAAAAGTCCAATGAGCCGAGCCTGATTGCCCAGCTCGGCTCAATTCAGCTCGTTGACACCCTAGTGTGTGCTTGTAACAGCACCAAAAAAATGTCTTTATCTTTTTTTTTTTCAAACCCAAGTCCGCTCCAGCCTTGACATGAGGGTAAAGCTTGAGCCTAGCCAATTCAAGCCTTACGAGGGCTTAGTCGAACCCTTGTGAGTGAAGGCTGGGCATGGTGTTAAGTGGATGGCACGTCATGAGTGGTATGTGTATCCCATCCTTAGGAGGAAGGTTTTGAGATCCATTCATGAGGGCAAAAGGTTTACTCCGGTGCTCGCCCTAGTATCCCTCTGGTGGACACTAGATCAATGGACCAAAAAAAAAAGGAAAAAATTTTAAATGGGAAGAAGTCAAAAATGGACGGAAATTTTTTTTTAACTTATGGTGGGTTGACATTTTTTTGTTGATTGATCTGGTGCTCACCAAGAGATACTCTGGCGAGCACCAGTAAACCCTTTGCCATTCTGAGAGGGTGAGTGTTGTGCTCTCCACCGGCCCTTAACTTAGAACATATGCAAACTACTAACCCGGGTGGCTGTCTAACCACATCTCTACCCAAAGAATAAAAAATAAAATAAGGCACCAAATCCTCTCCGGCAAATCCGGTTATCACCCCTAGAGGTCACCACATGTCTCCTTTGACACCCCTTAACCGTGGGTAAGGTTCACCCAACCCTAGGGTTCACCCACCTATTTTTAGTTTTATTTTTTAAATAATAATTCTTTTTTTAAAATTAAAAAACTGTTTTTAGAGTTTTTTTAATATTAAAAACAGTTTTTTAATTTTAAAAAAAGAATTATTATTTTTAAAAAAAACCAAAAATAGGTGGGTGAACCCTAGGGTTGGGTGAACCTTACCCATGGTTAATGGGTGTCAAAGGAGACACGTGGTGACCTCTAGGGGTGATAACCGGATTTGCCAAATCCGGTTATCACCGGAGAGGATTTGATGCCATAAAATAATGGCTCACGCATAGGAACAATCGTCCTCCCGTCCTGACGTATGCATTAGGGTTTTTACAAACCCTCCTCCATCTCTCACCTCATATATAACTGAAAGAAGCCGCCAGCAAAACCCCTTCCTGCTAGAGAGAGAAGAGGTGAGTTTCTAGGGTTTTGCCTTTGGGTATTCTTCTCTCTGCGGAAATGGTGACTTTCAGGGTAAGCTTCTCGAATTTTGTTTCTTATATATTTTTTTCCAACCAAATCATAGGATTCCATCCAGATTTACTATACTTCTATCAAATGTGATTTAGATTCTCGGATTTTAGGGTTCTTCTTTTGGGCTCTCAGCATTGTCGAACTTTTGAGATGTTCGCTTATTTCGATGCACTGATTAGGGTTTTAGGCTCATTATTATTTGCATTAATGTTCTTTATTGGTGGTTTTCGATCCAGTTTCACCAGTACCAGGTTGTTGGGAGAGCTCTCCCGTCCGAAACAGACGAGCATCCGAAGATCTATCGGATGAAACTCTGGGCCACGAATGAGGTTCGTGCCAAATCGAAGTTCTGGTAAGGAGTTTACAAGTCTCAGATATATATTATCTTTTTGATTTTGCTTGGTTGATTGTTTTGTAATCAGGAATCAGTCATTTCAATTCGGACTGTTTGATTATTTGTATATATATTTTAATCTTTGTTATGATGTTCTATCTTTGTTTGCTTGGATTGTGGTCGATCTGTACAGGTACTTTTTGAGGAAGCTCAAGAAAGTCAAGAAGAGCAATGGGCAAATGCTGGCAATTAATGAGGTATATATCTTCTCTGTCATTTTTATTTATCTTTTACCTTTGCATTGGATACTTAATAAGTAACAACTGTTGGGTTCCGATTAGGTGCTAGCTGGAATTGATTTGCCTAATGTTTTAGTGGAATATTTTTATTATGTCATTGACTTGTTTTCTTATTTAATGCTTATTGGACGTTTTACCTCTTATTATTAAAGGGTGGTACTATGCACACGCCAATTATATGATGATCACACATCATGAGTAAAACAAAACACCATATACGACTTTAATACCCTTTACCTTCTTACTCTTAGCATCTGTGATGAATGACGTTGGCAACCCCTCTCTCCAATCAAAGGCATCAACAAGTCTGTTACTTTTTCACTCATTCTGGCCAGAGGTGAATGGGGTCAGCCCTTCCTGACCCAATAACCTTTTTTCCGATTATGGGGTTATCAATTTCACCGGCTCTGACATGTAGAGCAACCACACTCACATTGTCCCCAAACAACTGCTTTGGAAGCTTTCACCACGCCATCAAGCATCCTTGAAGCCACATCTGTGCTAATAAGCAACGGAAGCTTCCCTTGAGTGCTTAGAGACACCTTCAACTCGTCACTCTTCTTTATCACCGGATCTGCCTCCAATCTACAAAAGTACTGCAATAGCACCCTCCTCTGCTCCACAAACTCCTGGTTCTACATGATCTAACTGTCCACTACATTCTTATCTGGCTGCGTCAAAATTAAGAACCCATTGTAAGACTCCGATGATGTTGGCTGGGTGCATTGATGGAACAAATTACTTTTGGGGGAAACAATTGCTCATCGGCGATTGGAATATTACTCTGTAATAAATTGCAAGGTGACTTCACGACAATCGCTGTCGGCTGCTCGTTGGTGGAGCCATCATCATCAATACTAAATTCTAAAAAGAAAAAAAAAACTCAGATTTGAGGGGAACATGAGGCTGAGAAGAAGGGTATTATGGTCTTATATGACTTTTTTCTTATGTTGCAGAATCATCAAATGTTGAGGTGCGGGTAGCACCACCCTTATTAAATGGTCAAATTAGAACCTTAAGGGTATTTTTGGCCATTAGAGAAAATCAAGAAAGTTGGCAAGTCAAGGAATGAGTTGTACTAAGATTCCTTGATTATTTTGCTCTTTCCCTTGTGTGGAATCGCTAAAACACCTCTAAGTTAAAGAGATCGCACAACAAATGGGGGTAAAAAAGGCTGGTCTGTTGGCCAGGACCACGCCTTAAGAAGTGGAGGTTCTGAGTTCGATTCCCTCCCCCTTGTTGGCCATCCTTGGGGATTTATCCATACTTGTCCGGTTCCTGTGGATGGAGGAGTCTGCACGTGCCTGGGGGATTAATCAGATGCTCTAAGAAGCCCAAACACCTTGCAAATCACATAATGTAGCAGAGATGAGGATGTTGAAATGGATAAGGGAGAAAACAAGGAAATATAAGATCTAAAATGAGGGCATTTGAAATAATCTGGAAGTAGTTCCAATAGGTAATAAAATGAAAGAGAGTTGATTGAGATGGGTTTGGACCAATGTTACCTAGTTTGCTACCTACTAGAACAAACTGTGAACCAGTTCTAAGTGAACAAGTTCGCGGTTCGGTTCGTGGAAATGGGTGAACCTTGTACCTGAACTCAATAGCTTTGGTTCGGTTTGTTTGGTTCGTGGAATGAGTGAACCCCGTACCCGAACTCTATAGCTATGGTTTGGTGAACTTTTTGTTTGGGTTCGAAGTACTTTGAGTTCGGCGAATTTGGCTTTTGGGTTCGCGAATTGGCCATAAAAGCATATTTTATAATTTTTTTAAAAAAATAGGTATTTATAACAATGTTTTAAAACGTGAAGGCGTGAGGTGAGGCGTTAGGACCTCAAGATGCGTGAGGCGTAAGCCTCAAGGTGTGAGACTTAAGCCTCACAAGAAAGCTTCATGGTCACTTATTTTAACAAATAAACAGTTATTTTCCCTTTTGAGTCATGAACTAGGCCAATGACTCCAAATTTTTGCAATGCCTACTAGGGAAATATTGTAAATTAGACTAAAAGGGTTTTTAAAACCCAATTAAATTAAGTATTGGTTGAAACCAATAACACCATCATCATTTTTCAGTGTCTTATCTTAAATAAATGAAGTTTTATTTGTTATTAGTTGAAACAAATAAATAAAAAAATTCGTAATTTAAGTCTTTGTTGTGGCTAAAACCCTAATTTAGTTGATATATGAGGCATAAAGGTGTAAGGCGTGTGCCTTATGTGAGCCTCACACTTTGAGGCGTGAGCCTTATAGGGTTTAAGCCTCTTGGATGAGCCTCAAGGCGTTTTCCTTAAGCTTCGTCTCAAGGCGAGTCTCGAGGCGTAAGCCTCACACGCTTTTTAAAATACTGATTTATAATGTATTTATTTGCATAGTTAATATCATTTTTTATTAATAAAAGTACAAGGAGTATGCAAAACTTTATTTGAACGTAAATACCCTTTATTAAAAAATACTAACTTATGGTATAAGTAAATATGTGGTTAGAGAGTTGGAACGTTAGTTATTATATAAAAAACTTTACTAGTATAGAGTTAGAAGGACTCTAACTCTATATTATTAATAGAATAATAAGTGAGAGTTAGAAGGACTCGAACTCTATCTTATTCGTAGTATTATAATATTAGTAGAATAATAATTTTGGTAGGTCATATTCATTGAAATTTAATTAGACTTTTAATAGAAAGTTAGTATTAAGTAGAACTCTAATTAGAAATTGCACTATCCACTACCTCATAGTATCTATGGGGAGTGTTTATTGGTGAGTCCCACTTATTATAATTTAATTAAACTTTTAATAGAAAGTTAGTATTAAGTAAAACTCTAATTAAAAATCCTACTATCCACAACCTCATACGTATTTAAGTATACATTGAATGATTCAGTGCTACAATAGGCATAAGAAGGAGATGAGTAAATGTATAATAGAGATCTTCTCTTTAAATATATAAAAGATTATGGTGCTATACAATAAGACAAAGAACCCTCTGAATATAATATCAAAACAAGCATCCCCATACAAGCCAAATGTGGAACTAATATACATTATCTATTTATTAAAGAAATTACTACTAATTATATATATTTATAATTTAATATTATATTGAAGCCATAAAACTATAATTAATAATTATATATACATATGTATTAAATTTTAATTTAATGTTATTATATTTTTAATAATAAAAAATCAATACGTGCAAAGTAAGTGCACTTTTACTAGTATATATATACTAGTAAAGGTGCAAATGCTTTACATGTATTAATTTTTATATAATTAACAATTATAGTTTTATTACTTCAAAATAGTATTATTAAAAATAATAAAACTTGTAAATATATAATTGTAGTAATTTCTTTAATAAATAGATAATGTGTATTAGTTCCACATTTGACTTATATGAGGATGATTGTTTTGATATTATCTTTATGGAGTTCTTTGTTTTATCATTGTTGTATATAGTCCTATAACCTTTTATATATCTAAAGATAAGTTCCCTATTGTACTTTTACTCATCTCCTTCCGTTGCTTATTGTAGCATTGTATCATTCCTTGAATAAGCAAGACAGTATACCATTACTTATATATACACTTGAATCCCTATAGATACATATAAGATTGTGGGTATTGGAACTTTTAATTAGAGACTTAGAGTTTTACTTAATACTATCTTTTTTTATTAAAAGTTCAATTAAACTATAATAAGTAGGACCTACCAAACACCCATAGATATATAAGAGGTAGTGAGGTTTTTAATTAGAGTTTACTTAATATTAACTTTCTATTTAAAGTTTAATTAAAATTTAATAGGTAGGACCCACCAATAAATACTCCCATAGATATGTATAAGGTTGTCAGTAGTGAAATTTTAATTGCAATTCTACTTAATACTAACTTTCGATTAAAAGTTCAATTAAATTATAATTAGGACATATCAATAAACACTCCCCATAGATGCATATGAGGTAATGAGATTTCTAATTAGAATTCTACTTAATACTAACTTTCTATTAAAAGTCTAATTAAATTTTAATAAGTAGGACCCATCAGAATTATTATTCTACTAATAATATAGAGTTATAGTACTTCTAACTCTCGTCTCTACTAATATAACAATTAAAGTCCTAACTCTGAAACTACATACTCACGTATACCATAGGTTAATATGTTAATATTTTTTTTATTAAAGGGTATTTATGTCCAAGTAAAGTTTTGCACTCCTTGTACTTTTTGTAAAGTTTGCTTATATATATATATATATATATATATATATATATATATTATAGAAGCGGACCACGCTAGCAAATAATAATATTCATCTTTGTTTTTTGTTAAATTTCTTTGGGTCAATCAAATATGTTTGTTTTTCTTTTTTTGTACAAAATGAGTTAAATTTTCCTTTTTTGATTTTGATTTGATTATTTTTGTTAAAATTAGGGGTGGATGTGACGGGCCAAAAATAAAGGCAGCTCATGAGTCGACTTGAGCTTGATTATTTATAGAGGAGCCAACATATATATGTTACGAGTTGAGCTCAAACCATGGTTTAAAAACTCGGTGAAACCATTACGTATAGCCCAATACGTGACAGATTCGGTTGCCCCCGATACCGTACATTTACCATATTTTACAAGAAAAAATATGGATCACTTGAAATCGTTACGTATCGGGCAATACGCCTGATACGTAATGGTTTCGGGCGTAGGACTCGTTCGATGCTTTTTTACTTATATATTTATATAGGGATTCTGAAAATCCCTAAACTCAATTTAAAACTTCATCTTTCCTTCCTCTTCTTTTTTACCTATTCTTACCCCTTTGACCTAAAACCCTTTTGTTTTTTGTTGATTAACCGTTTAATTTGAAGTTTGATTCATCTAATTTCATTATTTCTTCATTTTGAACTTTATATTGGTTTTAGAATTATCTTGTTACTCATTTATTGTATGTTTTTTAAATTCATTTCTATTTATTGAGATTTTTTGGATTTTTTAAGCAAAAAAAAAGGCTGAAATCAATATAGAACGACTTCACGTATCGGTTTCGGTTGTGTCCGATACGGTGTCTGAAACCGCGATTTTAAACCTTGGCTCAAACAACACCCATCTTGGCTTAACTCGTCTCTTTTTACAACCCTACTTGAGACACAAATGAATCTCACGACTATCAGGTGGGCCTCAAAATTAGGATGTGGTTCTTGGAGTTATGTTCACCTTACGGCCATGGTGGTTAAATCGTTACAATTTACGATTCAAATATGATGAAAACGATCTAATTTTGCTTAGAATCCTATTGAATCGCACAATTCATGTGATTCAATATGATTCATGCCTATTTGGCTTTAACACTTTAGAGCTTTCTTTTAGAAAATTTGTGGGGTTTAGTGTTTTCTTGGAACCTAGTACCCTAAGTGAAGATTTCCACTATCCTTCTTTGATACTCAATTGAATTCAATTCCGTCTTCTGCGGGGTGAATCTACATTGAAAGGAGTATTAAAAGGGTGCAAAATACTTTACTTTGGGGAATCTAGGGCTTTATTCAAAATCTCACCAAGTAAGTCAAAGAGCCCTTATTTTTTTTTGACAACTTTTCTATTGTTGATTGGGGATTGTGTTGTTTTGATTGAAAATTCTGAGGAATCAAGATATTGCATGTGGGCAGTGTTACCTGGGCATGTGGTACATGTGTCCAGGTGTCTAGGGGTGTTCAGCATTGCTAGCTCTAAAAATCCCAATACAACGGCACGGATGTACAATTTTTTTAAATGATTAAATATATATATATATACACACACACGAGAGAGAAGAGAAATGAGAGACGTACATATCGATCGTTGTTGTGGCCGTTGCTCTCCTAGTAAAATTTCGTCTATTTTTCCATTAAGCAACAAAATTTGACAAAAAGTTCCTTGCAATTGTATATTTAAAATGACACGACATACTTGAAGCACCATGTGCCTAATCATAATATTGATGTCACCATTACATGGTTTAAGCACATACCAAGGAGTGTCGTGTCCAAGTGTTGACACGGTAAAATTTGGGAAAACTGAAGTGCCTAGGTAACACTGCAGGTGGGAGCATTACACCACGATTCATCCCAATAACAAATTGTTACTTAAATGTAACTATTGTGTGCATTATATCATGGTGGTGTTTTTGGATTAAACACTATATTGGTAGGGCCCATAAGAATGCAAAAGCATGCACAGAAAAACCCCAAGAAAGTTATTCAACCCTCTGGGGATTTATGAAATGCTTATTACTTGCTTTTATTATTAGATTAGATTATTAGAAGATTAGATATGTTTGAAGTCTTTTGGATAATTGGTTATTCCATTATTTTTAACTTGTTATATAATATTTTGATTTTTTTAAAAAAAAATATGAGAAGGAATTGTACAATTTATGATTCAAATCTAAAAGTTTGAATCATATCGGTCCTAAAATAGTACTAAAACAATTTTATGATTTGATTACAATTTAGCAACCCTACTTATGGCAAGTTCAGATCTCCTCTCCAAAGAGATTATCTGGACCATGTTGCCCAGTGCGATATCTTGGGCTATCTGGAAAGAGAGGAATGGTCGTGTTTTTTAAAATTCCTCCTCTTCTCATCATAGTATCTTGTTGAGGGCGCGGTAGTTGATTGTGGACTGAAGTTCTTCCCTGTTGGGGCAAGAAGTGAGGGATTTTTTCTTTGATAAGGGAGTCAGGTGCCTGTATATTGTTTGTGTTGTTCTCCCTTCTTATCCCTGCTTTTGTTTTGTTGTTCCTTTTGTTTTTTTAGTTTACATCTCTTTAAACTGTTTATTTATATTTTAATACATCTGATTTACCGATCAAAAAAAAGAAATATCTCATTTTCTTGGACTCAATGATTTGTGGAGGACCTTGCAGATGAGTTGGCCACGGCGGAGTTGTAGGCAAGGACAGTTTGTGGTGTGATATCCATATTCCCAATTAGTTTGAGGCATCTGCCTGCTGTATTCGTCCGCTTTTCTTGCTTTTAGCTCCATTTGATATTGGGCTTCCCACCCCACCTCACCCCAACTCGCCCCACCCACTTTGGAGCCGCCTCTTTTTCGTTGCTTCTGATCCATCCCTTTTATTATTTTGATTGGCCTCTGTGTAGAGATTTCATAGAGGGTGCTTTGATTAGGTTAAAGTTTGGTTTAGACGAGAAATGGGTTGGGATTGTGTTCTCTGTATGAAAACTCGACGAGTCGACCCAAAACTTGGGATTGTGTTCTCAAGTCCCCCATTCTCTTTAACTGCATCCTGGTGAGCTATATACTCGTAAAGGAAAGGAAAAAAATTAACATACTAGGAAATTCTAGATTCGGAAGCTGCTAGCCTGCTAGTAACTACCTAAACTGGAAGACCCTTGACACGCCTAACTTAAATGTAAATTTCAAACTTCTAGATTGCAATACCCCAACTTACTATTGGAGCCTTGAAGGTTGATTAAAATATTTTTGTTTACTCCTTACAATAATGAGACAACCGGTCTACTCTGAAAATAACGGCCTGTCACTGGCTAACTCGAGAATTGGGCCTTTGGTGGTTGAGTTTGACTCTGCCGCGGACCTGTGCAAAAACTTGTTTATAATCAGAGTCCTTGATGGTTGACCCTAGTTTGTAAGAGATCTAGAACTGCTAGATGGTCAACACAACACAGACAGATCAATTGACCTCAGTGAAGGAAGTCTTCCTTCACTCTATTCGACACAGATAGTGATGGTCTGATCTTAGTGTCAGAGCTAGGGACCCTGATGGAATCTGTGGCTGTGGCAGAAAACCATACAGAGGTGCAACGCCAAAGAGACGGTAGGCCTGAAGAACATCACCTTCCCTTTCTACTTCTCTTACTTGACCTCATGAGTTTACAAGAAGCCCGAGCTCTTAGATTGTCAGCTTCCTGATACAATGAAGTTCCTATGTCTCATCTCTGTCTGCAACCTGGAGATCTGACTGCTCGCCCCTGGGCTCAAAACCATAGTAGTATTGTTTTTGCAGGCCTTTTGCAATTGAAAATTCTTTGTATTGAATGCTTATGGGGCGTTTTGATTGGATTTTATTAGCTAAAAATCAATTCTAATAAAATAGATTTTGTAAAATAAATTGTCAAATAATAATTTTTCAAATAATAATGTTCGGGGAATATGATCATTTTTGTATTCCCCAAACGCTATTATTTGAAAATTTGATTATTTGACAATTAATTTTACAAAATCAATTTTATCAGAATTGATTTTTGGCTAGTAAAATCCAATCCAAACGCCACCTTATTTTCAGAGCTTTCTACGTTCTTGTTATAGGATATACTGTTCTGATTTCATTATCTGATCACAGATTTTTGAGAAGAGCCCAACCAAAATCAAGAACTACGGGATTTGGTTGCGGTATCAAAGCCGAACTGGGTATCACAACATGTACAAGGAATACCGAGACACCACTCTTAATGGTGCTGTTGAACATATGTACAATGAGATGGCTTCTCGCCACAGGGTAAGGTTTCCATGCATCCAAATCATCAAAACGGCCACCATCCCAGCTAAGCTTTGCAAGAGGGAGAGCAGCAAACAGTTCCATGATTCCAAGATCAAATTCCCCTTGGTGTTCAAGAAAGTCAGGCCACCAAGTAGAAAACTCAAGACGACGTACAAGGCATCGAGGCCCAACTTGTTCATGTAATTCTGATCGTTGATCTTGGTTTCCTTATACCTTGGAGAACTAGATAAAGGTAAGATGGGATCCATTCTCTGAAATTTTGTTTTTCGTGGTAGAAACGCTCTGTTTAGGGGGTTTACCTTTCATTTTTATTAGATTTGTGTGGTTTGAAATTTGGATATCAGATTGTTGATGAGCTTTAACTTGGGAGGCTTCATAATATCTCGTCTTTTTTTAATCCTTCTTTATATAAGTAGTTTGGTGTATTCCTGGTTGATTTGAAATCCCCCTAGGGTCTGATCTTTTGTTGAGACTTACAAAGTCCGGCACTTTGAAAGTTGTCATTTGATAATATGCATTTTCTTTTGAGAACTAGATGTACTGCTTTTCATCCCTTGAGTTTCAATACCTATATGAACCTTTTTTTTTTCAAATGCAGCAAAATGAATGATTTAATATCTCATAGAAAATGATAAAAGAGTTGAAATCTTAAGATAATTATTTTTGTTAGAAACCTTAACAAGGTGAATAAATTTTCTAGCAACTGCCATGACTGCCAAGGTGTACGAGTCTCGGCAAAAAAAATGGACCCTTAGTGGTTGGAAATGCCTGATTTTCTCATTTTGTGCAACTGATCCTCAGTTCTGTTGAAGTGTATTAAGGCCATGTTTTATTGTATTAAGAGTTATAATATGCTGACTGGACCTATAATGACGATTACTTTCTACCCCATTTAGAACTGCACTCGAGCTCAGTTTTGGTTTTGCCAAATTTGACGAGTCAAAATCGGGTTCGGATGAGGAAAAATTTGATGTGGTGGGTTTCAAGTATCGACCCAATGGCTTGGACTGAGTTTTGGTCCAGGCTTGATTTGAGAGGCAAGTAGGGGTGTCAAAGGGCCGGGTTGGGGTAGGGCCGGGGTCAACCCTAGCCCTACCCTTCCTTATAAGAGTAGAGCCCTAGCCCTAGCCCGGCCCTAGCCCTTCAAGGGCCGGGGTTGATTGGGCCCTAGCTCGGCCCCTTAAGGGCCGGGGCCAAGCCGGGCCGGCCAAATGGCCGGAAGAAAGAGCGGAATTTTTTTTTTTTTCATCTAAGATAATAAATTTTTTTTTACTACACCGACTGTCAACCTTACATGGAAATGGATACCCTCCTCTTTTATTCGGGTTTGGGATCAAGATTGCAACAAAAAGAGCAATGACAGAGTTAAAAAGAAAATTTCCTTATCAGTGACAGTCATGCATAGTAAATCAAAACATAGTATAGGTAAACAAGTAGAATAATAAAACTATATAGAACAAAATTAAAAATATATTTAAATATAAAACTGAAAATAGAGAGTAAGATATGAGAGAGAGAGAGAGATGATCGATGAAGAGCCGAAGTGGTATGTGGCCTGTGCGATTGAAGTTGAAGAATGAAGAGGCAAAGTCTTAGAATGTGAATACAAGTTAGGGTTTGGTTTTTATAAGGTCTTTAGTTGGCGCAATTACAAACATAGCTCTACTTTCATAACGTTAATGAAAGGTTAAAGGGAGCATATTAATAAAATTATTAAAAAATATTTATCTTAAGATAAAGTAGGGCTGGGCCGGGCCGGGAAGGGCCGGACAGGGGGAGCCCTAGCCCGGCCCTAGAGAACAAGGGCTTCCAATTTTTTGGCCCTGCCCGGCCCAAGGGCTGGAGTAGGGCCGGGCTTTGGAGGGCCGGGCCGGGCCGGGCCGGGTATCCTTCTATATGGGCTTTTTTGACAGCCTTAGAGGCAAGTAGAGCCATCTAGGAGACTGAAGAGCTGGGATCTAATCCAGTGGACGCCTCCCAACCCATAGTTTTGATGGGTCTGTTCATTGGGGAGTATCATAGGTGCTGCTGGATGTGTGATTTGATACAGTTAAGGTTGGTCTCGTGTATGTGTGACTCATGATCCTTTCATCTGAACGCCAAGAACTCGGTTTTACCAGTTCAACTGTTCCTGTCGGTTTCAAAACACTGGCTGGGCAATGCTAAGAGGACTTCAAATGGTTAACGAGCTTAAATTCGGGATTTAGAGAGCAGAATGCCATTCCAAACTTGTAATTCGATGCCTCAGTCTTCTAATCAACAGCCATGTAGCATTGAGGTTCAACTGTTTCACAGCGAAGAAATTAATCAGGTTGCAGACCCTCTAGCAAATCTGGGTCAGGAAATTGAGTGGAGGTAGACCATCGAGTCTAGCAGCACAAGAGGAATCATTTTAGAAGGGGGGGGGGGGGGGTAACCCCAGGAAGTTTTTGGGTACAGTAGTCAAATAAATGCTATGAGACTGTACGGTTAAGGGCAACCCAAGACCTTTCCCGAGAAGACGTGAACTTGAGGAATCAAAATTTTTGAGATGCCTTTCCTCTTACTTATTTATTCAGTGAATATTTTTTTGAGATGTCCTAGAAGTTTGAATGGGAAGAATTGTATGGTTCAATTAAGTAATTTGACTAGAGTAAAATAACACTCTAACTGGGGTTGCGGCCTAACCGTATAAATCCCGATGGTGAGAGTCGGTTTACTCTCTACCTGTCCCACTAACTTGAGCAGATACTAACACTCTAACTGTGGTGGCGGCCTAACCGTATAAACTGTACCAAAAAAAAAAACCAGTTTCGAGTAAAATAAATTAAAATGCTTTTGCATGATGAATAAGGGCACTCTAGGACATCTGATGATTTTTGGTGCTCCAAGATCGCATCTTATGGTGAAATGTCTCGAGTTGTCCTAAGATAGTACGGTATCATTAGTAAAGAAAAAGGTTCCTTCAAATAGGTTCACTAACCCTATGTTTGGTTGCCGAGAAAATAAGTGAAAACATGGAAAAGAAAAGAAAATTAGGCAATGCACAACTAAAACTTGTATTAGTAATCCAAAATTTTCTTTTCTTTTCCATAATTTCACCTATTTTCTCAACAACCAAACATAACATAAAGAAAACATAACAAAAATTTTGGACTTAGAAAATTCAATGTTCAGAAATTGATTTGTCCAGAAACCACCACATTCTCAAGTCAAAATGCACGAATTTTTTTCTTGCAAACCAAATGAGTGCATTTAGATTTGCGGCGTGGAATATACATACATTTTACTAGTGTTGTCAGAACCTGGACCGGACTGGCCGGTTTGGTTCTGAAAACAGTGCATTTTGTTATTTTTGCTCTTGAAATAGCGCTTCAATTTTCGAATGGAAGGAACTAAAATTGTGGGACAGAAAGTTTCGTCCACCAATTCCACAAATTCGAACCCTTGAGATGATAAACACTACTAAACGCCCAGTAATTCAGTCTCAGAATTTCACAAATCCAAACTCACCTTAAGAAAATCAGTTTGTGGAGAAACCATCACTTTACTCCAGTTGATTGTCTCGCAAACCAAACACACCCTTAATTCACAAGTGGAAGGGAAAAGAATTCATGGGTAATCAGTTGGTAGTTGGATGGGGTAACTGGTAGTCTCTTCTCTTAATCTTCTCTTACTGTTCATTCTTTTACCGAGAGTTGTAAAGCTTGGCACTTTGCTCTTTGTCATGATTTTTGTCATGGTAGTTATTAGGAAATTTGAGTCACTTTGCCAAGATTTCTTACAAAATAATACTTACTATGATAAGATTTCATGTCTTAAATCATTTTTTTTATGAGATTTGAAATCATATATTTTACCTTGCAACCCAAGAGTTGAGAAGCACAATATATATAGTTCTCAAAAGGAAATGCATTTTGACAAATGACAAAACTTGCAAAGTGCTAGATTTTTGAGCTTGGTTACTTAATACGCAAGCTTGAACATCCCACTAATCGGCTCAGCTCCATAACACCCCAACCCCAACCACCAACTGATGTCAACATAAGACCATATTATAAGAATTATGTAAGTGGCCCTATGCTATCTTAGTCGTATCTGTCAACTTTTTGTACCAAAAGAAAAATATACCTTTAAAAAGGATAAATTCTGAAAACCTAGGAAAGGTCATGGATGATCTAAGTAATCAGAGTGGGGGGCGTCAAGTTTCAACTTAGGATAGGGTCGAGAGCGCCTCCAAAACGTTAGTATATATTAATAATATTGTGATATTTTTTTTCTAAAAACTAAAGTTATATTATTAAACTCTTAAGGATTAGTGGTGTTGACCTCAGGGTGCGATTGAACTCTCCCCCTTTGGGTGCGAATGAACTTGGAGAGAGTTCTGTAGCAGTTGGCTGTGATCCTCTCGTATAAAATATATTAAGTAAAAGTATAAAGAAAAAAAGTTAAAAATAAATAAAGTAAAAGAATAAAAATTGAGAAGACCTTACCACTAACATATGCTAAAACCTATTCACTTGGTTGTAGTAAATGTAAAAAACGAAAAGGAAAAAAAAGTGAAAAAACTTGAGTCGTTTCCCTTTAAATGGATTTTTTAAATAGAACTTTTGAAGTTTGCTCTCTATGAGTTTGAAACCAGCGCTCCATTAAATTTGAAACCGCACTCTCCCATGACGATTCCGTTCTCAAATCATGGGAGGCGACGTTTGAGAGTGGGAACGGACAGGAGCATGGACCGTTTGGGTTACGACGAAGTATGCAAAAAAAAATTAATACTATTTAGAGATTGATGTACTTGAGAAACCATCACTTTTTCCCTAGTCAAATGCTCAAAATGATTTTCTTACAAACCAAATAAGATCTAAGGGTGCATTCAGATTTATGGAATTGGAATTAAATTTCGTTCAATCCAGTGTTGAATTTACTTCTCACACTCGCGGAATTGAAATTGTGGACTGAAAATTTTCATCCCCTAATTTCACAAAATCAAATGCACCCATAGAAAATAAACACTACCAAATGCCTCACAACTCTGTCCTGCAATTCTACATATTCAAAGGCATCCTAACAGAAAATTAACATTATTAAAAAAAAATTGCATGTCTAGGAACCATCATAGGGCACGGGATTGTCTATGCAGATATTAGAAAAATGGTCTCGGATTCCACACATCAGTGGACATGTGGCAATAAAAAAGAGATGAGATATGAAATAAGGAGAAGTCAAAAACACGGGAGAATATGAAATGACTTCCCTACCTTTTCTCGCCGCATGCCGGATAGAGACCATTTTCCCATGCCATCAGATAGTAGCTGGAGGGGTGGTAGGTAAAAGCACCCGCTTACAACGTGTCTTGCTTTGCCATCACTGAAGTCTTCTTTACCTACCCTTCTCTTCCCTACCTTAGAGACAAAATAAGGGTCACACCATCATTATCATATGATGTGAGTGTCTACAAAAAAGTTTTTAAATGGCATTTTAAAAATTCCCCTTTTTATCAGACATTAAGTAATTCCATTGTTTTCTATACACCAATGCTATATTAAAAACTTCTAATAAACTATTATACTAAATGTGAGACCATGTAAGAATTATGTATGGTATAATTTTTTTTTTCCTAGGAACACGTTTAGGCTGCCAGTTAATAATATGGTTCGTATATGTTTAAGTTAAGTGAAATTGGTGAATATTTCAACCGGCACACCCGTGACATTTGATTCGGATCAAAGTTGTGGTGTACTACACACAATATTTATAGAGACCCGAATTTTCTTTCATGCCTTTAATATAATTAATAAAGGTAGTTTGATATTTTGTTATGTTATTATGCATGTGTTAATTATGGATAAGTTATGATGAGTGTTAAAAGACCTAAGTGTTGAAAAGTGGTAAAATAGGGCATGCGATCGATCGTAGAGGAGCTACGATTGATCGCACTTAGTGAAAAATTGGGGAATGTTTTTGTTCAGTGTACGATCGATCGCGTGAGAGATACGATCGATCGTATTCAGTCAAATTACCTGAGAAATTTTCTGGGTAGTATGCGATAGATCACCTTTAGGTGCGATCGATCACACTGTAGGCTATGATCGATCGCAGTGCATGTACGATCGATCACAGTAATGCACAGGTGTTTTTAAAAGGGTTACGGAATTTGAAGGTTTGAAATCCCTAGGTTATAAATAGCACTTCTAATTCGACGGTTTTAGGCTCTATAGGGTTTCTAACCTAATTTGAGGAGATTTGGAGAAAAACCTAGAGTTTTAAGAGGATTTGACTTGGAGAAGAAGAAGATTAGCTTGAAGATTAACCCTAAAGCTTGAAGGAGTTTCATCTAGCGATTTGAATCTAAGGGAAGGATCTTTAAGGTCAATATCCTCTCTAATCCAACTCCATTAAGCATTATTGAGTGATTTACTATGATCAAGATAAGATTATTAAAGTGTAGCATGATTAAAGTAAGATTATTGAATTTATATTATAATTTTGAAAATATTATTGAACGTGAAACTGAAAATAGAGTATTGAAATTGTTAGAAATTTTATTTAACATGATAAAGAAAATAGATATTGTTTATTATTAATTGATATGAATATATTGAATATGGATGCTTAGAAATGATGGAGGATGAGTTTAAATGAAATGATTGTGGATTATGGATGAATGAAAATGTGTTGGATGGTATAATATTATGGCTTATGAATGGATTGGAATGAATGTTGAAAAAAAATGGAGGAAAGACATTGTATAATAATTAACGATTGAATGTGTTAAATTAAGACTTGGAAATGCTAAACGTCTAAATAATGCTATTGAAACTGTTAAACTAGCTTATCATCATATTGTGGTTTGTCATGATAAATTATGCCCTATTTATATTGCATGGTGATCGATGTTTGGATAGGCCAAAACCTAGAAGAAGTCCTCAATGTTAGGAATTCTCTAACTTAACCTAACGGGGTTTCTTGGCGGAAGATAAAAATCCAAGTAATGACCAAGTTCGGATATTAATCACAACACTCAAGCACAAGTTCACATGTGTTGTAGATTATAAGTCTCACGTGTACACAAGTATGACACGAATATTGCATGAACATTGAACACTGGACATTGAAATACAAGTACAAGTACAAGAATAAGAATAAGAATAAAAACACTGCATAATTTTACAAGGACCCTGAATTTCAAGTAGCTCCGGTATTAGTTGATGCTCTCTATGGATAAGATTTCAAATCCTGGAAAATTATCATGGACATTTGGTATCTAAGAGCTTTAGGGGCTTACGCTTCTGTCGATGCACCTCCATAGATTTAATGCAAAGACCTCGATGACTAATTTCATGGGAAAACAAGCATGCATGAAACTTATACTACAAGTCCAAAAGTCATATAAGTACACGAGTCAAGATGATGTCAGGATATGTTCACATGTTTCAGCACTTTGATTATGTACATATTATATGGAAATGTTATTGATTACGTAATTATTGTATGAATTTGATATTGAGCATGTATATATATTATTGCTATTGTTAGTGAGATTAGATATCTACTGAGTGTTTTCAATGCTCAGTCGACCTGTTATTGTCGTCAGGTTCAGTGCAGGAGCATACGGTGAAACTATGGATTGAGGAACAACACTTTGAAGAAGGAGAAGTAGGTGAGCTTCCAAATGAGAGAGTTAGGGATTTTGATAGTTATCCCTACTAGTAGATCATAGTTGACTTTCTAAGTAGTATTGTTTTAGATTTATATTATTTCAGGATGTTGCTTAGACTGTTTACTTTTATTTGATGACTTTATTCTACTCAATCATGGTAGATTATGTTGAGCTTATTTCAGTTGTTCAAGATGATTTGGATTATATATATCAAAAGAATTTTATCGTTGCTATTTTGGAAGACTTATCTTTTAGTTTTGCCTTTTGTCATTGAGGTTAAGCAGAGATAAGTAATGTGACGGACCCCAAGTCCTATTATGTCCAAGGTGGGGTTTTGGGGTCGTTACAACATTGCTTTCCTATTGTATACTAAAGAGGCTATGTATTGTACATGTTCTAATGATTGTCATTATCAATACTCCTTCTGCATCTTCCAAGTCATGAACTCTAGATCAAAACCGTTAAATTTGTTGAAAAATATACTTGATCATATTATGTTGAAACTAGTGGCCGTGAACAGGGCGAGAGCCATAATTTTCTTGTAGGAAGGCAAGAGGGTCTATTGAAAATGTTAGAAATTGTTGATTAACATATTAAGAATGATTAGGTGTAAAGGTGTAAAGGTGTAAATGTGTCGGGCTGGCCCGCAGCCCAGCCCAGTTTGAGCCCACTCATGTCCGTTAAGAATGGCCCGATTATGCCTATATATTATAAAATATTATGTTAATTGTTATATATGATAATTACCTAAGTAACCCTCGAATAAAGTTATTAGACTTTTTAACGAATTAAAAACAAGGGCATATGTGTAATTACATAGGAAGGATTCACTTCACCAATTGGCAATTACTCATATAAACCCTAAACTCATGATTCCTCCTCAATTCTCCTTCATTCTCTAATCTGAAATCTCTACTTCATGCGTGCTCTACCTCCCTAATTAATTCTCATCTCATCTACAACTGCAAAACTCCATCTCATTCTCTCTCACTTGCTTAGTTGCTTAGAGTATTAAATCTCATCTCATTTGTGTTTAGCCTACATATAAGCCCGTTTATTAATCGGTCGTAATCGAGCCAGCCTGAGCCCGATCCAGCTCGGCCCATTGACAACCCTAATTAGGCAGGTACAAAATATTCTACATCCAGGTGGCTAGGGGAAAAATTTTGAGAACTAAGTTTATAGGTCATATCGTTCATACGTCTCTACATATCAGACAAGTACTATTTATCATTATTAGAGGGCAGCTGCCCCTTGTCTCATGGCTATGTCCCGCTAAATAATTAAATAACATGATATAAAATATATTTTTTCAATAATTTAGGGGGACAGCTACCCCTTATCTCATGACTATGTCTTATTAATAACTAATTAACATAGTATAATTTTTTTCCGAACGTTTAAGGGCAACTGTCCCTTATCCCTTGGCTATACCCTATTAAATAATTAAATAACATAATATAATTTTTTTTACTTCAAAAATTCAGGGACAGCTGCCCTTGGCCATGAGGGGCATCAATTTAGCAAGGGAATGGGTATCTCATCTTATACAAAAGAATTAAGTTAATATTTTGAATTATTCTTCGATTAATAATTAATTTTTTTAAAATAAAATATAAAAGAAACATCAATCTTTATGTTCCTTGAAATACAAAACATATTCTAAAATTTGTAATTATTCTTAGGGCAAAACAGTAATTGAGGTGATGACTAAATGCCATCCACAAAAATTAAGTAGTCATATTCTACTAGCAATCCGTCATTGCATGTGTTTGTTTTGGAAGAAAGCGAATGAGTATAACGAAAGTGAAGAGAAAAAAGGAAAGTGGTTGAGATCATTGTTGGGATCAAATAGTAAAAATATAACTGTAAACCATGCTTTCTTTTCTACCAGATTAATCATCATTTTGAGTAAAAAATATATTTAGAATAAATTGAAAGAAAAAAGGGGCAATGTTCACGTACTTTTCTCCAAAAGATTACGTGATTCTTGCACGACGAACATGGATAAAGTGATAGAAAGTCTAATTTTCTACTTTCTCCAGAAAATTACGTGATTCTTGCATGACAAACATGGATAAAGTGATAGATTTTTTTTATTTACTTTACCAATACTTTCCTTGCAAACAAATCCATCTCTTTAATACGGGCTTATTACTAAAGTGAAAGAAATAAATGGGCGTAATTTTGATTAATAAAGTGTACGCAAAAGAGTAGGATTATGGATACTCCCAAATATACTCTCCAATCCTAACAGTCTATTACCAACCAATAAGAGTTAGGATTTGACTTGATTTATTTTATCTTTTCTAATGTCATATTAACTCTAATCTTGATATTTAAAAATATAATTAAAGATTAGGCTTTGGGAGTACTGGTAGGTTTACACAGTTCTAAGTGTCACAACATAATAGGCATATGATTAATGTCAAATAACATAATGATATTACTATTTTAATTTTAAATATGTTAGGAGTGAAACATCTTTCTACCTGTGCATGCTATTGGTCCAACCGAATAAATGGACTAGCCCAGCAGTATCTATCCCCCTCACTAGGAGGGAGGCTTGGGACCGAACTCGTGGGAGAGAGGTGAGTGTGAGTGTTTCCTCACCTGGAACATATACTAAACCCGACTAACTCAATAAAGTGCATATATATATATATATATATATATATATATATATATCTTTTGTTTACCTAGTGAGTAGTGATAATAGTACAGTAGGCCCTCTTGTAATTAATAACCTTGGTGGAAAAAAATTATATTAATTATAAGAGAGTATTATATATAAGAACCACTATATTGGTTTATCAAAATTTTTTTCATAATTTCTTTTGAATGTATTGTATTTTCCATATAAACTTCGTATAGATACAAATGTATAAGGCTAGCATTCTAAACTATATATGATAATTTATTATACACCTAGTCAAAATATATAAAATAATTTTTATGATCCATATAAAGTGTTTATATGATCCATATAACTATGTATTAATATAATATAAAAACATCTCTTATATTTAGTAATGTACTAGAATTTTCATAAAAAATTATTAAATAATAAATATAAGAGATTATTAATTATACACTACAGAACCAAGTTGGTCCTTCCAAATTTATTAATTATTAGAGATTATTAAGTTATTGAATATTAATTATAAGAGGGCTATATAATGATCATTTTTACAACACATTACCCATTGAAAATGAATTTCTTTATCTTTCTCATAATAGAGTGCTGGAGAGTAGACCACCAAAACCAGTGGGCAGTGTGCACGCTTACTTGCACACAAACCAACACCTTGATAGGTGTGCATAGGCCAGTGTGGTGTTTCCCGAGTATGTATAACGTGTGGAAGCTAAAAGAGTCAATTTTTTTGAGGGATGCTAGCCCTACTCTGAACCAACTCATACTGTCAGCCTCCACTAACTACGGTCCCATTTGATTACAATTCATTTTTTTTTTATATTTTTAAAGACAAAAATTTGAAAATTTTTAAACAAAACATGTTTGCTAAACTTATCCTTTTTTTTTTACACAAAATAGCAATAAAATTTTTGGCAACCAACCTAACAGAAACTTACTTTCTATTACCTATGTTTTTTTAAAACAAGAAACAAAAATAAAAAATATGAACCCACGGCCATCCACACACAACCATTACCCATAATTACCACCACACCACCATCAACCACCGCCACCACCACCTCCACCATGGCACCAACACCATCACCACCACCACCACCACCCACAACCATATTACCACCACCACCATCCACCACGACACCACAACCACAATACCACCCACAACCACCACCATCACTACCACCCACCACCACCCACTACCAACACCATCACCATCACACCACCACCACCACAATACTTCCACCACCACTACCACTACCACTACACCACCACCCACCACCCTCCACCACCTCCACTTCCCACCACCACCTCCACTTCCAACCACCACCACCACCCACTATGCACCTCCACACCACCGCTACACTACACCCACCACCACACACCATCACCACCATCACTCAGTACCACACTAGACCCACCACCACCATCCACCACTATCACCCCCACTACCATAAATTGAAATTATTTAATCATATTTATCAAATACATTTTTTTTTGTTTTCCTTTTTTTAAAACAAGTAACCGTAAGTAATGACAAACATCTTTCCTATTTAAAACAAATTGAAAATAAAAAGTCATTTCTAATTTTTAAAAACAAAAAAAGGGAAGTATATCCAAACGGTCCTACATGTTTATTCTTGAATAAGTTGCAACTTAAAGCACTCTCTCATTAAAAATAAAAATAAAAATGGACATGTGGCTGTTTAAGTAAAGTTGGCATTCCTCGTTTTTTTTATTGGATCAATACATGCCTATTGTAGCAGTTTGGACTGCTAATCCACACTCTTCTACCTACCAACAAGGCAACAACCTTCCACCAAAGAAAAAACAACAACCAACTTAAGCTCCTCCACCATTCTCTCTAGTCTTCATAAACCCATCTCTTCTATATAATTTTTTTCTTACATTAGACAACCAAGACCTTCATTACTCGAGTCTAGTGAGTTTCATCTGTTTCGTTCTCTGTTATCTTTTTTTTTTGCCTTATCAAATTCTTCTGTATGGTAATTTGTATAATTCAGATCCCCAGTTGCTCCTTACCAGCTTCAAAACATTCTTCTTATATCTTTTTTTTTTTTTTTGCTAATTAATATTGCAATTTTTGCTCTTGGGTATTCTTTCTTTTGATCCCAAAATCAACTCCTCTAATTTTCTTTTGGCACAAGAAATGGAAATCAGGGAGTAGTTAGATAACCCGAGTTGTAAATTTTTTCTTTTGAGTGATACCCTTTTTGAGATTACTTACATTTTAATTTTCTTCTTGTTGGGTTTTCTCTTGTCTTGGTTTTAATCTGATTTGTTCTCTTTTGCAGGTTTGTTTGTTTAATCTTGCTTTTGCAATTTGAGACAAGCAAGTGTTCAAATGTCAGGAGAGGCTGTAAACCCAGAAGAACAGGTACCCTCTGTTTTTTTTTTTTTACTCACTTGATAAAGGTTTGGAAGAATGCAATTTAACCTTTATCTCTAACAAAGATGTTTCTCAAATCACTGAATAATTAGTATGACTATCCCTTAGGTTATTATTGGAGAAGAAGTAAACCATGTCAGATTGATCACCTTGAACAGGCCTCGTCAATTGAATGTCATTTCATCGAAAGTGGTATTTCAAATAAATTTAATGTACATTATGTTTACTACCCAATTCGGTTTCTTAAATAATTATATCTTTTAAGGGATCAATTTTTTCCAATGTGATAAGGTTTCAATGCTAGCTGAGTGCTTAGAGAAATGGGAGAAAGATGATGATGCAGAGCTTGTGATAATCAAGGCTAGTATTATTACTTCCCTAAATTTTAGAATAATGGAATTGTTATTATAATTTTATATTGTTTTTTTGGATTTTCTTTGATGAATTGGAAATGATTGAAAGGGTAATTCCGACGGGGTCTTGATTTTCAGACGACTGATTGCTTTAATTTTGCTTATTTATTCTCGTGTTTCTCATAAATCTTATCTAGGGAGTTGGACGTGCTTTTTCTGCCGGTGGGGACTTAAAAATGTTCTATGATGGGCGGAAAACAGGTAGAAAGTTGATCTATTTGTTATTGGTGTTTTTTGTTGTATTTCATCATCTGATCATGAGCTTGTGGTTTAGATTCACTAGTATGCTTCCTAGTTATAGCCATATGTGTGTAGATGTTACTCATGAATGGCCTTTTTGCAGATGATTCCTGCCTTGAAGTTGTGTATAGAATGTATTGGCTTTGTTATCACAACCACACTTATAAGAAAACACAGGTTCTGTTTTCAAAATCCTCTACTGAGGCCCTAGACTTGTGAAGAAGAAAAATGTTTCTTATATTATTTCTGTCTGTGTTGTTGTAAAATGTACTAATTAGCTATTGATGTTGTTGCTAGGTAGCTCTTGCTCATGGAATTGCCATGGGTGGTGGTGCATCTTTGATGGTTCCATTGAAATTCTCAGTTGTCACAGAAAAGACTGTGAGTATTTGAAATTTGTTATGATAATATATATATATATAGTCTTAACTTTTGCATTTTACAAGCTTGAGTTCTGACACTGTTGTTTCACATAAATCATTAGTATTTTGTAAATAACTAATTACTTTTGCCATGTAGGTTTTTTCTGTGCCCGAAGCGAGTATTGGATTTCACACTGATTGCAGCTTCTCATACATTCTTTCACATCTCCCCGGGCATTTGGGTAAGCTTGTGATTTATTTGCAAAGATCAGGTGGAATTTCTAGAATGAGTATGAAACGCCTGCATGCTCACTCTTAGCTTAAAGGGGAGAGTTCAATATGATGTAATAGTGAATTTGGCCTGAGTTTCTCAAGCACTCAATCAGTAACCTATGATTTATTCATTCCTTTTAGGAGAACGCAGGGGTGGAGCCACGAGTTTTTCCTTGGGGGACCCGAACTACATATATCAAGAAAATTAACGGGGTTGGGGTATGGGCCTTGGGGGTTTGGGGGCGTAGCTCTTGAGAATTTTTTTTTTAAAGTAATGGGTCCATCGTGGTCATAAAATTCGTTAATGTTGCGTTCCAAAAAGGGTTTCAGTAACAAGAAAAAGTGAAAAACATGGGTCGGTCTTCATTGGTTCCTACCCACCATTTTAATACCCACTAACTGTGGTTAAGATTTATAACCCCTAGGGTTCATCATTTAACCTTGGTTCTTAGGGAAATTTTTTTTTTTCAAGTTGGTTAAATGGGATGAAATGGGAAGGGATTTAATTGTGTAGTCAAATGTGGGGTGGGCTAATCACCACTCTAAAATTACTATATTTTGTTTACTTTATTTTTATATTATGGAGATTGTTTTTTCACACATGCGTTTCATGTTCAGTGGAACGCATGCGCCTCCCCTGCTTGTTGCATGTCCCTTTTAACACCCATTAACTGTGGTTAAGATTCACTCACCCCTAGGGTTTATACATCTACCTTTGGTTTTTATTAAAAAAAATTAAGTCCTAAGATAATAAATCTTAACTAGGGTTAAAAAGGACACATAACGAATCAATCCCTTTATATTATAGATATAAAAAAATTTACAATATTTTTTTGGAGGACACTATGTACAAAATTTATATATTATGTATTTAAAAATAAAATAAAATTATACAGACAATTTATTAAAATTTCAAAAATTTTGGGGGGCCATGGTCTCCCCTGGCTCCATCCCTGGGAGAACGGATATATAATGGATTCCTTTTCTTGTTTCTCTTCCTATGACTGTTTATCAAGTTCAATTCCAATTCTCGTTATGACCTTATACTTGGGTATATGCACAGGGGAATACTTGGCCATAACAGGGGCAAGACTGAATGGGAAGGAATTGGTTGCAGCCGGTCTGGCAACACACTTTGTCCCTTTTGAGGTGAGGTTGAACTCTCATCTGATAGTTTTTTTTCCTCTTGAACTCAGTCTTGGAACGATGGATCCATAATGCATATATGTATATGTGTATAGATTTATCCTTCACATTTTTTTTACAATATCTGTATATTATAAATGGTGGCAACAATAATTGATAGATGCTACTTATGTTAACCTAATTGATGATGTAAATAAAATAAAAAACTGCCTCAACTAAATGAATAATACCAAGTGGTTCAAATACATGTCTTAAGATACTCACCGTGAAGTTGGTGCATGGATATAGTCATGCCCAACTTGTCAAGTCCACCACGTTCAAGAGGTTTGACAATCTCGGGAGCTAGCATAGGATGTAAAAAGTCGTCTGATTTAACTTATCCTTTGACAGTGACATCCACATATGTATGTAATTGAGATGCTTATCGTGCATGATTAGGGCACTAAACTCTTATTGGAAAGGCCAGTTCAAGTCTGTGTTGGACCTGTAATCCAATGCCTTTCAAAGGCCCAAACCGCCTTCTTCCAACTCTCTTACTTATATGCATTGAGATGTTTTAATAAAATCTTACGTGGGGGGACTATTCAAAACACACTTAAAACCTACATTCTCAAAACAAGATTTTTTAAAATACCCAACAGTCTGATCTGGCAAGGTATTCAATATTCCAACTATATTCACCTCAAAATATTACTAGATGAAGTTCCCGAAGAATGTACTAGATGAGATGGAGCATTAGAATATAGGCAAGACCTGCTTCATCAACATCTTTCTAGGGGGATATATCTTTTCCTGCTTTTTTTTGCTTTCTTTCTTTGTTTCTATTTATTCAGGAGAAGTCATTTTCCTTATCCATATTGCCTACTGCCATACCCTCCTTGATTCAGCTGACCCTGGGCCTGGACTTTTCCTTCAACTAAATCTGTTCCTTCCTTAGAATTTCTTCAAGATCCAACTTCAGTTTGTACCAATGTTTTAAATAACGCTTTCGGTTTGCGAAACTGGTCTGGCATAAATCTTTATGTAACCCTGCAACATAACGGTTTTGGTTGTTACAGCTGGAACCCGTAACACCCCCACCATTTTGTAGATAATTTTTTTTTTGTAAAACTAACGAAAATGTTTAAAATTAATAAGCAAACAAAAGCATTGGCACTAACCATAAGTTCTATCATTTTTTGTCGAGATGGATAGGTAATCTTGAGTTCTCTTATTCTAATCTTCAAAAACAACTGTATAATTTACATTTCGTGTTAAAATGAATATTTTGTGTTGCTATATTCTATCTTTTGAACCGTTGAAATGTGAAATCAGATTTCGAATGGAATATTGTAAAAATATAGAAGTGATTTAACAAAATACGGTGTTGCGACTTGCAAGGAGCATCGACATTGATGCTCCCTGTGTATTTTGCTGCAACAGTTCTTAGATTTTGATCAGGACCGTTCAATTCATTTTTCTTATTTTTCTTATTCTATTTTCTGGAGATAATATTAGGCAAAGAGGTGGGTCTTCCAAGTGAGGGGTTGATGTGAAAATGATCTCATATATTGGGTCTCCCCTTTGTCTAATCTTTTATCACGTTGAAAGGAGAGGCATTCCTAATTGAGTATTGGCCTTTGTGCTCCTTGGAGCGCAATATAAATCTTTATAATGGTCAATTTGGAAAACTATATAAGTCAGTCGTATCTCTTCAGTACATCTTCTTTTGTCCCACCATCCGATATAATATCAATTTTATATCTCTCTGATCACTTCGATCATTGGAAAAGTAATGCCCCTCATCTCAAATATATATATAAGAAAAATATTTCTATTTATTCTCATTTTTATTTATTTATATAAGAAAATATGTGCCTCATCAATCAGGAACACTTCCCACACTCTTGTCAATACCGTTCAATCAATACCTCTAAGCCCTCTAAGAACTTTGAAGCCAAGAAGGAGGAGGAAGAGATGACTTAACCAAGTAACTCCTTTGGCCCTAGCTTGTTTACACCCCTCGCTAGCACCCGTTTGAAAAGCAAGGCATAATAAAGAAGAAAAGTTATGATTTATTTCACCATAATATCCAAAATTTTGTGGTCGAATTTTGCATATATTTGGATTGTTGATCGAGCAATCCTATGTCCACTTTCCGGTTGTCCACTCTCCGATAGATTTTCCTAATTTTAAACAAAAAAACAAAATAAAAGTAGTAGGTCCCACAAAAAAGTGTCATACTATTTTGTCTTTTTGTACAAAAAATAGGGGAGAATGGACAACTGGAAAGTGGACATAGCATTGCTCTTGTTGATCATAAATTTTTGTCAAATTAAATATTTAATGATCAATTTGGTTGAAATTCCCAAAGTTTTGAAAAATTCTATTTCGGTTAGGACTTCAAAATCTACAAAATTAAATATTCAATGATAACGAATTGTGTGAACTAACAAAAAATCAAGATGGACTAATTAATCTCTTTTCCAGGATATACATATATATATAAATGTATATGACTGAAAAGCTATTCTATTAGGACATAATAGACTTAGTTCATGTTGTGACTGGGAGTTTCTGCCACTTGAACTGCTGACATGGCCAATCCAGACCTTCCATCTGATAGGATACCTTCTGGATAGGCCACATGGATAATGCCTCTTATAGCGTCATCCCCATGCTCTATCATGTATTAGGCTTTCCCATATGAATGGATTGATTTTAAAAAAAAATTCTTTTAACTAAAAGTGAGGAAGAAAGGGAAGTCTTCTTTCTCCATGTGGTGGAGGTCCCTTGGGCTAAAGTGTTTCACATGGAGAGGTTGAGGAGCCCTTTGTGTTGTGCATAAACACCTAATGAATAGAGTCAGCGACAATGGCCAAATAATAATAGCAAAACAAGAACAAAAATCACAAAACAAGATTTATATGGTTCAGCCTAAAAGACTACGTCCCCGAAGTCGAAGCGATCAAAGTAAACTTCACTAAGAAAAGAGAAGAATACAAGAGAAGAGAAGAATCCACATAAAGAAGACCAAAATCCAAGGATATCCCCAATGCTCTCACAAATTTCATTGTTCTCTCAACCCTTTCACTCACCTTTACAAACCCGAACCTGGAACATCTCTTTTATAGTCAAAAGAGAGTCCTCAAAACAAAAGAAACAAATCCGTACCGAAATAGAAGTTTCCAAAAAATGCACGGATTCGAAATCTCTAATACTCGCTCGAGCGACTTCCAGTCTTGCTCGAGCGGGTAGGCCTGCGTCTCCTCCCGACTTGCAAATCACGACCTCGCTTGTGCGGGATTGGGGTCTCGCACGAGCGGAATGTATACTGTTTTATACTGTACTGTCTTTGTCTGAACTCGCTCAAGCGACTTCCAGTCTCGCTCGAGCGACTGCTCCTGTAACTCCGAATTCAAACTAGATTCGAGCCAAAAACTCCACACTTTGGTCCCGCCACCTCAGTTTCCATGTGCACAATGCCACAACAGAAATACATGTCTATTGTGGCTAAATGGCTACCTGGACTCATATAAATCATCACTATTATTGTTGTTATTATCCTTGCTTGTGTTAGCATTGCTTTCATTGTTTATAGGCATGATTTTACAATTATTACATATCATGACTTTTTGTGTTAATGTCAGAAATTGCCCGAGCTTGAGAAGCGTCTGATAGGTTTAAACTCAGGTGATGAGCATCAAGTTAAGTCAGTGATTGAAGAATTTTCGTTAGATGTTCAGCCTGATGAAGAAAGTATCCTACACAAGTAATACATCTTAACGCTTTTTGTGGGAGGAATATCAAATGCCTTTGGCTGTTAACACCAATACGAGGTTTTTCTGTTGCAGGAAGTCAACAATCGACAAGTGCTTTTCCAAGGATTCAGTTGAGGAAATTATAAAATCACTAGTGAGTTACTTAAATTTCACAGCACGCTCAGTTTATTTTAAAGCCTTGTAGCATTGTCCTGAAAATGTGTCCAAGATGGACTTACTTTCTCTTCCACAATCCTCTGTTTCTGGTTAAGTTACTTCTGCATCACTATAGAATTTCCAAGATGGTTAAGTTACCTCTTCCATCCATAGTTTTAGTTTCAGAATTGGCCAGCTTTTGTTGCAGTGGTGCTCTATCCAAGAAGGTTTTGATATTGCGGGTTCATACTTTTTACCATAATCATCTGGGTTTTTTGTTGCTTTACTTTTAGAGTTCCTACTGCAGTTGAACCCTGGGCTCACTTCCTTGTGCCCCCTTTGTATTTCGCTATAATTTCTCTTCCTTAATATGTCACATCTATTTACTGATTGGAAAAAAAAAATCATAGGGGTCCTCTTTTTTGGTGTTTTCCCCTTTCATGTTTAATAAGTCACCAAAAATCTTGTGTACTGAGAACTGTTGCCTCAAGTTTAAAGAATGCCTCCTTGGATTGGCCAAACCAAGAAACTCGTGGAATCTGTTTTGTTAGTGACTCTAGATTCATAGCTAAGGTACATGTGCAACCCCAGGTAGATGTTAGTTCAGTTTGATTTACTCTCTGTTATCAAGCTTATTCCTGGCTTTCATTGAAGATTTTGTAGTAGAAACTCTACATTTTCCTCCACGCGTTTGCAGAAAAAGTGGCAACCAAATGCACCTGTATACAAGTATCCTTCTGAGCTACATGGTCTTTAAGAAATTTTTTTGTCTGTCCAGGAAGCCGAGGCCAGCAAGGAGGGACATGGATGGATAGGTGCAGTGCTCAAGAGCTTGAAAAGATCGTCCCCGACAGGACTTAAGATAACATTAAGATCGGTAATGGTTTCTTCATTATCATTCATGACGTATGCTTTTAATTTCAGCTTTGATAATTAGAATATAAGCTTATGGAAATTGATTTGGTTATAGGAGATCATGCATGAGCATTGAAAAAAAAAAGGTAGTGTAGCAGGTGCACTTTGTATTCTTCTTAGGATGATTTTTTGAAAATCCTGCGTTTGTTGCCTTCAATACTATTAATTAATCATTCTAGATTCAAGAAGGAAGGAAACAGACTCTGGCTGAATGTCTGAAGAAGGAATTCAGACTCACAATAAACACTCTACGAATGACAATATCTGCTGACGTCTATGAGGTAATGATAGATTATAAATTTCCTTATCAAAAGTTATTATAATTTATATTGAATATCTCCTTTTGGCAATGCATATTTGGTTTCCAATTAATCCAACAATTTTTTATTTTTTTTGATTTTCCGCATGAAAGGGTATTAGAGCTCTAACTATTGATAAAGACAATGCTCCAAAGGTATGCCTTCTTAGTCTCGCCCTTCCTCCTTCCCATCCTCTCTCTTCTTTTCTCTCTACTAAGTTTATGAACTATTTCAGTGGGACCCACCAACTCTCGACAAAGTGAGCAGTGAGAAAGTGGATGTGGTGTTTCAGCCATTTAAAGAGGACCTGGAACTCCAGATTCCGGAAAAGGAAGATTTCAGGTTAGTCTTACCGAGAGGTTCCATTTCCATGCCAATTCTAATTAACTTTCCTTTACTTATTTTATATATATATATATATATTTTTTAAATCCAAAACCAATTTACAGGTGGGATGGGAAGTATGAGAATTCGGTCTATCCAACCTTAAAGGCAGTGGAACAACACAAATAATTATCTGATCAGCATCCACGACATTTTCTTCTCCTCATCTTTTCACTGCAATTTTCCAATGCAGCTTGTTTTCATGCCTTTTTCTGGTTAAGACTTCATTTTAAAATAAAGATACTTAGTGCTACAACTGTTTCAGATCAAATCCATGGCCATGGGGAAATAAATAGATTCCAAAGGATGTATGAAAAAAAAAAAAAAACTTAAACTTTGTCAGAGCACTTGAAATTTGAGGTCAAATGCTGAATTATCCCTGCCCAAACCATTTAAATCTTGCAATCTCCATATTGTATAGATGAATGGCTTGAGTTTAGAATTGTTACAACAAAACTGACTCAAAGAAGAATCATGTTAGCGTAAGCTGTTCGGCACCCAAATAACAGAGAAAGTGTCCTTAATTTGATCTTTGATGGTTGCTGTTCTGCTACCTGGAGATGGCGGGTAAAGGAGGATTATTTAAGCACAGCTAAGCTGATTCAATTTGTAGGTATTTTCCGGGCAGTATGTGTACTAATTGCTCTTTGGAAAATATACAAAAAAAATTATTGGACAAAATTACCATTCCTCTATGACTCCTGAGGAAAACCCATCCGGCATTTTTAAAACCAAGGATTGGAACCTTTGTTAAAGTTGTCTAACTAGGGTTGAAGTTGTTTAATTAGGATTAAAAAGACGTGTGGCGTAATTGTTTGTAAGCCAGACATGTTTTCCTCCTTAAAGTAACCAGAAGAAATCCCGGGTAGTCATCTATTTGTGTATTTTTCAAAATAGCCTGGTTATTAGACTAATTTTAGGACGATTTTACATTATTACATATCTTTTCATGTGGATATCATCATCATATAGATCCTTTTCTTCTCTTATTTGTTCTTCTTCTCTAAAGAGAGAGAGAGAGAATAATGGACTTGATGAGCTATCTAACTGACCCAGTTCTCTGTTCAATCATACACACACCTTTTGCTGCTACATTCTATACGATTCATGGGTTTAGACAGGCCTGAAGATAGATCATGAATTGCTCTGAGTCCCCTTCAAATTGTTGTGAATGTGTTAGTGCCTAACTAAGTTTACTAAATTTCTCTCTAATTGTAACTACTCCTTGGAGTCCGGTTATGCCCTTGAGGTCCCCACATGTCCCTATTGACACTTCTTTAACTATAGTTAAAATTCACTCACTCTTATGGTTTACCTACCTATCCTTGGTTTTTAGAAAAAAAATATTGAAAATTTTTTAACCTTAGAAGTTAGTAAATTTTAATCAAGGTTTGAAAAAAAAAATTGACATTAAAAAAAAAAAAAACCAAGGATTGGTGGGTGGACTCTAGGGGTGGGTTAATCATAATCAGAGTTCAAGGGGTGTCGATAGGAATACAAGGTGACCTCAAGGGTATAACTGCAAAAAAATTTCTCAAAAATAAAATTCCTCAAAATTTTCTTTCTCGAGGACTATATACCCCTCCATACCCTCAAATTTATTAGTTTTTTTATACATGTATTTCCGCTCCGCCCCTGCTCTCAGTATGGTTTCTCTAGAAATATTCCATACCCTCAAATTTATTAGTTTTTTTTTATGATTTAGGATTCTCTCAAGATCAACTTGAGAGAATCTCTCAAGTTTGAACCCCTAGAGGTCACCACCTGTCTCCTTTGACACCCCTTAACCACGGGTAAGGTTCACCTACCCCTAGGGTTCACTCACCCATCCTTGGTTTTTTTTTTTAATTTAAAAAATAATAATTAATATTAAAAAAAAAAACCAATGATGGGTGAGTGAACCCTAGGGGTGGGTGAACGTTACCCATGGTTGAACTTGAGAGAATCCTGGGCCTTTTTTAATACATGTATTTCCGCTCCGCCCCTGCTCTCAGTATCGTTTCTCTAGAAATAATTTGTTTCTGTAAATAAACTGTGTTTTGGGATGCACCCAAACAGAGCGTAAGTCAGTCCAAAAAGAGAAACTAAAAAGCAACCCGACTCTGCTGGGGATCGAACCCAGAATCTCTGGTTTCGTAGACCAGCGCCTTATCCATTGGGCCACAGAGTCAATTCATACGAATTTTCGTACAATAAATATATTAACTTTAAATATCCCAGGACCATTTGAAATGAATCTTGGTAGCCCTACTTACTCTCGGTCATTCTCTACTCTCAACCATAAACCAACACCTGTCCTTGCTTTATCAGGTTTTGGCTAGAGTAGGGCTAAATGCTAAAGTATGACTACAACACCCTCCCCTTTATAGTTCTAAAATGATTTTGAAGGGAAGGATAAAACTTTTTTTTTTTTTTTATTATTGTCAAAAGCTATGGTTTTGAATGAAATTTCAAGACAATATTTCCAAATTTCCTTTTACTATTACGAAAACAATCAACGCCAAGAAGACTTAACAAAAGAATGTGAAGGTTTTGATTACTAGTTTGTTTGCTGTATGTACCTCTCTTTTCTGTATGTACCTCTCTTTGTGGGGTTTCACTTGTTCATCCTTTTTTTTTTTTGTTTTTGAAACGAGGCTTTATCCGGGCCCCTTAGAGCACCTGACCGTTCCATCGGGCACGTGCAAGACCCCCCAAGCCACACGCACCAAGTAAGATGGAATTACTCCCTGAGGTTAGCCAACAGAGGGAGGGGATTCAAACTCAGGACCTCCGCTTCCTGAGGTGTGGTCCTGGCCAACAGCCAAACCCCCTGTTGTTCATTATCTTGCTTAGAAGAAACCTGCAAAAGAATTTATCCTCTGGCTTATTTTACTCCAAAACAATTTTGAGATTGAGAGAACCTTGTCTATGGATACAGACACTCCACACTGATCCTGATTTTAATCCATGGTAGTACTATCTAATTTGATTTTGCCTGTTGTTTACAAATGGTACAAGCTCCAGAATGGATCCACCACCTGCATAAAGAGAATTAGATTTTTCAAGAAGCAGAAAGGAAAGATAAATCAAATGTTTGTGGTGTGATCTCTGACCACAGGGATTCATTTAGTGACCTGACTCTATGCAGATACTACGACAAAACCAAGAAAATGTAGTGAGATTTCGCCGTCTAGGACTCGACATAACATTTCACATTGTGTACTCGTTTTGGAATCTAAACATCGCTTCTAGGCTACATTTGCATCACCAAATAAAAGAAAGCATGCTTCAAGCAATGATCCAAAGCCATGGTACAAATCTCATAGTAAAATGCCAAAACATGCTTCTATCCACTACTTATTGCAAAACTGAACAAAAATCTCATACATTAGTAGTCCCTTATATTCCAATTGTCCTACAGAAAAAAATGAAAATAAATGGCAAGTCATAGAGCTATAGTTCCACTTGCAAAATTACAGTCAGAACAACCATACATGGCTCTAACTGCACCTGTAGGAGTCCAAAAAGTATGGAAGATGATCCTCCATAAGAAATAATATCAGCGAAGAGTGAGCTCATTGTTCTACGAGAATTGCAGAGAATTGGAAGATTAGGGTTTGAATGCCGAAAATGCCACAACAGAGTTGTGTCCTCCGAAACCGAAAGAATTTGAAATGGCTGCCAATTATAGAAGGATAAAAGTTAAAAGTCTGGATGCTTGACTTTCAGGAAAAAAAAATTAATGGAAACAGGGAGGCTGCATCTCACCAACATTCACTTCATGCTGCTGCTTTTTATTTGCAACTGTATCGAACTCTACTGAAGGCTCTGGATTCTGCAGTCGTGGAAGAAAATTCGAGCTCCAAGTTAGTTGGGCGAATGTTCAAACTTTACAATATTGAAATTGAATTGATAAAAAAAATTGAAAAATCTATAAATTTTAACTGCGGTGCCTATGGTTTTGAGAACAGCCACTATAACCAGTAAATTGGTGTTATGACAGTTTAGGGTCATACCCCATTACATTATATTGGGAAATAAGGCCCCTTAAACACTGTTACAAATCTCCCGAGAAATATCCAATTTCTCCCGAGAAGTACCGAGAAAAACATCTAAAGTTTAAAACTTCGTTTTTATAACGATATTTTAAAAATCTTGTGAGAAATATAATTTCCTCTTTTTATCCTAAATATATCGCGAGATTTAGCCAAGATTGAACCGAAATTTTAAAAATATCATGAGAAATACACAATGTTGTTGGTTTTATGAATCTATCACTTGGTGATATTTATTACTATTTTCTATAATTTCAATATATTTTTTTAACCATTCCCAAGATTTAGGCGAGAAAAATCCAAAAAAAAAATCAGATCGGAAAATCTTCCGAGAAAAACTCCGGCCAATAAAAACCCGAGAACGAGATTTGTAACACTGCCCTTAAACAATGGTCAACCGTTATTCTTGTTAGTTTAGGAAATAATTAATGTCTAATAGTATTTTAATAATACTTAATTATTTATTAAATGTCCAATATATAAGAAAGAATTTTATAATAAATTGTAAAACATAGAACAAGAACCCACGTTAAATAACAGCATTGTAACCATCACAGTGGTGAAAAACAGCCACATCCACCACCGTTACAATGAGCAAATTCCCAGTCCTATTGGCCTAGAATCTAAGAATATAGTAATCCTATGATAACTAAACTTCTATATAGTAATTTACTAATCATATAAGATAATAATTAGTAATTCTATGATAACTAAAATTCTATATAGAAATTTAGTAATCATATTAGAATATATTTAGTAAACAGAAATAATACGTACAAATTGGTTTATAGTAGGATGCAGCCACCCAGTAGTTATGGATTTCAATGTGGCAATAGCTTCTAAACCCCCAGCCGCACCGAGGCAGTGACCTATCATAGACTGAGGACAAACACAAATTAAGAGACAAGAAAATAAATCATTCTGTTTATGGCAAGAGGAAAATGCCACAATCTAAAAAATGCTGGAATTCGATATATATATATATATAGAGAGAGAGAGAGAGAGAGAGAGAAATTACCTTGGTCGCATTGATTTTGATTTCTGAAGTCTTCTTGAATACCTTTTTTATAGCATTCACCTCAGCCAGGTCACCAGCAAGTGTGGAAGTGGCATGTGCATTTATGTAGTTGACCTGGAAAATAAAGCACTAGTTAATTTTTTGTTTTTGTTTGTGGTATTAAATAGTTGAGAATTTTGGATACAATTGCATTCCTTTTGGCAGAATTTTGGATACAATTGCATTCCTTTTGGCACATAAGATAACCTAAGATGGAGGCAGGTAATATTCACGTGTCTGGGCGCTAATTTACAGACCAAAGTCTTAAAACTAAGGTGCATTAGCATATAATAGTCTATGGCCATTAGGGACCACTTCTGTATTCTCTATCTACTCGCAATCTCAGGCTGCTAAAAGCTGATAATTTTGTAGACGGTATTAATTGGATATTGGGGACCTATACAGCCCATGCGTCACCTTATAAACCACACAACACCATAGCATACCCACATATCACCCACTGTGTGATTTATTAATAGGCCGAAGCTACTATGTGGGCCTAAGCCCATCTAAACAGGCCCACCGGAGGTCTATCTGACCACCTATCTCAAGAACTTAAACCCATGCTGCTAAAGTACTGTGCAGTGTGCAGGGCACTCATCCAAGACACAATCTTCTGGCTTAAAGAGTACTGACCCGTAATTGATTATCTTTTGGCCCTTAATGAACAGCAACCCTGATGCGGACATCCAGCTTTTAAAAGGAGTTTAAAGTTTATCATAGGCAGAGGAAGAAGAAGAAGACCCACGTGTCACTTTAGGTATTAAAGACCTCATATGCACACATAAATCATTAGGAAGACCCCACATTGGAAATATGCATAAGAGCTGATTTAGCATGGTTTTAAAAGCCCAATGAGCTAGACTTTAGTTAGAGATGAAATAATTGATTAGTATTGGGTTATTTTAGTCTTTTTAGTAGTTTGGGTGTTTTAGTCATTAAATAGGTAGAGTTTACATTTATTTAACTTATTTTCTAATGTAAGTTTCTAGTTAATGAATTTTATGAATGAAAAAAATGCTTTTGAGCATTCTCCAATGATGCTTTGGTGTGATGTTATGGGAGTGATTCCCAAAGGATTCTTGGTGTGATGCCATGGGAGTGATTCCCAAATGTCTAAGGTATTTTCTTGATCTTCTATTTATCCTTTTCCTTGATTTTCTGTTTTCATTGAAACCCTAGATCCTTTTCCCTTGCAAGAACTCATATCATATCCAACCAAACCTAGCATTCCTATATCTCCCCTTTGCTGTCCTACTGTTACTGCAGCCCCCATGCAGTCATGTCCCTGAATTCCCGTACCAGCTGCAGGTTCCCACCTGCAATTTGGAGCCTGTCCCCATCATTCCTTTGCTGCTGCAACATTCCCTGCTGTTCCAGTAAAGCCGCAGCTCCCCTCTGCAATTCCTCCCGCTGCCCCTTAAGTTTACAGGCCGCTAAAACCCCTGCCCTTGCTGCCTCACCAAACACTGCACCTTTCCCTATTTGTACAAACCCCTACAGCACCTGTCCCCTAGCTGTTACATTTTCCTACACCTTCTCCCTTGCTGTTACAGCTTTCCCAGTCTTTTCCTTGCCGCCACCTGTCCCCCACAGCCACCTGTCCCCCACAGCATTATCTTACAGCCCCAACCCATTCTACAGTCCCTACACCTACATCCTAATTGCTACAGCCCTCTTAACCTTCTTCCATTGCAGCTGCAGGCCTCACAGCAGTCTTGCTACTGTGGCAGCGCTTTTCCTATGCCATAAACCCAAAATACAGCAATTCCCCGACCCTGTTACCCCTATTGCAACCTTTCATACCTTGCTGTAATTGTTCCAACCTGCCTCCCTGCAACAACAGCCTATCCTACAGCTGTAATACCCCCCAACCTTTCCCCATTGATACTACAACCTTCCTAAATCATTCCCATTAATTCCAAGTGATACCTAAACCCTAATTCAATTCCATGCCCTAAAATTGAATGAAAAACATTGAATTAAGAGCAATCCTTAAGCTTGTCGAAACATAGAATTTCATACAACCCTCACAGATGTAACTGAGGGCCATATTTGTAGGTTTGTGATGTAGCATCAAATCCTTATAAAAAAAATTTCTTGAATTTTCTGAAATAATTATTGTAACAAGATTTCTATTTTAAGATTTTCATTATTATTGTTAACCCAATCTTGATCTCAACTCATTAGATTTTAGGCGACTACATAGTCCTACATTGAACCCCCTCTACTGAGTCGATAACCGGTATCTTTGCTTCTCTTTGCCATACATACAATTGAATTTCTCCCTCCTCCATGCATGCGATTGTTTGTTGTATTGAGTGGAATCTTGCCCAGAGAGGTCTGATTATAAAAGAGAAATATCGTCTCACAAGGGATTACTTCAAGTTGATAGTTCAGCTTGTATGTATGCTGCCATCAGAGAAGATAATACCAGTTCCTCCATTGATATCTATTCCGCGGGTGTGAATATAGCTGCTTCTCCATTGATTGTGGAATCTTCAATCAACATCCGTAGCCTGCTTCAAAATGCCTAAACATGGAGGACTTCTTATGGAAGAGATTTCAATGAGAGACGAAGGTGGGCTTCCTTTAAAAAGTGGGTTTCCGAAGAAGCCCATGGATGGAAAGTATTGATGCGTGTATCCCTGCTTGATCCACTCTCATGAACCTTGTTATACTACTTGCTAGACCATGTGGGGTTTGGTGTTAAATGGAGGAACTAGATGAGAGTTTGTGTGTTGAGGTTGTCTCTTGATTCTGATCAATGGTTGCCTAGAAAGATATCTAAAAATCACTTGGGACCTGCAACAAGGGGACCCCCTTTCTCCCTTCCTATTCATCATAATCAGGAGGCCCTCGATTGATTCATTTCCAAAGCAGAAGGGCCAATGTTCAAGGGGTTTTCTATACAACCAACGGCTCTTTTAGTCTCCCACTTGCAGTTCGCAGATGACACATTGACACCCTTGATCTCTATGATGCCTCTTGCTAATAACTCACAAAGCTTAGATGCTTATTTAGGTATTTAGAAACAGTCTCTGGCTTGAAGATTAATTTCGCCAAAAAAAGAGAGATCGTGCTGGTAGGTGAGGTTCCTAATTTAGAATATTTGACCACTTGCCTTGGATTCAAGATGGGATATCTTCCCTCATCTTATCTTGGGCTTCCTCTGGGAGCTTCTTACAAACTTCAATCAAACTAAGACCCAATGATAAGAGAGATTCACTCTTGGCAAAACAAAGTTGGAGTCTCCTCAAATCTCCTAACTCCCTCAAGGCCCATGTGATGCAGGGATTGTACTTTCCAAATGGTTCATTTCTGGAGGCTCGGTTGGGATACCGGGCATCTTGGGGTTGGAGGAGCATATTAGCCGATAGAGATGTACTTGAGAAAGGGCTCAAATGGCAAGTGGAAACGGGCCATTCAATCCGAGTTTGAGCAGCGGCATGGGTCCCTGATTTGCCAAACTTCAGAATTTTATCGTCTGGCAGAGTGGGAGAGGAGGGGGCCACGGTGAACTCCCTCATTGAATTTCAAAGTTCCTCATGAAAAATCCAAGAGCTCAAAAATTGGTTCTCAGAGAACGAGACTCAAGCCATTAATCAAAATTCCGTTTAGTACAGAAGGACCTCAGGACCTTCTCATCTGGCACTATTCCAAGACAAATATGTAAATCGGCATATCATGTCTTGGAGAAGGAAAACAGGCTACATGACAAGAATCCGGGTCCTTCATCTTCTCTAGTTAGTAATGTGGTATGGAAGCAAACTTGGAAGATCTCTGTTCCGCCAAAAAATCAAAATTTGATATAGAGGGATTGTTGGAATGCACTAGCAGAAAATCTTCATGCTAGACGAGTTCAAGTAGACTTAGTATGCCCTTTATGTCGAGGGCCTGTTGAATCCGTAACCCACCTATTACTCCAGTGCGATTTTGCAAGAGCTACCTAGTTAGCTTTATCCTTTCAGTGGAGTTGGGACTCATGTATCATGCTTGATTTTGCAAAATGGTGGTCTCACTGGTCCATAAAAGCAATTTTTAGAGCGAATAATTATCTGATGGCAATGAGTATGGCCACGGATCTTTGGACCATATGGCTGGCCTGAAATGAGGTGGTTTTCTCAAATGCTAGGGCTGAGCTAAGAAGAGCAGTAGACAGGGCCACAAGTCTGGCAGCTGAGATTGAAAACAAACAAGAGAATCTGCCCCCATCTAGGGGTAGAACGTCATTAGAGGCAAATGGGAGCAGTTTCATTCTGATGGCAGTCGCCATCGCAGGGTTTTTTAAAGATAAATTGTGACGGAGCCTTTTGTGGATCAGATGGCGATATGGGGATTGGGATAGTGGTGAGGGACCACAAAGCCGTGGTGATTGTTGGATTTTCCATCCAATTCAAGTGAGCTCGCCTCTAGCCACCGAGGCATTTTCCATAAAAGAAAGCTTGGAGTTGGTCAGAAGAAAAGGGTGGAATCAGATCATAGTAGAAAGTAACTCACAAGTGTTGGTGAAAGCTATAAACGACGGGTCCCCTTCATCAGCGAAAGCTGTAAACAACGGGTCCCCTTCATCAGCAATAGAGGTCCGTCCAATTCTTGACGATATATCCTCACTCTTACACCCTCTTAGTCATGAGAGTTGTGTTCATTCTTCGTCAGGCGAAGTCAACAACCCATAGTTATGCTCAAAAGGCTAAGCGTTTGTTTAGGATTGTAGGGAGTACTATGTCTATTGTTAGGGTGAGAGGCCTAAACCATAGTTTTAAAACTCGCCGAGTCGACTCGAAACTCGGGCGAGTCGACTCGGCTCGGCTGAGTTTCGAGTCGAGTTTCATGAAAAACTCGTTTTTGTCAGAAACTCGCCCCGACTCGCCCACGACTCACCCCGACTCGCCCCGACTCGCCCCGACTCGTCCGAGTTTTTGCACTTTTTTTTAAACCTAAAAATCGAGTAAACTACCTACCCGATTGACTAAATTATGTTTTTTTTCTTTTTTTTAACATACCCCACTCACTTTTAAGTATAAATACAAAACAAAAGTGGGATGTTTAGTATATATTGAATTATATATCTTATTTTAGGCATGGTTTATCATTAATTTTGAATCTATACCATATATATTATTAGAAAAAATATTATATATGTCCGAGTTTTAGGTGTCATTACTCGGACGAGTTTTGCCCGAGTTTCCGAGTTGACTCTACTCGGCAAGTTTCCGAGTCGAGTCGAGTTTTTGGGTTTTAAAACACTGGCCTAAACCTCTCCTTAACCCTGGTATTGATGTCGTGGACAAGGGTGCTCCTTAATTTTGTTGGTTTTCCTTAATACAAGTTCATAGATTTACCCAAAAAAGAATCGTTGTTTAGCTGGGTGGAAATCTCTTTGTCAAAAAGCACCCTAGGTAGCCTACCAACCTACATTATGTATCTCTTTACATTTCTTGTGCATGTGGGCAATAAGCTTAAAAAGATCCAGAGAGAGTTCCTTTTGGAATGATAGGGTGGAAAAAAAAAATTCATCTAGTCCCTTGGGACTCAGTTTGTAGGCCTATGAGGGAGGGTGACTTGAAATTTCGACCTTTAGTTTCAGTCAATAAGGCTTTGTTGGTAATGGCTTTTTGGTGTAGACAGGGGTAGACTATGGAGACAAGTGATAGTATCTAAATATGGACAAAAATCTCCTTAGGAGCCTAGCAAAGTTCAAGGATCAAATGGAAAGTGTGTTGGGAAAGGAATTATGGCCGTTAGTGAGAATTTCTCAATGAACATAAGTTTCAAGCTACATGATAGGTCAGAAATCCGCTTTTGGGAGGATGTTTGGTGTGGAGAGTCGTGTCTTAGGGAAGACTTTGGGAACTTGTATTCTCTTGCACTTGAAAAGAAGAGCTTATTGTGGAAAACCTTGAGAGCATATCTAATAATTTCAAGAATCCCTAAGTTGAGACGTAATGTAAACGACTGGGAACTGGACGATGTTCTGTGCCTTTTGGAACGCTTGTAATTCTCTTCTCCTCCCTCCCAGAGGCTAGATGGGGGATGTTCAGTTCTCAGTGAGATCATTTTTACACTCAATCTAGTTAGGTACTCTGTAACAAAAAACTCCATTTTTTTCAAAAGTTCACGAATTATTCACGCATCTTTGTTTTGCTGAATTATTCTCTAAAGTATTCGCAAATTATTGTCTTCCCAAATTATTGGCGAATTATTTGAATTATTCTCAAACTTGGCAAAAAACTACTTATTTTGTATATTTTTTAATCAAATTATTCGATATATTTTTATATTTATTTTTTATTTGTTTTGAACTTTTCCCGAATTTTTTCGAACTTAACCTCTGCCAAATTATTCCCGAACCCCGACTTTGTCACTATGGTTAGGTATGATAGTTCGGTTTCCTCATTGGACTGTTTGAAATCTCAATATTCTATTCAAGGTGTCTTTCCTCTCATGGGCCATAGCATTGAATAAGATCCTGACTTGTGACAACTTAAAATCGAGAGGTTGGAGAATGACAAACCATTGTTATTCAGACCACCTTGCAGAGGAATCAGTAGATCACCTATTATTGCATTGTCACGTAATATCTGGGATATGGGGCATGATCCTACATCGGATACGGTTGAGTTGGGTCTTCCCTCTCCCTTTTCTGGATTTCTTATCTTGCTAGGCATTAGTGAGGTTGGAGGACCTGTTGGATGTGGTTTGGACTCTCCTCCATGAGCATATCTTGGGTATTTGGAAGGAGAGGAATAAGAGAGTGTTTGATAATGCCCCCATGTTAGATAGGTGTCTATTAATTTGGGGGGTATGTGGTCTTAATGTCTGGATAGGCGAGGGTCGCCGTTCTTGTAGCATTTTCGTTGAATTTTTGTTTTTTCCCTCCCTTGTTGCTTATCTGTGTTTACTTCCCTTGGCTTTAGGGCATTACGGTCATTATGCATCTAGGTTGCATGAAAAGTAAGGATTAAAGCTAGGGGCAAGTGAACCATTTTACTCACTTGCTAAAGCATTAGAGCCTATTTAAGGCCTCACACCCCTCATTCCCATTCCCTCAGTTGGTCTTCCATTGAGTTTATTCTATAGGCTAAGAGAGAGAGAGAGGAGAAAAATAGAAACAAAGGGAAGGAGAAAGAGAGAGAGGAGGATGAAATTTTGTAGAAACGAAGAGGAATTTCCCAGAGTAGAAAATTTACCCTCTATTTTAATTGAATATTATGTAGATTGATTGAGATTGTTAAAACATGAATGTGGTTGGGTATTAAATTGTAGTATGTGCTGAATATAGTAGATGATAATGGTTAACATGCATTATATAGATAGTTGATGTGTATTGAAGCTATTAGCAGGTAATCTTTCCTAATTTTTTAAAATTTCATTTATGTTACTACATTAAAGCATGATGTTCAAGATAATGTAATATGTATGCATGACATTCTAGGAAATTTTTAAGGCATGTATGACATTATATAGAAATTTGACCGTATGTATGAATTTAAGGTGTTATGTAAGCTTGCAAATTAATTCATATAATTTTTATATACATGCATGAATTTTTGAGAATTTGTTTTTGATGAATGAAATTCTATGAGGTGTTTTTAAGCATACATGATGTTCTCTAAAAACATTTCATGCATTAATGACATTCTTAGAAATTTGGAAATTTCTGCAAGTTAATTAAAATATGTAGAAGTAGTTGTACACATACCAGATTGTTAAAAACCTCTTTTGAGGGAGTTTTACCTTTAGATTTTCTGTAAGATTATTTCCTTAACTAGATGGGATTTTTACAGGTTTATCTAGACTTCCCTAGTTATCAAATGGTACTGATTTGAGAAAATTCTGAGTTTAGGAAATCCCATTTTAAAGCCCATCATCGCAGACCATGTGTTCTGTCAGCAAACCGCTGACCATAGTTACCAGAGCGAGAAGCAAAGTGAAAGCGACACTTAAATAAACCTTAGGAAACGGAAAGCAAAGAATGAGATATAGGCTCCTCATTCCCATTATGCTATTTATGGGTAGTTATTCCTTTGATTTTATCTTACATGAAATTTTTGTAGAAAAGTAGGTGTCTTAGGTTTCAGACCGACAATACTTGCTTAGAGTCTACACCCTAGACTATAAATTGTGGTTTACCACATCACTTCATACATACAGCTTTCTTTGACTACTAGATGAGACGTGATGTAAGCGAGCTTCGTAGGAAGAAAGTCTGTTTGAGGAAACAAGCTTCCTAGGAAGCGAGTTTGTTCGAGGAAGCGAGTTTGGGAAACGAGCTTCCCACCTTGTACATAGCTACCCAGCAACTATGCTGTAGACAGACATAGAAATTGACTCATGTTCCAACAGCTATAACTTGACCATCTAAACTCTAATCTTAGTGATTTCAGTTGGAAACTCTATTATAAGTTAACTTCCAAATAAAAGAAGAACCATGAGAATCTAATGGGTATTTTTAAAGAACAAATTTTTAAGTAACAAGCTCTCTTGCTGGAAATTCTGTGTTGAACCTGTGAGCCTAATTTTGGCTTGTATACATATGATTCATAATGTATGTTGTAACTCATATAGAATTGCTTAAATTTCTATTAAGTACGGTTAGCTAGCTAACATTTAAGAAATAGCATGAGGTAGATATTGAATTATTGAAAGATATGTCTTCAGGAAATAGCATGAGTCCAACGATAAGAAATGAAGTAAGATATAAAGAGTATGTAAAAACAAAATTTAAGATAAGCCTCCTACAGGAGCTAAGACTAAGCTATCAGAATGACAAAATTCGAAAGATTTATGCATGAGGTGTAATAAGTAATGATGACACAAAATCAGATGATATTATGACTATTAAAGTAAAAGTAATGAATGGATTAAAGTAGGATTAATTTTTCTTGTTGAGCATCATAGTTCATTCGACGTTTTATGTCAACAGATAATGCGCAAGGTGATGCATATTTTCGAGAAGTTGGGGACCTAGACTTTGAAGAATGCCTGTTTTGTTTCCTTTGCATGTGAAAGTTTTCTTTTTGAAGAAATGACTTATATTTTGTTAAGCATGTTAAATCACAAGTGTTAATGTAAATATTCATGTATGAGAAATTTATTTGGACTACTGTGAATGGTTACGAATTTAGCTTCCACATATGTATGTATTTGAGTTCACCATCCGGATTTATAATTGAATTTCGATTTAGAAGTTCAAGTGTAAACCTGGGCCATGACAGTATGCATGGTTTAATTTTAATTAATTTTGTTGTAGAGATACCATCATAGATGAATGATGGCTAGGTTGTGAGTAACTTATTTCCAAATGTAACTTCTGAGTGCTTCAATACAAGAATTCTGTCATACTTGCAGCATCATGGGAAACAAAATGATGACAAGAGCCGAATATAGAATTTAAAGCACCAAGGTTATTTTAATAAAAAAAATTCAATTGTATCCCAATTTTCTTCAATAGGTAACCACTCTTTATTCCTTTCTGATAACAGAATCCGCTTCCTTATTGTACCTCATAAAAATGATCATCAACTGAGCAAGCCCAGTGGTGAATATCACACTTTTCTTCTCTTCTTCACATCTGCTCATTGTTTCAAATTTTGCATGACATTTCAATATTTCGACTAAAATATAGCTTTGTCGCAGTCCTACGAAATATCCCCTCAGGTATTATATTTTTAAAACATTTCAACGAATTTCCATGAAATATCACACTTTTGATCCATTTTAGAATAAATTTGCAAAATGTTAGTCAAAATTTCGACATACCAACAATAAGGAAAATTTGGTTTTTTTTTTTTCCCTGCTATCCTTCTCTTCCTCTGATTTGAGTTGGTTTTTGCACTAATTAGCCCAAATTAACTCAAAACTAGTGTGAATCACTGCATAACGCATGGGGAGCCTTCTCCAAGAGAGCACATGAAATGTATGATATTCCACATTTTAGATCTTATTTTATTAGTAATATATATATATATATATATATTGCAAGGAAGTGAATACAAGAGGGGTTGGGGTCATGGGGAAGTGAGCTCGCACCTGAAGCTAACTAGAAAGCAGAACAAAAGACAAAAAAGCAAAACTAGTGCTGTTACATTAAAAAGTATAGTCATGCTAAGTCAAAATTCTCCACAATAGAGCACCAGTGTTGCAGTAGAGATCCAACCCGACAACAAATGCTAGTATACGGAGAGGCAGAGTTCTCGAAGATCCTTGGGTTCCGTTCTAGCCAAGATACGGAGACGATAGCCCTCGTCAAAGTCCTCTGCCCCCAAAAGCACCGAGAACTTATAAGATAAGAAGTCCCGAAAGGAGAGGGAAAACACCCAACTGGTTCCCATACGGGAGAGAAAATGGCTCCAACCTTAAGAGCATAGGAGCAGTGTAACAAGAGGTGGTCTACCGTCTCCTCAGCAGCTAGGCACATGAAATAGTCATTGACCATCTGCCACCCTCTATTCTTAAAATGATTGCATGTTAGTATTTTATCCAGGGCTGCAAACCAAAGGAAAAAAGGATTCCTTGGGAGACAGTCTTGCCTTCCAAACTAATCTATAAGGGAAAGGTTGTCCAGCAGTAGGAAGTAATGCCTTGTATTTAGATCTTGGATTCAATATAACTCTGATCAGGCGAGCAGTGATGGCAGTAAAAGCCCAGGTGTTAACCTTGCCCATCGAGGGGCTCAAAGTCAATGTCAAAGACCTCTAAGCCCATTCACTAGAGAGGTGTCCTTTGACCATGCCACTCAGGACCATGGTTTCAAAATACGCCGAAACCGTTACATAACACCCGTTACGTAACGGTTTCGGTAAGAGGCGTTACCCGATACCGCGACGCCAAACCATTTTGCGCATACAGGTCACGTAAAGGCTGTTACCGTTCCGTAACGGGCGTTACGCCCGTTACGCAACCGTAATGGCCGTTACGTCTCGGTGAATCTGCTTTTTGCAGCTGTTTTGTTTTTTTTTACTTTAATTTTTATCACCTTTTGTAGCCTTGCAGCTTTGCTTTTCAAAGTGAACTCAAAGTTCAAAGATTTTTTCTAAGTTCTGACTCACTCAGTCATTCTTACTGTCTTACAAGTTACAACTTACAAGTTCAAACTTCAAAGTTTAAAGACGCAAAAAGCAAATTTTTTTTAAAAAAAGCTGAGGGCCTTACACTCACTCGTCAGACTTCACGTGAGTGTCTCTTGGACCTTGGTGAGACCATGAGACAGTCTTCTCTCTTCTCTGATTGCATTCTCCTTATATAATATAATTTATAACCCCTTGGACTCTCACGACTTGAACTCAATCCTTCATTCCCTCAAGTATTACGAGTTACGACTCAATCCTGCTTCCTTGCGCCGTCGCCTACACTCTTTGTCGCACAACAAGGCTCTTGGTTAGTTGGTCACTTGGTCTTAGCTACCCCTTTTCTCTCAATTTCTCGTATTCGTCTATTCGGTATTCCTCTTTCTCTCTATTTTTTTTTTGGAACACCAAATGTTAGTATTAATTATTAAATGTTAGTATTTTTTTTGAAAATATTATTAAATGCTAGCATTTTTTTTTTTGAAATTGGAATATTATTAAATGTTAGAAAATGTTAGTATTTTTTTCGGAATATTATGAAATGTTAGTATTAAATGTGAGAAAATATTAGTATTTTTGTTTGAATATTATTAAATGTTAGAAAATGATAGTATTTATTTCGAAATATTATGAATTGTTAGAAAATGTTAGTATTTTTTTTAGAATATTATGAAATGTTAGAAAATGTTAGTATTAAATGTGAGAAAATATTAGTATTTTTGTTTGAATATTATTAAATGTTAGAAAATGATAGTATTTATTTCGAAATATTATGAATTGTTAGAAAATGTTAGTATTTTTTTTAGAATATTATGAAATGTTAGAAAATGTTAGTATTAAATGTGAGAAAATATTAGTATTTTTGTTTGAATATTATTAAATGTTAGAAAATGATAGTATTTATTTCAAAATATTATGAATTGTTAGAAAATGTTAGTATTTTTTTTAGAATATTATGAAATGTTAGAAAATGTTAGTATTAAATGTGAGAAAATATTAGTATTTTTGTTTGAATATTATTAAATGTTAGAAAATGATAGTATTTATTTCAAAATATTATGAATTGTTAGAAAATGTTAGTATTTTTTTTAGAATATTATGAAATGTTAGAAAATATTAGTATTAAATGTTAGTATTAAATGTGAGAAAATATTAGTATTTTTGTTTGAATATTATTAAATGTTAGAAAATGATAGTATTTATTTCGAAATATTATGAATTGTTAGAAAATGTTAGTATTTTTTTTTGGAATATTATGAAATGTTAGAAAATGTTAGTATTAAATGTGAGAAAATATTAGTATTTTTGTTTGAATATTATTAAATGTTAGAAAATGATAGTATTTATTTCGAAATATTATGAATTGTTAGAAAATGTTAGTATTTTTTTTAGAATATTATAAAATGTTAAAAAATGTTAGTATTAAATGTTAGAAAATGTTAGTATTAAATGTGAGAAAATATTAGTATTTCTGTTTGAATATTATTAAATGTTAGAAAATGATAGTATTTATTTCGAAATATTATGAAATGTTAGAAAATGTTAGTATTTTTTTTAGAATATTATGAAATGTTAGAAAATGTTAGTATTAAATGTTAGAAAATGTTAGTATTAAATGTGAGAAAATATTAGTATTTTTGTTTGAATATTATTAAATGTTAGAAAATGATAGTATTTATTTCGAAATATTATGAATTGTTAGAAAATGTTAGTATTTTTTTTAGAATATTATGAAATGTTAGAAACTGTTAGTATTAAATGTTAGAAAATATTAGTATTTTTTTTTGGAAATATTATTAAATGGTAGTATTTTTTTTGGAAATATGATTAAATGTTATAAAATGATAGTATTTATTTCAAAATATTATGAATTGTTAGACAATGTTATTATTTTTGTTGGAACTTGGAATATTATTAAATGTGAGTATTTTTTGCAGATTAGGGTATTCTTAGAGTACTTATTGAATACCTTGCATAATGCCGCCGAAAAAGAGAATTGACACAGATATTGGTTGGGAGTTTGGGCAGAGAGTAGGGGATACTAAGTATAAGATCAAATATAAGAATTGCTCTAGAGCAATTATTGGGGGGATTACAAGATTCAAGGAGTATTTGCCTCACAAAGCAGGTGATATAGCAGGGTGTACTGCAGTTCTAAAAGAGATTCGTATTATGATGAGAGATCATTTGAAGGATGGTCAAGCAGCTAAAGCTCAAAAAAGAAAAGTTGCTGAGAGAATAGCTAACATGGACAGAGTTTCAAATGATGATGAAGAAGATATTGATGTAGCGGAACAGGAACTTGATGATGAAGCTATTTTACAAGCGGGTTTGAGGGCCAGCATGGATAGCTTTCACTCAGATGAGACTAGTTGACGATTTACTGCTGCTACTGGGAGACGTTTTGACTTTGGAGAGTCTTCATCACAACAGCCACCAACAAGTCGTCCATCACATTTGCCTAAGTCTTCAAGCTTACGAGTACCTGGTGAGAGATTGCGTGGTGTTAGAGGAAGAGGTGGTCGAAGTTCTATTGACCCTTTCTTGATGCGACCCGAGACTGCTACTCAGCCTAGTGTGAAGTTCAGTTTCAATAAGGGGATAAGGGCAAAAGTGGGCAAGGCAATTGCACGATTTTTCCATTGGAATCGCATCCTCCTAATGCGGCGACCTCCCCTTACTTCCAGGCTATGATAGATGTTATAGCAACAGCAGACCCAGGGATTAAAGGACCTAGTTCTTACGAGATTGGGGGAAGATATTTAGATAAAGAAGTTCAAGACTTGAGGCTTTATATTCAGAAGTTTCAGAGATCTTGGGAGAAATATAGGTGCACTCTGATGTGTGATGGATGAAGTGGCCCTACTCGAAAATCAATTGTGAACTTTATGGTATATAATAGACAAGGTACTATATTCCAAAAGTCGGTGGATGTGTCTGGAAAAGTAAAAGACCATAAGTTCTTATTTCATTTGATGGATCAAGTTGTTGAAGAAGTCAGTGAGAAATACATAATTCAAATAGTCACCGATAATGAAGCTGCTTATAAGGCAGCTAGAAAGAAATTAATGAAGAAGCGGAAACATCTATACTGGTCTTCCTGCGCAACACATTGCATAGACTTACTTCTGGAAGATATAGGTAAGCTTCCTTCAGTAGAGGTAATAGTTAATAAAGCTAGAAAGATTAGTGGTTGTATCTACAACCACAACTGGATGGTGGCGGTTATGAGGGAGTTTATGGGTGGCAGAGACTTGCTACGCCCGGGCATTACTAGATTTGCCACAAACTATATTGCCCTTAAGAGTATTGTGCGATATAAGACACAATTATTACAGATGTTTACTTCTGAGAAATGGGTGGAATCTAGGTACGCTCGTGAAGAGGGCTTGCCTAAGCAGATAGCTCAAATCGTTCTCTCCGAATAAAATACATTTTGGGCAAAGGCAGAAGAGATTGTGAAGACTGTACAACCCCTAGTAAAAGTGTTGAAATTAGTGAATGGTGAAACAAAGCCAACAATAGGCTATATATACGATGCAATTGACCGAGCAAAATTAGCAATCAAAGGGCTTAATAGAGCATCGTATAAACAACATTGGGCTTTGATTGATAAGTGCTGGGATAAACAGCTTCACCAAGATATCCATGCTACAGGTCCGTATACAATTATTTAATTTATTAACTGTCACTTTTCTTATTTTATTATTTGGTAATTGATGTATATGTTTTTTCTTTATACAGCATATTTCCTAAATCCTGTCTGCTATTATTCAAACACTTTTTCCGATCATCCAGAGGTATTTTTAGGCCTGAAAAAAACAATCCAGAGACTTGAGCCTAGTAAAGAAAGGCAAGTAAGAGCCTTGAGTCAGTTATAATTATAAATTATAAGTTTATACATTTATTAATTAGTTAACTTAGTTATATACTTATTTACTAATTGAAATTAAATTTCTTTTAGCTTCAACTATATAAGCAGCAACAAGGCTCTTTTGGAAGTGATACGGCACGACTGGCAAGAAAGATGACTAGACTAGGTATAAGTGTACAACCGTATAATTTGGATTATGACTTATTAATTATAAAATTATGACTGAACTAAACTTTATGATACTTTTATTTTTCAGGCGAATGGTGGGGTACATATGGCGAGGATACTCCAGATCTTAGAAAAATTGCAATGAGGATCCTAAGTCAGAGTTACTCTTTATCTGGGTGTGAAAAAAACTGGAGCACATTCTCATTGATTCACACGAAGCCGCGAAATAGGCTCACTTCCGAGAAGTTGGACAAATTGGTATTTGTCCACTACAATATGAGATTGCGTGCACGTCATCTAACAAGGAGAGAGCAAGATGATGATTTTTATGATCCAATCAATTTGGATTATATTTTTGTCGATGATGATCCCCTAGAGCCATGGTTGCGTGAAATGGAAAAACCGGTTCTAACCGATGTATCTTTCCTTGAAGGACATGTAGATGCAACCAATGAAGAGTTGAGGGCTGCAGCAGGTGCCCCCACAGGCAAGACATACAACCACTTACTGTTACCCCTACTTCAGAGACTACAAGTACAAGTAGAGCCAGAAAAGAAAGAAGCAAAGGCAAGGCATCAGCACAATTACCAACAACCATTGAGGAGGTTAGTGAAGGGTCAGCGGGAGGAGAAGGACATAAGCTCTCATCTATTAGTAGTACTAGTAGTGGACCTAGTGGAGATGCAAGTGTTACACCAGTTATTTATAATATAGATGCTGGTCAGGGGCAAGATGTCGATTGGACTGGAGCTGAGATTCAAGGGAGTCCTAATACAAGTAGGAGGAGAGAGGTTCAGGAACCTGAGGCTGAAGTTGAACAATATTCGACTTCTTCGGACTACATGGAAGGGTATGATTTGTTTCCCCAATATCAGTATGGAGCTTATGGTTATGGATACCCTCTCACATATCCTCAGCAGGGGCAGCAGTACTATCAGCCACAGGATTTTCTCAGCGGATTCCCCCAAGACTATGCTCAAGCCCAAGCCCAAGCCCAAGCCCAGCACTATGAAAGTCTCTACCACCAGCCTTACGTTCAACTAAATAGAAATTATGATGATGATGATGAGCCAGCTCGTAACTCTATGTGGCTTTAGGACTTCACAGATGTGTATGAGTTATGACTGTATGTATCATTGTATATTTGTATGATTGTATCTACTTATGGCCTTATCAGTAACTGGAGTCTCGAGACTCTGACCCATCTAATTTTATTTTTTTTACATTTTGAGCTTCATATTGGCTTTAGAAGTATATTTGCACTCTTGATTGCATTTTTATTATTTTTTTTCTATTTATTGGATTTATTTTGATTTTTTAAAGCAAAAAAAAGGGGGCAAATAGCGTAACGGCCGAAACCGTTACGTAACACCCGTACGTAACGGTTTCGGCCGATACCATTACGCACGCCAAAACCGTATTTTCGAACCCTGCTCAGGACCCAGATCATGGCACCCCACCTCCAATCCATGAGCAAGTCAACCAAGTCAACAGTTCTCTCACCGTAAGAAGCAAGGGGTGGGCCATGAGCGAAGCAAACCATGGCCTAAAAATTTGGATCTGATGAGTATAGGTTGGCAGGGAAGATCTACATCCTCACACGGCCATGACTCATAGTCCCAAACGCCGTACTCCTAGGGCCAATTATGGATATGCCAGAATATGCTCATGCATAGGTTCAAAGCCTGTATTACAGTCATGGATATGTTCCATACAGATATGCTTCTAGGTATGAGCAGATGAGCCTTATGGATATGGCTACAGATATTCATAGCCTCATGTGACAGTGATTGTGTCGACTATCAATGACTACTTACCCACAATATCCACCGATGGGAGTGCTGGTGCATTTTGGAGAGGATGAGTACCAATTATGGAATGGGGTCCCATGTACTTGGCTTCATTTGAGTCAGTATTTCTTTCTTTTTTATGAGTACTGGATGTATTGAACAGTTTGTGTATGTTATATTCATCTCTCATTATGATACACTACCGCCAGAACATGCCTTTGCTCCATTCTAAATGCATTCTTATATACATTTATATATTTTTATATTTTATCCTGAAGTGTGTATTTATGCGTTCTATTAGGTTTCAACGAATTCCATGTTTTTCATAATTTTTATACTAGGACAATGAGAAATCCTCTATGAAAATATCATGCAATATTCATGAGATATTTCCTATTTTGGAGTTGTGATACTTCCCACAAAAACAATATTTAAAACCTTGCATCAGCTGTAGAAGCATAAACAAGAGTAGGTGCATGTTTGGGTGTTCATTATAAAGCCCAACTCTACATGTAGCTTCCATCATCTACTAGTAAAAAGTCGTAAGGGAAGTGGCATCGATTTGTAAAGAACAAGTAAAACAATATGTTATTTTAGGGGACAAAATGTATTGTATATTATAAAAAAAGTTCAAAACAATTTCCTATACAAGAAGTGAAGCGCGTTAGCAAAATCCATCATAGTACAAGATGATTGTTAAAAGACAACAAACAGAGTACCTCCTCTGGTGATACTCCAGCTTCTTCAAGGCTTCTTTCGATGCAAGATGAAACACCAAGTCCATCAGCTCTGGGATCGGTCATATGATAAGCATCACAGTTAACTGCACCTCCTAAGTACTCGGCAATAATTGGTGCACCGCGTCTCATTGCATGTTCCAAGCTCTCCATTACCTATCATGAAAATCACAAATAAATATAAACAATAAATATTAGACCCCATTGCATAATGTAACATCCCATGTCATAAAAAACAAGAGATGATGCATTCAACTGAACATTAGGAAAAAAAGATTAATCAGATACAAGGTGCAATTCCAATCAGGCATAAAAAAAAACAGGCATCACTGGGATAGTCAAAAATCAATACAAAGAGGTGGCAAGCAACAGTGATAGGACTTGCAATCTTGTGAAGCATCAAGCATCAGCCTCATCATTGGACCAATAAGAAATAAAGAAACAACTCAAAACATAAAAGGCATAAGTTTTGTAACTTCCCAAATAGTTAACTGAAGGGTATCTTAGTGAAGCTCCATACCAATAGTCATCTACAAGATATTCCAACTATAAATTTTATAAGGTAAGTATTTTGCTTTAGAAACTGAGCAATCAATGCACCATGGCTACACCTCTTCCAGATATAATGCCTCAAGGAAAAAACCACGTAACCACCTATTAACTCATTGCTAGATTCCCTCAAAGGTGAGCCTCGATGCATCAGGGGTAAGCCTTAGCTGTTAGGCAGCCTTGCACAACTTCAGTCTACCATGCTCATCCCCAATACCACACATTGACAAAAAAAAGTGATTGATGAACATAAACTGACCAAACAAGTAAAACCAGATCACAAATTTCACCAAACATACGATCATACTCCTAAAACTTACCAACACTCCAGCACCTTCACCCATAACAAAGCCATCTCGATCTTTGTCCCATGGCCTTGAAGCAGTTTGTGGGTCATCATTTCTTTGAGATAAAGCTCTACATGCAACAAAACCCCCTAAGCCAATGGGAATAATTGCAGCTTCAGTTCCACCAGCAATCATTAAATCGGCCTCGCCTCGACGGATGTGGTTGGCAGCAGCATAGAAGCAATAATTGGAGGTAGCACATGCAGTTGAAATTGAATAGTTTGGACCCATAAAACCAAGTTCAATTCCAAGCAAGGCGGATCCCATGTTTGTTATAGCATAAGGAATGAAAAATGGGGTTATTCTCCTGTAACCTTTCTCTATTAGAGACTGGACACCATCAGAAAACACTGTAAGACCACCCATGCCTGTTCCAACAAGAACACCAGCTCTCTCCTTATCAATCTGCAAATAACATAGAATTAACAAATGCAGCTTGTCAAAAAGTAGAGTTTAGAAAGAGTCAAAAGAGCATGAAAGACATCGCTTAAATGAAGTATAAAGAATCAACAATAGAAACTTCAAAGAGAATGAGGCTCAAATGCTTGAGCAAATGATACTATTATAGTGTACAAATTATTTTTGAAATAAGTTAAATTAAGAGTATGAGATTTTGCTAACATATTAATAAAGACAAAATCTTCAACACTCAATAACTTTATAAACAGAAAATGGAAGCTGCGTATTGATTATCTAGAGAAGTGAAATATCAGAGCTATTACATATCAAAGAGATTATACCAATGTTAGAAACTTTAATTCCAGATGATATCAGCATGTTCATTGCATATTTGTCAGAATCTCTTTGAATGACTCTGCACTCACCTCTGGAGCTTTCGTATCTCCTCCAGGCTTGGAATAGCTGGAAACAATGGCTAGGAGGCTAGTCAAGTGATGCAGAGCATTGACAGAGCGCAAGCCTATATATTAAAATCTAACAAAGGAGGATGGCAATGAAACATGAAAGCCAACTGAGGCATTATTATTGTCCAAGTAATTTATAAGATTTCCATTATATTGTTGCAATATCAATTTTGTTTTCTAAAGGCTACACCTGCAAAGTCTTAAGATAAGTTAGTAAGAGCTATGATCCCAAAATAAGTTGCTTAAGGAACCCTTAATTTTGGTCAAGTGAAAGCGGTGAGTGTGCAGTGCATGAAGCCATGAATACAATGCAATGGGCACGCACAGAGTAGTAGTAATATTTGCATCGCAAAAATGTGGTTAATCATGTACAAGGTTGGATAAACAACCCCTATGTCACGCCCCAAAATACCCCCTAGAAGTTTAGGGTACTTTGGATCATGACTTGACCTGCCACATCCAATCATCCTGAAATAAACAAGGCATGCTACAGTGGAAGCTAAATTTTATATACCTGATAGAAGTATTTCAAGTTTAACCAAAGTTATATATACACTAACCTAAGTAAAGAGCAAACATACTTGCTCACAAACTAATATTTACATCAAAGTTTCCTATTTAACATTCAGCCCCTTCATAAGACTAGACATCCAACTCTCTAACCTCCACCAGAGACTCCAAAGACTGCTCCTCTTTATCATAATCTTCCTAAACCCATGTCCTGAGACCGCAAATATCAAAGCTAACACCTGCCGACATAAAATGTACGGCTGAGTATGGAATACTCCGCGAGTACAAACTAATAGCAAACAATGGATAATATACATGACATAACTTACATGGAAATTAAAACAATATAATCATGTGCATGCATGAATTTAATACTTAAACATTTCTTTTCATGCCTTTTTAAAACATGCTTGTTGATACATAACTCATGGTTGTTGTCGTGTACATGTTTGTAAAATCATGCAGTATTATTCTTGTTCTTGTCTTGCGTGAATCATGGGATTACACTTGCTTGAACTTACTTGTTCTTGTTCTTGCTTGAACTCTCTTCTACACATGCTTGTGAGTCATGAGTTAGAGCCTTGACTTGGTAACGGTCATGCTTGACCGTTATACTATAATATATATATATATATATATATATATATATATATATATATATAATGACAAGGTCCCCAACCCCGTTGAACCAGCTTGTGTTTGGTATTATCATTGTTTTTGATAACTTGAAGCCTAAGGAAATAGATTTAGACAGGTTTTTCATAAATCATTTTCGTTTCTTTTCAAATTCATGCTAACACTTGTATAAGCATACGTTCTTAAAACTGAAATTTAAATCATGACATGCATGCATGATCAATCATGAATGATAAACAATAGAGCATGCTTGAGGAATTTTATAAATAAGTAATATCAAATAATTATTCATGGTTAATCATCATGCTTCAATAACAATTAATAATAGTCATGAAATCAGAATATCAATTCATAATTCTATCTACAAAGTAAGCTAGTAGAGTGTACTTACCAAGACTAAACTTTAACAAAGATCTTTCTGAATTCAAAGCGATGAAAACAAATATCCACTCGTTCCCGTAAATAAATTCTTGCGGTACACCGCCCCTAGGAACATACATACAGTGTCATTGGATCTCCCCTAACTATAAACATCATTTAAACACTTTAACTCAGTCTTATAGAAGCTGAATTAAACTTCACTGCTGATTTGCAGAATGACATAAAAATCCAGACTTTTCCAAGTCTGGATCCTAGGCTACCTCCTCTACTCTTCTCCTACATCCCTTCTCACATTTACATATATCAATTTTATTCCATGTAACAGGGTCTCACACCCAAAATTTATTCATATTCATTCCCCAATACATCAAGAACATAAGAAATCATCTTAGAACTTTGAAATGGAGTAAAGGAGAAGACGATTTTACCCTCTATATGCTGAAATACTTCTATGAGGTTGAACATGACGCCGAAAAAGGATTCGGAGCCTGGGAATTAGCTGGGGTAGTGAGCCTCAAGTTTTCTCTTTTCTCTTTCTAGGAAAGCCCTTCTTTCTCTAGAAAAACATTTTCTCTCTCTAGACACCTTTATATAGCATTTTTCTGGTTTTCCAGATTTCTGATATTTCACAAATACCAATCATAATGATCTTAGCACTTCTTTCATTCTTCAAAAATTCACTCAAATATATATGATTAAACTAACCTCTTCCATATTTCACCTATTAACATCAATATTTCCAGAAATTTATCATGATCTCCTCCATTTTCATCATCTAACTACAATCATTTCCATAAAATAGAAATTAAAGAGGAGAGAAACGAGAAATTATACTTTTAACTTTCACACACCCCTCTTGAGCAAGAGTCTCCAGATAAATGATTCCTTCTTCACAACCCTTCTCCAGCAACTCTCTCTCTCAATCTCACACAAGACATCAAGATTTTCTCACAACCCTCACTATTTTTTCCTCTACAGATTTTCAAAAAACACAAGGCTAAAAGGGAGAGGAATTGGTTTATATAGAAAAACAACAAGGTGGGAGGGAGACACGTACAAAAGGAAATGGCCATGTGTTTGATCGTTCAAACACACCTACTGGGTTAACTTAACTTGATTTTTGCTAACCTCCCACATGCTAATATACTACGTGCCCTAATGTTAATCTACCCCCAATTATTTATACTTGCCCTACACCTTGTAATACCTTAATTCGGTTTAAGATATTTATATCTGATTAATTCAAGATTTATGAGCCCATCATTGTATTAAATTTAGGGCATTGAGGGAAATATTTAATATACTGCTAATGACCATTATGTCCCCATGTCCCCCGAATATTTTATTATACAAAGAATACTTACTGTCATTAAATTCTACTTGTTACCCTTTAGTCCTTCTACTTTAATCTTTCTTATACTTAAGTCCGTAAATCCAAAGTAGTTCTTATTAGCCTCCTTAATCACTAGTTAGTGAATAATTTAATTACTAATTATAATTATTAATATAAATTAACCTTTATTATATTTCTTTAATTTATAATGAACCCTCTTGCTTAACCTTTATTATATTTAAGCCCTAAATCTCAAAATAGATTATATTTAACACTTTAATTACTAATTAACCGACTAATTACTCACTAAATATCATTAGTATTTAAATATTATATATATATATATATATATATTAAAAAAACTTTTCTCTATATTAGACTGGTCATTTCTGTTACTATCAGATTTTAGAAATTCTGCTCCGATTAATTGATATTGTGATCTGAAGTCTAAATTCTTCGGGTCTCTTAGGGTCACACCGTCCACTTTGTATATATAGTCTAAATTCGTATTTTTAATATCTGTAGGTACCCATAACACATTATCTAAGTAGATTAGAAATTGTGGTCATTACACTCTAGGTTGAGCATAGAAACCATTTCGGACGAATGAGATATAAGTATTAATTAACTATTAGATGCAAGATCCTTCTTCCTATTTCCATTTTTTCTTACTTTTGGACATTCAGGTTTTAATTTGAGAACATCTAGGGTCCACATCAAGTAAAACCAAAGTTTTTTTTATCTTTTGCAAGCAGACTGCAGGCAATTAAAGACAGGTTTTGACTCATATCTATGGTATTAAGTATCAACTAAAACCACAAATTGTCATATGATCCAAGTGTAATACGTGGGATACACCATTCGATGGGTCCCAGGTGTATTCGACGGGTCCCAAATAGGAGATCATAAGGTGGTAGATACAAGACTGGTAATATGCAAAGAAATTCATGTATATGTATTTGTTTGCTTTTAAATTTTTGGGAGTAACAAACCCCATTTAAACAAATCCAGCTCATTAAAAGTATACTAAACTTTAATGGTTTACCACATCTTATATCATCCCCATTCTAGTAAAATAACAAACAAAAAAATAAAATGTTGGGTCGTCCTAAAATAATTGCAACATGCTATGGTGACATGCAAAATACAACGTTTTTTCACTACATGGAATAACAAAATCCCAATAACCACAATTAAAAAAAAAAACAGAATTGAGAAAAAGTGAGTAAAACTAACAAAGCTGATTGCCCAAGAAAATCTCAATGAATACAATTAACTTTAAAAATGGTTACTGCAGAATAAAAATTATTCCAAAAAAATTAGTAGAACAATCAAAAATCCACAAAGACCCAATTTACATAATCATCGAAAGTACAAGATGGGCCACACAAAATTTTTCTAGCAAATCAGCGTACATGTTATGCAAAGGATAAGCTACCTTTTGTAAGATCGAACTGCCGAAAAGAATAGAACCAAAATTAATTTGAACTTCAATCAAGAAATTGAAATGTTGGTTATAAAACTTCCACATGGCCAAATACCCTTAAAATGGGAAAAAAGAGAGTGCCCCCATTAAACCTTTCACTTGGAGAATTGAAGCCAGCAATTTGTAACCTTGAAACTTTTAGGCACTAGGATTTCTTAGGCGTGGAATGTATCTGTTTTTTGTGTAGGCATCCAATAAATTGGGATACGATAGAGAAGATTGGCATGGCCCCTGTGCAAGGATGACAAGCACAAAGAGAGAGACTTGGTATTTGTTTATTGTTGAGAAATATTAATATTATGGGAGTAGAAACACCGTATTGTGCAGGGTTTAAAAAAATAGTTTCGGACACCGTATCGGACACGGCCGAAACCGTTACGTAACGGCAATAAATAGAAAAAAATAAAAAATACAATAAATGAGTAAAAATATACTTCTAAAGCCAATATGAAGCTCAAAATGTAGAAATAATAAAATTACATGGGTCGAGGGTTGAAACATACACATAATCCAGTCCAGACTCCAGATAGGCAGATACATACACACCTGCTAAGTGCTAAAGCCAAATAGAATTACGGGTTGACTCATTATCTTCATCATCATCATTTCTATTTGGTTGAACGAGTGAGTTTAGGGGTTTTCGGAACCCCTTTAAACCTTAAAATCACGAACGAGTCCTATGCCTGAAACCGTTACGTATCGGGCGTAACGCCCGTTACGTAACCGTTTCGGGCGTTACGTATTCTTTTCGGAATAAATGGGTAAAGGTTCGGTATCAGGTATCGGAAGCAATCGAAACCATTACGTAACGGGCGTTACGTAACGGTTTCGGCGAGTTTCTTAACCATAGTATCGTGTCATTAAGAACATTATTGTATTCTTCTTTTGATAAGCAATATAAATAATAGAAAGGGGAATCCGCCCATAATCTCTCTTCTTCCTCCTTTTTTCATCTAGGATTTCTCTTTCTACTTGATATCGGAGAAGAGAGACGAGACCTGCATTTTTTTTGTTTTCGTGAATAGTGCCATGAATAGTTGGTCTTGTTGTTGCGGATGGGTTTAGTTAGAATGTTCATGATCCCTCTTTATTTATAAGGTCTTCATCCTGCGGTATTGTTTATGTTGATGACTTACTCTTGACCAGCAGTGACAATCTAGAATTGTAGAACTTCAGCAAGGCCTTCAATCATCCTTCCACATGAAGGACTTGGGTTCGCTTACATACTTCTTAAAATTAGAAGTCTTCCATACAAAACATGGTATACTTGTTAACCAACGAAAGTATGCACAAAACCTCATTAACCAAGCACAACTTTCTGATCAACGCGCAGTCAAGATACCAATGGAATTGAATGTTCAGTATGGTAAATAGGACAATGATCTTCTAGAGCAGCCTACTCTCTTTCGTTGCTTGGTTGGTAGTCTTATTTACTTGTCAATGACCAGACCTGACATTGCCTATGTTGTACAGGTTGTTGGTCAGTTTGTTTCTGAGTCTCGTACCTTACATATGACTGTTGTTTTCATAATCACTCGCTACTTGTAGGAGACCTTGGATCGGTCATTGTTCATCTCATCCACTTCTCCCCTTGAGCTGATTGGCTATGCTGGGTTGGATATGCTCTTACTTGTCGATCTACTATAGGATATTGCATGTTTCTTGGCACCTTGCTTATCTCTTGGAAGTGCAAGAAACAACTTATAGTTTCCAAGTCTAGCAAAGAGGCCAAGTATAGAGCTATGTCTACCGCGTGTAGTGAGATTGAGTGGCTCCGGAGTCCGGGGATTACTCTCAGATTTTGGCATTCACTTTATGAGCCCTACACCGCTTCATGTGGATAATACCAGTGTTGTCTAAATCGCTTCCAATCCTATGTTTCATGAGGGAACAAAACACATAGAGGTGAACTTTCACTTCATTCGTGAAAAGTTTGAATCTAGGATTATTTCTCTTCCACACGTGGCGTCACGAGATCAAAACGCAAACATTCTTACAAAGGCGCATTCTTTCCTTATTCGCAAACTATTGCTGGTTGATCCACCACATCAGTTTGAGGAGGTGATAATTATAGTAGCAGAAGATAGAGGGGGGTGATAATTATAGTAGCAGAATATCTTCTTCTGCTACTTTCCTATCATAGAGAGATTTCCTTCTTGTATTCTTTCCTTTTGTATAGATTTTCTTACTATGTATTATCTTGTACAAACTCTATATAAACCCATCGGGTTAAAGGAATAAATCAATTTGGGTAATCCCCAAATTCTTATTGTTATCATGTTTTACTTACCTTCTAAATATGAAATCTTCATATATAGGAAGTAGATCCACAGGAAAGCACAACGAAGTTCCTCAGTATTACAAGAACCAACAAGCAATGAATTCATTTCAGGCGTACAGACCATTTAGATCAGAGCATGCAATGTACATGTAAATTGTTCAAAGAAAAACCAAAAACGCAAAAACAAAGCTTAGATCTGAATCACTTACTATCCTCCTAATGAAACACGAATTTTGTTCTGCCATGCATGGTTACTACCACAATTCAAACAGAAATTAACAGCAATCAGATCCAAATGAATTCTACTAACTAAATTGGATATTAAAAACAACAGATCGCCCTTGCTCATCAAGAGAATCAACCACGAACATGATAATGTACCAAATGAATTGAAAAAGAAAACATAGAAATTAACGACCTTCGAGAGATTATCGCCGCCAAGAGCAGCATCCTCGAGAGCCTTCTTGCCAGCAACAATACAGTAACGGAGACAATCATCGAGACGACGATCGTTCTTCCCATCAATGTAACCCTGAGCGGCAAACCCACGGATCTGGCCACCAAATCTGGTGGGGAATTTGGAGGCATCGAATCGATCAATGTGACTGATACCACTTTCTCCGGCGAGAAGCTTGTCGTAGTAGGTATCGACGTCGTTGCCAAACACAGAGACCAATCCCATTCCGGTGATGACTACTCTCTTCTTCGGATCCTTCTCTCTCTTTGGAGCTGATGATGTAGTTGAAGCTGAAGCAGAGATGAATGAGATCTTCTTGGAGATCTTGACATTGGTGAGGTTTGAAGATTGCTTGTGGAAAGGCTCTAATGGCGAAACTTTTAGGGTTGGAGATTGCAGGGCCTGCATACTTCTGCTGTTACTGGGGATAGTGGCGTTCTTGGGAAGTTGGAGAATTTTTTTTAATTTTTATTTTTTGTTCTTTTTCAGCTGAGGCAAAAAGTGTTGTGGAGAATGGGATTTGGGAGAGAGGGATTGATGAATTCTTTAAGAATAGTAGGGCATCTATACGGTTAACCGGACTTGTCCGGAACAAATTTTCTGATTCTTTTTTTAAACAAAATAATCACTTGTAATTCTCTACACCCCTTAGGTTGCCACGTGTCCCTTTTGACACCCCCTTAACTGTGGTTAAGATTCACCCTCCCTAGGAGTGAGTAAATTTTAACTAGGGTTACAAAATGTTTCCTAAAAATCAAAGATGGGTGAGTGAATCTTAACCATAATTAAAGGGTGTCAATAGAGACAACTTCAAATGATCCAATCGGTATCCTTAGGGGTGTGTTCGTTTGGCGAGAAAGTGAAGGAAATGAAAAGTAAAGTGTGTTTTCTTACACTTTTCTTGCGTTTGGTTTGCAAAAAAACACACTTTTATTTTCTTCCACTTTTTTAATAGTGACAAACTTTCTCTCAAAAACTTATTCATCTTTTTATAATTATTTTATGAGAAAATTTAAGTTTCTTTCTTTTTCCTTTTTTTTCTTTTCTTTTCTTTCATCCACTTTCTTGCCAAACGAAAGCACCCTTGATGTTTTCATGACATCCACATGTTGACACAGATTTTGACTAGGGGTGTATTTGAGCCAAACTAGGCCGAGCTTGGCCGTGCTCAACTCAGCTCAGCTTGAAATGTAAAAATCTAGGCTCCAACTCAACTCGGCTCAAATCTAGTTCACTTGGCTCGAGCTCAAACTCGAGCCGAACTCGGCTTGGATCGAGCTCAGCTTGATTTATTAAAAAATTATTTTAAATAAAAATAATAATATTATATATATATGTAATAATAATAATAATAGTAACATATCTATAATATTACTTTTTAAATTTTTTATTTAACATTCAATCCAAGCTCAAGCCAATCAAGCGTCAATTAAGCCAAGTCGAGCCGAGCCGAGCCAAATAGGCCTTGGCTCGAGCTCGACTTAATTGAACACATTTTAAAACTCAAAAAATCAGCTCGACTCGGCTCGATGGAGCCTAATTTTTGAGTTCAAGCTTGGCTTGATCGAGCTAAGTTGAGCTGAACTTCGAGCTAACTCGGTTTTGGATACACCCCTAATTCTGACAGAGAAAATTATGAAGAGTTTTATAATGGGTAATCCACTTTAGTGGGTATGAGTTGTATGACTGCTTTAGGGAAGTAGACAAGATAATTGTTGTCTATAGGACTCCCCGAATCTGATTATCACAACTAGTGGGCTGCACATGATTAACCATTGTTAAGAGTCTATAACCCTTAGGGTTCAACATTCTAACCTTGGATTCTAAATTTAATTATTTTAACTCCATATCGTTAACGGTTAAGTAGGGTTAAAAGGGAGACGTGTTAACCTGTGGGTGCAATTGAACTCTCCCTGGAGTTCAATCACGATTGGATATGATTTTATCGTAAAATAGATTGTAGATGAGAAATGGATAGTTTGGGAATTAAGTAAAACATTAAATGAAGGTTTTGTATATGGTAGTTTGGGAATTTATCAAAAATCAGGCTACGGTTTGTAAATCAATTGGATTTGGGGTCTGCTCAAAGGGTAGTTTGGGAATTTATCATAAATCAGACTACGGTGGTAGTTTGGGAAATTCCATTCTTAAGAGGGGGAATCTATACTACAACTATATGCTAGAGTGAAAACCCTCCTCCTTACGCCACCTAAGCATGTTATTCTTTTGTGAAGTCACCTAAGCTTCCTCTTCATTTGTGGGCCACCTAAGCAAAATAATGTGACCCACCTTCATTTCTTTCTTTCACTTTCTCATTGTCATGTGTCAATTAATTAATTAATTAATGGTTACAACTATTAAAAGGGGGAGGGGGAGGGGGAGGGGGGGGGTGCATGATATTTATGGTTACACCGAAGCAGGTGGGTGCAGGTATAGAGAGGCTGATGGATGGGGTTTCAAAGGAGTTGGTTTTGAAGGAGAGAGATGGAGAGAGATAGAGACGTGAGAGGCTTTTCTTATCTCCAACCTCATTCATATACTAATATCAAGGTATCATGACTTTTTAAAGAAGGTATGTTTGAAAATCACATAAATACCCTTTATTAACTAACTCATCGGGTGGTTAGAACTGTAAAGGGAGAGAGAATACATTTAGGAGATAAGATTTGAGATGGGGTAGTTTGAACCGTAAGGGTAGAGATAATAAATTTTGGAGAGAGAGAATATGGGAGGAAAGGGTAGTTAGAACCATACGAATAAGAGAGAGATGGTGAAGATATGAGGGTGGTGTAGTTAGAACTATAGAGAGAGAGAAGATATTCGGGAAGTTAGGAGATGTGAAGGAGTGTTATCCCTTTTCCCAACCCCATCAAAGTAAAGCTTGAAATCTGAACATGGAGATACATCGATGGCATGTACCGGAGATTGGACATCTGATACGTACCTAGACGCAACCATTGATCCCAAAAACCCGGACTGATGGGAAGGGCACAATCTAGGTATTTATCACTTAGGATCGTAACATACCACCACTCTTCGAAGCCGACACCCATGGTGGCCCATGGGACACATAGCCCACTTTATGGCGGCCCACGGCCAACTCTATCGCCCACACGGGATGGTCCACTCGGGAACGGCCCACACGGGGTACCTTAGGTCGCCCCTTCCATAAGTTGTCCCTTCCGAGACTCGAACCCGAGACCTAGTGTTTGGCTCTGATACCAATTCATACATACCTAGACGCAACCATTAATCCCAAAAGCCTGGACTGATGGGAAGGGTGCAATCTAGGTATTTATCACTTAGGATCGTAACAACAACATTCTTCAATAGAGTTGTATTTGCAAACTCCTCTACAGGTACACATTAATGGCGCATTTATTCCTTCTTCCATTTATTGGGTTGGTTTTTTTTTTTTTTGACGATGATTGGGTACATTCAAGAAACTAATCTATACATGTCTACTAGGTCCATTTATATTTAATGAGACATAGTATATCATGGCTTAAATTACTCAGGTAGTCATGCAGGATGGAGACTCTCACTTATGTTTTTGTGTTATTTGTGACCAATCATGTTACATTTCTAGCAACTCCTTAACGTGCTTTTCATCTTTTTGTTGACTTCTAAATCTTAAGTAACAACTTGCGTTATAATTTTTTGTAGTTGGACATCCTGCTACATGACTGTAGGCAAAATTTTCCATAGATTCGATATCTATTAGGATGCTGTTTTTTCAGATATCAAGAAGAAGCGCCATGGAAAATATTTTTCAGTTTATATATCTTTAACTGGGTAGTGCAGCATTAGATTTCTCGTGTTAAGGCCATTGATGCATAGATGGAGCTACCAATAATTACATCTTGCAACTGTCAAAGAGGGAGTCACTCACATTCGGCACTAACTTAAAACTTTGCAGTGCATATGCTGGAGTTCCAGCAAGCTTTTGATCTCACTTTTGTGTTCATTTAAAGTGCTTCGTATCTGAGTTTTTTTTTCGGGAGTTTGTGATATTCTATATCATTTCCAGAATATTTTTTATTTTTATGAAATAGGTCACTTACTCTTATTATGTTTTTCTCTGTGCAACCTGGACTTTGATGTGGACTCATTTGGTTATAAACATACCATAAATTAGACTAAGTTTGATGGTCATCTTTGAACTTTCTAGGGGTCTCTAATAAAGAAAGAGTTTTTGTATATTTCTTCTATAATTTTTTATTTTGAAGGGGTGATTATAGTTTATTCGGTAGGTGGTTTGTGTTGGCTTCTTTGTCATTGCAAGGAAAGGTATGTTTTGAATCATGCTCCTTAAGATAGGCCCTTTTGTAGTGGTTGCTTGAACTTACCCTTATGGCTCCTTAGCCGCTACCTTAGGTCTGATTTTGTGTGCGCGTTTAGAGAGTTTGTGTGTGTTACATGATATCATTTCAACAAAAAAAAATATCATGAAGAATGGCCCTTTTGGAGTGGTTGTTCGGACTTACCCTTATGGCACCTTAGGTCTAATTGTGTGTGCGCGTTTAGAGTGTATATGTGTGTTACATGATATCATTTCAATAAAAAAAAAAAAAATCATGCTCCTTTATTTGTTTTGATTTAATCCGGTTGAAGATGGTCTAGAAGGGCATGGTACGTCTTAATCCATTATTTCTTTTTCCTTATGTATCTCCCACTCCACCTACCCCACCACACCCAAAAGAAAAATACGTTTTTTTATATTTTTATTTAAAGTTTAAATCATCTATATTTTGTCTGTTGAATCCAAGAATGTTCATTCCATTGTTTTTAAGCATTTAATTGTTTTTATATGTACTTCATTTTTATCAATTTGGCTTCTTTATGCCCCCTAATATTTATTTTCTTATTTTAAAACATACTTCATTTATATTTCATGTTTTGATTCCAAGAATATTCATTCCACTACTTTTAGGCATTTAATTGTACTTTTATCTACTTCAGTCCTATCAATTTTGCTTTAAGGTATCATTTTGATATGATAATGTGTTGTTTACTTAACAAATATATCATTAGGGTACTATTACTTAATAAATTCCAAGCATGCTCTTCATTTTTATTTCACAACTCATTTCAACCAATTAGTAGCTCAGTGAGATTTTAAATATTAAAAGATGTAGAGTATTACTATTGCTATAAATTTTCTAGCTATAAATTTTCTAGATTGCGATCCTGATTTTTTATTTCATTTTTAATGGTTTTGTTCTCATAGTTCTACTTTTACTTTCTGTTGCCACTCTTTTATATAAAACTCTTCTATTTTTCTTTTTATCAGTTCGAATGCTAAGATCGCATTGTTAACTAAACAAATTTAATTGTTTAGTAAATTTTTATGCACTAATTTCATTTAATTATAAGAGAATTCATATAAAAATCATTTAACATTTTGTCTAATATGTTACATTCATTCATTATTACTGTATACTCACGTGCATCGCACGTGCATTCCGCTAGTTAGTATAATGAGAGAAGCGGGTTAAAAAAGTTGTTTGATTTTTTCAAATATTACTAATGAGCCTCAATTTTATGGTAACATGCTGTGAAGTAGTTAAGAAGGGGTAGCAAAGTAATTGTAATCCTAACTAACTAAAACTCCTTAGTATTGCTCACCTCTACTCCTCTTTTTTCTCTAATGCTCTCCACTCTCTCTCCGTTTTCAACGGACGCTTTACTGCATTTCAACCGTCGAACTATATTTCTCTCCCTCTTTGGATCCTCTCGGTTATAATTAACCTAGAGATTTATTAATGTTTTTCTGTTTTTAATACTACATATTTTTTAGGGGGTAATGAGGTATGCTCTGAAACCTCATTAATTTTCAGTTACAAAACTAGAGAATAAGAATAAGTAGATGAAGAAATATGGATTTTTTTTAGATGTTCTTCTTCAATGATGGTGGTAGACATGGCCACCCTTATGTTTTTATCAGTAATGTCTCGGATTTTACAGTGTATTCCTCTATGCATTGGTTAATCAGTTTTGACCAACTGATGAAGGGACTCTTTAACTATTTGTTCTTTGTGGCTTCGAGCAGTAAGAGACACAAGATTGTGATTTTTGGGGTTGGGATAGGTTCTGGTGTCGGTTTATTAGGGGCAGGTTTGGGGCTTTGGTTTCTGTAGAGACTTGGGCAAGAAATTGAGTTATAAGGAGTTTGTTAACATTGAAACGAATTTGGCTTCGGGGTTGGATACGATTAGCGGGAGTACCACTTTGGTTAGGTTTATAATTGGGAGTATACAAATCGTGGCTCACTAAGCATTGGACTAAACAGGTTCGTTGATCTCATCAACGATTACCGCTCCATGTATTTGGGTGTCAAAACCAACGCCACATAGAGGTTTTCAAAGTAGGGGCAGAGCCAGAAATTTTTCATTGGAGGGGGGGAGCGAAATACATGGTAAAAAGAATTAATGGATTTGAGGGTATGGAGCTTGGGGGTTCGGGGCGTAGCCCCGAGAATTTTGTTTTATGGTAATTTCTTTTTTTTTTGAATTTTTTTCCAATTATGCCCTTGAGGTTGCCACGTGTCCGTATGGATACCCCTTAGTTGTGGTTAAGATTCACCCACCTATCCTTGGTTTTTAAAAAAAGGATATCAAATTTTTATTCGAACCTTAGTTAAAATTCACCAACTCCTAAGGTTAAAAAAATTTTGAAATTTTTTTAAAGATACCAAGGATAAGCAGGTGACCCTTAGAGTGGGTGAATTTTAACCATAGTTAGGGGTGACAATAGGGACGTGTGGCGACCTCAAGGGTATAACCGGATTCCATTGGGCCCACTACAATTGTGACAAAAAAATGGGGGGCCACTACATATATAAAACTAAAATATTGAGAGAGGGGGGGGGGGGGCAACTATACTATTAAATAAAAACAATTTATAGGATCCACTGTTTTAATACCACCCCAAGTAAGAATTACAAAAAAAATTGTAGGATTGGGCTTATATCTAAGGCCCCAAAATTTCTGTTTGACTCACAAAGAGTTCGAACCAAACTTGTGAGGGGATAAATGATCCGCTTGCCTCGAAATGACCTGGCTCAATAGGGAAATCCCAATTCATTGAGCCTTTTGATACAATCAAATAGATTGTCATAAGGGCACCATATTCTAGGAGCCCAAACTATGTAATTGAATAAATCCTCTGTCTCCCATTAATTTTCTATTAACTTTCACCCGAAAATCCCTTCCAAAGCTCACGTTATTATTTGCCTCTCACTCTAACGGTTATTGCCCTTTCATCTCCCTTCAATTTGCAGGCTCCATTTGAGAAGTTATAACAACGAACCTGAAATTATTATAAATCCCCTTTCTCCTTCTTTCTTTGTCAACCTTTTTAAAGGTGAGGTGACTCCGTCAAGTGATCTTCACTTAGAACCAGACGGCCTGGACTCAACAACCATGCCATTAGAGGTGAATTCTCATAACAGATATACGACGGAAAAGATGTCGTCAAAGGCATCGAGGGCTGGGTCATATGTTCTATCAATCAGTACATTATTCGCTTCTTTGCTTATTTCTTCTCCAAACTCGGCCGGAGAGATAATGAAAATGTAAGTTGATGTCTAGAGAGGGAGAGGAATCATCAAATGATTATGTGGTTTGGTGTTATTGTTTAATTAAAACAAAAAACAAGATTAGAATGTGTAGTCTATGTGTTTTAGTGAATGAGTCGACTCACCCATTTCTTAATGGGCTTTTTAATGAATCGATCAGTTTTTACACTCATGGATTGTGATTTCTTAGATTTTGCCTAAAATTTCCATGGGCTTAGATTTTGGAGCTTGCTTGAGTTTTTCATTTTTAAATATTTTCCAACAGTACCATGCTAGATGTATGGCAAACATAGCTCTTCAAATAAAAGTTGCTACGTGCGATATGGGGACGGTGCTAGGTGGGATGTGGGACGAGGCTTAGGCCCAATGGAATCGATTCATTGGTGTAAACATTATGTTGGCCAAGGTAGTCTCAAGTCTTTGAATTTTTTTTAATAGGGCCTAAATGTAATACTTATATATTATGTAAAAGCCTTATATGGATATGGAGGCTAAGAATGCTTATACTAAAGCTAACTTATTTATCACATAAAGCTGATTAACAGTTAATATTATTTTTAACTTAATCTAACCTTAAAATTCAATACTAATTCTTAATTTTTAATATATATATATATATATATATAAGATGTGCGTGCGCGCAGATTTATCTGAAATTTGTTTCCTGTGTTTTTCTTAAATTTCTTCCTTTATTCTACCTCAAGCAAGACTTCCAAGCATGAAATTAAACATTCTATCCACGTAATGTAGAACTACAAGAAGTGCATGTTAATGAATGCTCATTTTTTCTTAGAACTTATTGTTTCAATATTTGTATAATAAATGATCTTACTTCTATAATTTTATATATTTATACTTATGGTTATGTTATATTCGCTATGAATTTGCCTTGAAAAATTAATTGTACTTATATATAAGAATTTATAAGTTGTGCCATGTATGTGGTTAGTAAAAAAAGCTTCTAATCTAATTATACTAGCAAACATCTCTTGTGATGCAGAAAGGAGATCATATTTGATGTGGCATCACTAAGATATTTTTTTTTTACGTATAGATAAGCTAGCATTATTCTTCTATTTTGTTGTTCCCATGCATGACATGAGTTTTTTTGGTAAACTCAATAACACCACAAGGTGAATACTGAAGGCAAAGAAAGGAAAACACACACTCACACCCCTCACATGCAAACACACACACTCATGTAGACTGACCACACACACAACCTTTATAAGCTTCACCCAAGAGCTTCCCAAAACAGACTCATGTCATGTCATGTCATGAGTTTTTGCTTAGTTCTCATTTCATTATAGTAGAGATGACTTCATAAGAATCAATATGAAACATTTAAAATAGAATGTGTTGGTTTTGATTGGATTTTTAAATAATAAATAAAATATTTAATAATATTTTATTCATAATATATTCAATTTTGATTGTGCCTATTTAGAGAATTCTAAGTATGTGACTTAGTGTGTTAGATTCTTGGTACACCAAATCAGTATAATCGGTTGGATTTAACTGTTCTTGAAAAGTAATGGTCATGATGATGGAAGATTAATCAATGTGAATATCCATTGGATATTATCTTTGAGACATTCCTTTAACCAATGTAAATATAAATTGGATATTAACTTTGTAGACTTTCTATTGACCTTCGGTTACTGTGTGCTTGTATAAGCTTTTGGGCTTTCTTGGTAACCGACCTCTTCAATGAGCATTATAGCTCGACAGTTTTGTCTCTGTACCTCTATATATAGAAGATCAAAGTTGAAAGGGAATTATGCTGAGTTCATTTTTAAGAGCCGAAGCTCAGGCGAGATACCTCTACACCGAGAAATATAATCCCCTATTACAGAGGTACCAAAAGGCGGGTCCGAGACAGACTTTGAAGCTTCTCTTCTAGATTGATCATCAGCCATATTGTGGACTGATTTTTCTTGGGATCGGACTATTTAGTTCAAACCCGTTTAATTGATCTAAATGTATTGTCTTTTCTTAGACAGACCTCTAGATCAATTTTTGATAATCCAAAATGGATCGTCTCTTGTCTAAACTAATTTGACAGACTCTATTGGGTTCTTCCTAACTGACTAGTAACTTGAGATATTCCGATAGGATCGTCAATTTTGGACCGGTCTTTAATTGGACTAATCCATCAACCCGAAACCACATAGGTTAAGGGGAGACTCTATCGAATTTTGGACAATCTTAAACACTTAAATAATTTAATTTAAATAATTAAATTTAAAAGTGTTTTGAATTAATCTGTAAAATTATTTAACCCCGATTTTAAAATCTCATAATCAAAATTAGTTTTTGATGCATTAAAATTAATTTGATTAATTATATATATATATAAATTTAAAGTATGTGAAGAAATTAAATTTTAATTTAAAATTAATATTTCCGGGCATTCGAAGGGAGGTTGGGTACCGTCGTCTTCCGTCAAGTAGTGCAAATTTTTAGGGAAAGACCAGATGAATCCGAGCTGAGTTGAATCCTGGAGATAGAGCTGCCTTATCCCTTGCACAATGGGAAGCTTCGATTATCTTCAAGAAAGACTCTTCGAGCGCCTCTCAGTTTGAGTGATTCATTATATATAATTATTTATTTTATTTCTTTGTTAATGGTTGCTAATTGTGCTCTGATTTGTGAATATTTTTAGACTAACTGTCAACAATTTGAAGATATAGTCCTTCTCCTATTGCTACTATAACAAAATTGAGAATGATTTCTTGCAAAGAGTGTCATACGGTCATATGAACTTCTTTTTATTTAATAGCATCGATGTAATTAATATAATGTGTATTGTCACTGAGAGGAGGTGGCTCACCCATGTTGATGCTTGTGGTCATGGTACTTATTGTAAATAATATTGGTAATGATGACATCACCTAAACACTAATAAGTTTTAAATAATTTCTTTTACAATTTTGTATGCATTTTGGTATGCAATTTTCACAAAATTATGTATGCATATTAGTATGCATTTCTTGCATATACTTGGTTTGTCCGACACTTTGTTGGTTCAAATTTTGCTTGGTACTCATTTCTACTGTAATCAGTTTGCAACACTTCTTTATACAGTTTGTATATTTCGTAGTTAATTGGTTGAACATTTGACATGTGTAAATTGCTACGTGCCTTGTAGTTTTAATTTGATCAACTTGCATGACAAATTATTTTATTTTGGTCATGGGTCATATATATCTAATGACATCTTGTTGTTTAGCTAGTTTTATCCACAAGACATGTTTAATATGTTTTAGTAGCAGAGAATACTACACACTCATAATGACACTATTGTGGTCTTGAAGCATATACTAATGATAATAGAATGAAAAGAGAGAATCTCTAGCGAGCAAATGGGTAAATGACATACTTTATAAATATTAATGTTTCATAGTATTGAGATTTGAGATAACTTATTTTGTGATTTATCATGTTTTCGATGCTTAATATTTTCTACTATTCCATTTTTTATTGGATTATTATATGGGAGTATTGTGTACTTCATTAAATTTTAATTGTTATCAAGTGGCTTGTGCATTGCAGAAAGATTGACAGATAAAGATTGGTATAACTCACCAAAATTGTAGGGTCACACTCTTGATGAATTCTTGAAGTAGTGGGGGAGATGAGCTAGAAAATAGCTAATGTAATGGCAAAGGAGAAATAAGATATTTCAGGCAGATAAATTCACTAATCGAATGTCATATCAGTGATAAACAAGAAAAGTGTATGGCTTGTAGTAGCAAGATAACGAGAGCCTCATTTTCTGGAGTCGAGAGGTCCACCACAACTCTAGATTTAAATCACATCAATATTTGTGAAATGACTAATACTTTGTCCCGATGAGGTGATACTTCATCACCTTCATTGATGATACATTCAAATTCACATATGTATATCTTATACGGACGAAAGATGAAGCTTTTGAGAAGTTCAAAATGTTCAAGACAGAAGTCGAAAACCAACTTAAAAGAAGATCAAGATTCTGAGGTCCGATAGAGGTGGATAATTTATTGATGCTGAATTTACAAAATTTTGTGAAATTAACGGGATTCAACATGAGATGTTTGCTCCCTACACACCACAACAGAATGAGATTGTTGAACGCAAGAATCAGACTTTAACTGAGATGATAAACTCAATGTTAACCAAATCAGGAGCACCTGCTAACCTGTGGGGTGAAGCTTTATTGACAACATGTCACATTTTGAACCGTGTACCTCAAAGATAGTCAAAAATGGTTCCTTATGAGTTATGGAAGGTAGAAAGCCGAATCTAAAGTATCTTAGGATTTGGGGATGTATTGCTCAAGTTAGGTTACCTAACCTTAACCAGGGGAACTGACAGTGTCCTAATTGGTTACACGTTGACAAGAAAAGCATATCGGTTTCTAAACTTATAAACTCCTGCCCCCTATACTATAGTTGAATCCGTTAATGCAGATTTCTTTGAAAAATATTTTTTCATTTAAGAAAAATTTAGAAATAGTGGGGGTGCATCCGGAGTCCAATGCTAAGAGAAAAGAGCCTGAAACTTCTATTTTGCTAGATCCTCGTAGAAGTTGTAGAACTAAGGTTTCTAAAGATCTTGATCCTGATTTCATCACTTACATTGTGGAGAAAGAACCTGTCAGTTATGCTGAAACTATGACATCAAATGATGCTACATTTTGGAAGGAAGCCATAGATGATGAAATGCATTCTATATTGTCTAACAATACTTGGACTTTAGTGGATCTCCCTCTTGGAATAAGGACTATTGGATGTAAGTGGATCTTTAAGAAAAAGTTATAACTTGATGGTACAGTTGTTAAGTTCAAGGTGAGGTTGGTTGCAAAGGGGTTTAGACAAAGAATGAGTTTCGATTATTTCAACACCTATGCCCCAGTAGCAAGGATGACTACTATTCGATTGTTGATAACTTTGGCTGTGATCAATGACTTGATCATCCACCAGATGGATGTCAAGACTGCCTTTCTCAATAGTGATCTTGCATAAGAGATATATATGGATCATCCAGAAGGTTTTGTCCTGCCAAAGAATCATAAGAAAGTGTGTAAACTGTTAAAGTCGTTTTACGATCTTAAACAAGCACCCAAGCAGTGGCATGACAAATTCAGGAGGATTCTCCTCTCTGATGGCTATTAAATAAATAGTGGTGATATTTGGGTATATAGAAAATTCAGAGAAAATTATGGAGTTATCATTTGTCTATATGTCGATGATATGCTGATTTTTGAAACAAATTTGGAAAATGTTATGAACACTAAAAGGTTTCTATCATCAAATTTTGACATGAAGGATTTGGGCAAAACTGATGTAATTTTGGGAATTAAGATCATCAGAAGTAATCAAGGAATTGCTCTATCTCAGTCAAATTACATAGAGAAATTCCTCAGAAGATTTCATCAATTCAATTGCTCCCCTACCCCAACTCCAATTGATTCCAGTATTAAGTTAAGTAAGAATAAAGGCAGAAGTGTATCTCAACTTGTATATATACTCTCAAATTATTGGCAATCTCATGAATGTCATGCACTGCATGATACCGGACATTGCCCAAGCAGTGGGCATGTTGTGCAGATACACTAGTAATCCAGAGATGGTTCATTGGAGAGCACTTATCAGAGTTCTCAGATACCTTAAGGGTTCTATGACTTATGGGATACATTTTGAGAGAATTCTAGTTGTACTTGAGGGTTACAGTGATGCAACTTGGAACTCATGTCCGAATGAGTCCATATCTGTAACGGCCTAGATCTTTACTTTAGGTGGAGGAGTCATATCTTGAAAATCCAAGAAGCAGACGTGCATTACTCATTCCACTATGGAAGCTGAGTTCATCATCCTGTCATCTGCAAGCGAAGAGGTAGAATGCCTCAAGAGTATATTGGTAGATATACCAATATGGGGTACACCTGTACTAGTTATCACAATTTATTGTTACACACAGGCTGCAATGCTCAAGGCATACAACGAGAACTACAACGGGAAATCCAGACAAGTTCGTCTGAAGCACCATGTGAGGGGTCTTATAACTGATGGCAAGACAGCTGTTCAGTATGTTAAGTCCAAAGAAAATTTGGCAGATCCTTTATCCAAGGGCCTTGGCACAGACCTTGTGATAAAACTTCGAAGGGAATGAGACTAAAGCCTGTAAAATAGTTATATGAGGTGGATACTCAACTTGATAAGTCTCTCAGGTTCAATGGGACAAACAAGCCTATATGTAATAACTATTGAGCACTATCACTAAAGAAATTATTTTTTTCTATCAATCTCTTTTGAGACATGTCCCTTCCTTGTATGTGATAGATAGTGCATATCCTGTAAGCTGCCAACTTACAGATGATCTTGTGGTTATAGGTTGAGAATTATTAAGAATTCTTTTAATGAGTGCTATACGCCTTAAATGGTGGGAGTGTGACAAGAGCGCTCTTGATAGACTCACCTTTTTTAGAGTAAGAAATTCGTCACTTCTTATGAGTTGAGGCTTATCTCTAGAGCTCTCAGTAAATTGGGATTGAAGCATGGACATAAAAATACTGAGTTGTTTGGTACAAATAACCTCTGAAAGGAATGTGTGTGCGACAAATCCGGTTAGTCAGTTCGGATTCATAGTTCAAGATTCTATCCACTGTATTCCTTGATTATCTTTGATTTGTTTGCACTAAGTGGAGGTTCAAGTTGAAAGACACATTCATGTATGCACATGATATTCTTGAATGCCCATATATATGTAAACATTCTAAAAATAAAATCAAGTGGGGGTTTGTTGGTTTTGATTTGATTTTTAAATAATAAATAAAATATTTAATAATATTTTATTCATAATAAATTCAGTTTTTATCGTGCCTATTTAGAGATTTCTAAGTATGTGACTTAGTGTGTTAGATTCTTGGTACACCAAAATCAATATGATCAGTTGGATTTAACTGTTCCTGAAAAGTAATGGTCATGATGATGAAAGATTAATCAATGTGAATATTCATCGATATTATCTTTGAGACATTCTTTTAACCAATGTAAATATAAATTGGATATTAACTTTGTAGACTTTCTATTGACCATCGGTTACTTGAGGAGGTGTGTGCTTCACGTATAAGCTTTTGGGCTTTCTTGGCTTTTGGTTTTTCTTGGTAATCGACCTCTTCAATGAGCAGTATAGCTCTACGGTTTTGTCTTTGTACCTCTGTATACAGAAGATCAAAGTGAAAGGGAATTATACTGAGTTCATTTTTAAGAGCCGAAGCTCTGGTGAGATACCTCCATACCGAGAAATATAATCCCCTATTATAGAGGTACTAAAAGGCGGGTTCGAGACATACTTTGAAGCTTCTCTTCTAGATTGATCAGCCATATTGTGGACTGATCTTTCTTGTGACCGGACTATTTAGTTCGGACCCGTTTAATTGATCTAAATGGATTGTATTTTTTTAGACAAACCTCGAGATCAATTTTTGATAATCCAAATGGACCATCTCTTGTCTAGACTAATTGGACAGGCTCTATTGGGTCCATCCTAACTGACTAGTATCTTGAGATATTCTGATTGGATCGTCAATTTTGGATCGGTCCTTAATTGGACTAATCTATCAACCCGAAACCACATAGGCTAAGGGGTGACTTTGTCGAATTTTGGACTATCTTAAACACTTAAATAATTTAATTTAAATAATTAAATTTAGAAGTGTTTTTGAATTAATCGGTAAAATAATTTAACCCGATTTTAAAATCTCATAATCGAAATTAGTTTTTGATGCAATAAAATTAATTTGATTAATTATATATATATATATATATGGTTAAATTTAAACTTTGGAAGAAATTTAATTTCAATTTAAAATTAATATTTCCGGGCATTCTAAAGGAGGTTGGGTACCGTCGTCTTCCGTCAAGTAGTGCAAACTTGTAGGGAAAGACCGGATGAATCTGAGCTGAGTTGAATCCCGGAGATAGAGCTGCCTTATCCTTTGCACAATGGGAAGCTTCGACTATCTTCAAGAAAGACTCTTCGAGCGCCTCTCAGTTCGAGTGATTCATTATATATAATTATTTATTTTATTGATTTGTTAATGGTAGCTAATTATGCTCTGATTTTTGAATATTTTTAAACTAACCGTCAACAGAATGAGCCTATCGAGAATGTGTGGTCTCAAGGCACTCTTCACATTTGGGGTGATATTTTAAGTCGTCCAAAAATTTGTGGTACCCTAACATTTCGGTTACTTGCTCATTCAGTGAAAAACTATTGATCTTCTTCAAGTAAAATAATGTGATTTAGGTTATATAATGTGATTTGAGTTATTTTACTTGATAAATAGGTAAATAACATGATCCAAGTATATATATATATATTTTTTGGAAACGAGGGTATCCAAGCCTCTTAGAGCACCTGACTATTCTCTCGGGCACATGCAACACCCCCCAAGCCACATGCACCAGGTAAGATGAGATTACTCTTTGAGGGTGGCCAATAGAGGGAGGGGATTCAAACTTAGGACCTCGGCTTCCTGAGGCGTGATCCTGGTGAACGGCCCAAAAAAATAAACATGATCCAGGTATTTTACATGAATCGATTAGTTTGTATGACTCACATGTGTCAGTAAGTTTGTATGGTTCACTCAAAATAATATGATTCAGTTAAAATTATGATTCAGTTAAAATTACGTGAAATTGGTATTACATGATTGATCAACAAGTAGTAGAGCCACTAGGACAATTCCAAAAAATTGGACACTCTACGATCTCACATCCCCGCTCCAATCTCGAATTGCCCCACGATCGGGCAGTCTCATAAACTTTATCCTTTAAAATGTTAGGATTTTATAATATTTTAAATCACAAGAATTATTTAATCTTATCTAATTCTCATAAAATGATAGGGTATTTATATTTTATTCGATTCCTTTAAAATTAGCTGTAAATTTTTTTATATCCTTAATTAACTTGTTCTAAGGATATGGAATGGAAGTGGGTCTATCCATGAGCAGATCCACCTAGATTTTAAAAAGCCCAGGCAAAATCGACCCAACCCACTTGCCTTTAAAAGTCTAGGCAAAATCCCTATCAATTGTCATCCCTATTCCATTTCCCTCACCATCACTTTCCAATCATATATTATGTCATAATCTACTCCTGGTAATCTGGGCGGACGTACCTTTCACATGCCCTAGGAGGGACCATGGCCCCAAATTGCAGGTAGAAGTTTCTCCTTTAGCATCGATTAGGGCTGTCAACGGAGCGGATAAATATCCAGATCCGCTCCGAATCCGAATCCGAATCCGTTTAACTGGATTTTATCTGAATAGGTATCCGATGGAAAGGATTCGAATAGTTAATAAGGGTATCCGTTTATAAACGGAGCAGATACGGATAGTGGTCGATCCGCTCCGCCAAAATATCGGAACCGAATAAATAGGTATAGTACCAAATCTACCCTCCATTAATTTTACAAAATAGTAGATTTTAATTGTAATTCCCTCTCTCATAGGAGGGTATGTTTGTAATTGCATAACATGCTATAAATGCTTAAAGAAAACCCTAACTCATTAAAGCATCAGGCACTCGATTAGTTAAGCTCTCCCTTTCTGCCGCTCGAAGACAATCGTGGATTTCTTCATTTGTAAATCTTTCTGGGGTTTCTGGAATTTACTATTTTGGTGAGATATCAATTTCTTTCTGTTGTTCCCATCTTTTTTTTTTTTTTGACAATTGTAATGTTGTTCTTCCCATCTTGAAACCCTTTGCATCAAAAATTTTCTAGGGTTTGGTGTCGTATTGAAAAAGCTTTTTTGGGTGTTGCTTATTTTGTTGAGATTCAGTTGTTTTCTTTATGTTCTTCTTGAGATATTCATGGGATCCAACCTTGTTTTTCTTTTGAAGGTGTAAAAATGTGCTGGAAAAGACTCAATGAGAATAATGGAGAACAACACAAGTAGGCAAGTGTACGCCATGTGATTGAAAAAATGCCCCAAAGAGAGTTGCTTTCACATTTTCAAAAACAACCGTACTCCTCCTTTTTCACATCTTTGGGGGCTTTTGGTCGGCTTTGCTCTTTTAATGACACTGACTCACGAGCTCTAGCTATTGCCATGCTCCATGATGCCTTCCTCGAAGCTCCGAAATGGACTGCTTAAAAAAGGCTTTTGATCTATCCTGCGATGCTAAAGTCTTTTTGATTGTCATCTTGCCGAAAGGAAAGCTTTATGAATTCTCAAGTTCCATGTACTTCTTTTCTTTATCAGATCACCCCATTCCTCTACAAATTTCATCATTCATGTAATTGAAGGGGGATCCGGATAAAAATTTATGCGGAAACTGGATCCTCTAGATCTTAACACCATGGAAAACATCAAAATTATCTAAGAGTTTTAGTCATATCACATTGGTGAATGCTTTTCACCGGTGAAGCTTAATCCACTCGAACCGTCAGAACTCTTTGTAGAGATTTCTCCGAAAAAATACTAGAAGTTCGATCCTTGTTCTTCGCTATCCCCACGAAGCTTTAGAATCTCCTTTGAAATTATAGAAGCAAGAGGAAGAAGATGGATTAATGGTGTTGACCTTCTATTACCAATAATACTAAGGTTCAAAACCCTAGATTTGCAAAACCCAACTAGGACCACCAATATAGCTCACGAAAATCCCTAGGGGTCTCCCCTAGGGTCTCACGGTTTGGAGAGAGAGAGGAGAGGAGAGAAAAAATTATGGAGAATTCTACTTAATGGTCTAGGGTGTTGGGGTATATATAGACTAGGATCTTATCCTAATCCTAATCCTACTCCAACTTGATCTTATCTAGTATGATTTATTAATTAAAGGGTCCCTATTATAAGAGGATTCCTTAATTAAAATGAATAAGTCAACATCCTACACCAAAGTAGGAACCTAGTCAAACTAGGAATCCACAAGGGGGGGGCGTGAGATTTGAGGAGTTAAAACTCCTTATTATAATCTAATTACAATAACATCTTAATCCTAATTGCAATCCAACACTTGGATTTTAATTCCATAATAAAATGAATTATATTTCAATAATTATTTAATTAAACAAATCCTAATCCAATTAGGATTCCTCAAGTGGGCGTCCCACCCTAGGGTTTAAACTCATGGGCTTTGGCCCATATTAAAGGTCCATTTTAATGAGTTTATGGATATGGGTCAAACCCATTTCCCTTTTAATTATGTTAATCAAATAATTACTAAAATAATCCCTTAGTTTAAATTAACAATTAATGTAAACAATAAATTAACTATTAATCTATTTGATTAAATGATTAACTTTTAATCACTTAAAATAATTGATTAACTTTTAATCAATTATTGAGCTTGTATTTCTTATGTGAGCACCTCCACAGATTGCTCTGAGACATTCTTACCCTGGCTTATCTAATGTTATCTCATTGACCCTAAATGAGAATTACATCGGAATTGCAAGTGACGTGAGATATCCATGTTGCAATTAAATCCCAGTGTATGAACATTAACTATTATGAATCCCGCCACATGAACTTTTAAATTCGATTTATGCTTCCAAATACATTATTCCTAATGGGTCTTCGAGATTGACATACTATCTAACCCATAGCCCATTGCAAATCATCCGGATTTCCAAGACTTATGATTAAGCCATGAGAAACAATTTCTCATGAAAAACATTTTGAGAAAATCCTTTTATAATTATAATACCTTTTAATAAAAGTATATTTCAAAACTTATTTTGTTTTCAAAATCACCTGCGTAGGATTTGAACTTAATCAACTGTTTTACCTAGAACTTGGATAATCTCTCAAATGAATGAGCATGGATTTCTTGTTTGAAATTCATCATGACTCAAACAACTTTCTGATTATCCAACTATCACTGTATTGTATTCTCTAAGTTAGAAAATACGTTGGTAGAATCAAAACAGTCAGATCACTGCTCAGTCATAGATGAACTTATCAGATCTAAAGATCATCGAAACCGTTCAATGTGTATGAGAGACCAACTATCTGATAGTATGTTTATGCAAAAGGTCTCTCATTGAATGCAATCAATCAGTGTACATTTAAGCACCCATAGGTTGATGTGTAGTCTCCACTACAATAGTTCGAGATAGAACTACATCTCAACTATTGAGAACATCTTAGCATTCTGGCAGCCATATAAGTGAAGTGCCCAGCTTCACCCTCAGCTATGACTATATAAGGTATAAGGAACCGGAAAGTTATATCTACCTATGATAATCTAATCACATAACTTTTCTACAATATATCCTATAGACCTTTATCGATATCTCATATCGTATAGATCATCTTATGATCATGGTCAATTACCCATAATGAATACACAATAGATTAAGAAGAAACATTTATTAATCAAATTAATAAGGCTCTAATAATCTAAATGACTTTTCTGGGCATCATGTCTAATAGTAATTTGCTCATTTTTCGGATAATTCCGGATATTAATCAAATTCGGATGTTATCCAGATTTGAGTATTCGTATTCGATTATGTAATCGGACGAATTCGGATAATTATCCGAATTCGAATATTTAATCGGATTCGAATTCGAATTCCCTTTTTTGATATCCATCGGATATCGGAGTGGATACGGATAACGGTTAATATTCAATGGATCGGATACGGATATAACAGTATCCGCTCCGTTGACAGCCCTAGCATTGATATCACACGACTGGAGCCACTACCACCTGACCGCGTCTAAATCTGACGGTGTGATTTTGCTTAAAAGGACTCTATTAGGTGGGACCTATTGATTCGTTATTTGTTAGTTTATGTATGTCTTTTTTTTGGCCGGAGGATATCATTTATTTGCGTTAAATGGGGATTGAAGTTCTTGCTACTCATCACTCGGGGAATGGATATCTCTCTATTGAGAGAAGCCACACCTCACCATTGGCGCAAGAGGTGGGGGTGTAGCGAGTTTATCTATATCAGTGCATATACACTAGCACTTTTGAACTTTACTAGAAAGATGATTTTTTTTTTAGTCAAAATCGATAGTGGGATTATGGTTAAGGAAAGCAAGTCATTAGCAAGAATTTGTGAGAAAAAATGGATCCAATGGATACCCGTTGTTAGGGTTGTCAACGGAGCGGATACGGAGCGGATACTGTTATATCCGTATCTGATCCGTTGAATATTAACCGTTATCCATATCCACTCCGATATCCGACGGATATCAAAAAAGGGAATTCGAATTCGAATCCGATTAAATATTCGAATTCGTCCGATTTCATAATTGAATACGAATACTCAAATCCGGATAACATCCGAATTCGATTAATATCGGGAATTATCCGAAAAATGAGCAAATTACAAGAATGATGAAATTTGTAGAGGAATGGGGTGATCTGATGAAGAAAAGAATTACATGGAACTTGAGAATTCATAAAGCTTTCCTTTCGGCAAGATGACAATCAAAAAGACTTCAGCATCGCAGGACAGATCAAAAGCCTTTTTTAAGCAGTCCATTTCGGAGCTTCGAGGAAGGCATCATGGAGCCTTGCAATAGCCAGAGCTCGTGAGTTAGTGTCATTAAAAGAGCAAAGCCGGCCAAAAGCCCCCGAAAATGTGAAAAAGGAGTACGGTTGTTTTTGAACATGTGAAAGCAACTCTCTTTGGGGCATTTTTTCAATCACATGGCGTACACTTGCCTGCTTGTGTTGTTCTCCATTCTTCTCATTGAGTCTTTTCCAGCACATTTTTACACCTTCAAAAGAAAAACAAGGTTAGATCCCATGAATATCTCATGAACTACATAAAGAAAACAACTGAATCTCAACAAAATAAGCAACACCCACAAAGCTTTTTCAATACAACACCAAACCCTAGAAAATTTTTGATACAGAGGGTTTTGAGATAGGAAGAACAGCATTACAATTTAAAAAAAAAAAGAAAAAAAAGATGGGAAGAACATAAAGAAATTGATATCTCACCTAAATAGCAAAATCCAGAAACCCCAGAAAGATTTACAAATGAAAAAACCCACGATTGTCTTCGAGCGGCGGAAAGGGAGAGCTTAACTGATCGAGTGCCTGATGCTTTAACGAGTTAGGGTTTTCTTTAGGTATTTATAGCATGTTATGCAATTACAAACATACCCTCCTATGAGAGAGGGAATTACAATTAAAATCTACTATTTTATAAAATTAATGGAGGGTAGATTTGGTACTATACCTATTTATTCGGTTCGGATATTTTGGCGGAGCGGATCGACCACTATTCGTATCCGCTCCGTTTATAAACGGATACCCTTATTAACTATCCGAATCCGATCCGTCAGATACCTATTCGGATAAAATCCGGTTATTATCCGCTCTGTTAACAGCCCTACCCGTTGTGGTCCAGGGCTCTAATTCTTAAACACCTCAATCTATATTATTACAACCCATCTGTTTACTACCTACTTAGAATCTTGAACACTACTAATTGGAGGGGAATAAACATGTTTGCTTTCACTTCCACATACATAAAAAAACAAAAAAACACAAGAACAAAAAATCTAAAATTAGCCGTCTCCAGTCTACCCCAATAAAGGCTATTGTGAAATACTTCCCTTTTTGTTCACAAAAAATCCTTCAATTTTTTTTAATGAGGTACTCTCTCTCTCTCTCCTACATGTAGGGGAAATTATCCCAAATCAACCATTACTCGTTCCACTTGTGGGAAATTCAAAACACTTTTTGGTGTCAAAAAGTGTTTTTTTTTGTTAAATGTTAAAAAATGTTTAACCTTATTTTTTAAGGGTGATTAGTGGTTGACATGATTGGTGCTAGCATTCCTCTTCTACATTTTGGTGGCTAAATAGTAAAAAAAAATAATCTCATTTTCTCTCTTTGTTCCTATTGTCTAATAATTTCCTTAGCAACCAAACCGAAAGGCATCAGATTCTCTTTGGTGCTCGCTAGAGGCCCAATCTCTTGCATGATGTAGGCTTCCAACGTGTGGCTAATATGTGGGCGGGAACTTGAATTTTGATGGATGTCTCAATACCACCGTTAACACTGATATCTATAAAAAAAAATATTTTTGAGTTTTGAAAACTGGGAATGACAGAAAATAGTCTTTACTCTTTAGACTTTACCAAGTCTTCTTCCGCAAACCCTTTTCGTGAGTTATCATAGGAGAACCACTGCTTCCCCAACGACGATACAAAGACGAAAATCTCCCTACTTCCAGCTTCCTCTTACATGTTAGTAAGGTTTTTTTTTTTTTTTTTTTTAAATCCCTAATTTTTAAGATGAGAATCTTATAGATTAATATCTATTTAGGGTTTTGGTTCTTTCATTGATGTTAAAGTATCCTCTTGTTGAACCATTTCAAAAGCCCTAATTTTCCTTTCAAAAGCCTTATTTTTTGGTAGATGGGTTGATGCTTGTGTGATTCTAGCACAAGCGTCTTTGCTGTTTTGGTAGAGATTTGGGTAATTGAACAATATAGGTTGCCTTTTTTTTTCCTTGAACAAATGGGTTTGTGATTGGAGCCTAATTCTTGGATTTGTATTTCTCTTTTAGTTTCTATACAGTAAGGAGTTGAGAAATTTGATACTGGAAATGAATTTTAGAATTTCTATGGAACCCTAGTCTAAATAAAGGTACCCATTAAACCCGTAGTGTTGGTTATATTACTGTATCGGTTTGTGTTTAAAGATTAATCCATGTTGATGCCACACTAGTGTTGGATTATCGGAGCTCCATCTTATTTTCAGGGTTATTCCTTGTATCTTAGTTCTGGGTTTCCTTAAGCTTTATGTTTTAGTTTGTTAAACTAAAACTGCCTGGAAGGTTGGGTTTGTCTTTCTTAGTTTCCTCACCAATTCCCCATTTTTCTTAAATCTCTTGTGATTGAGAACTATAGTTTGATGCCCTCCAAATTATACTTACTCTTGCATATCATCAATCTCAAAAAAAAAAAAAAAAGGTTTGTTGTTCTATCATCTATCTCAAAAACAACAGTTATTGATTGTTAAGTTATTTTGTTGTAGGGCATAGTGAAAAATTAGTTTAATCTGGAATGTACCAATAATTTTTTTTCATAACATTCTGAAAGTATGCATCTTTTTAATTGTAGAAAAATAATTCTTGAGGGGCATACATCGAGATCTGACTATAGTTCTAATTGATTTTATTCAATGAATGATAAAACAATAAATACCTTCAAGACTTTGTAAGAGAAAAATCTTGTTCTTGAATCGAAGGATAGAACAATGCTTACAAAACTTCGCAAGTGAAAAGTCTCATTCGCGATTCACACAAACCTTCTTTAATCCTTGAAAGCTTTTCTCCAATGGAAGCTAATGGCCCTTCCAATCAAAGCTCTATAATCTTTTCTTTTTTTCTTGATTGCAAGAACACTTCTTGATTAATAAAGAATAAATCTTGATATTCAAAGAATTTTTCTTGATCTTCTTCAAGATCAAAACAAAAACAAGAAGGAAGATCCAACGGTGGCCGTACACTTCATAGGGGAGAGAGAGAGTGAAAAATGTATGAGATTTCTTTGCACTAGAAATTCTTGGAGAATAAGGTTGGAAGTTCCACCCTATATATAGATCTCTAGATCTATATCTTGTAGAACATGTATAACTCCTTTGCACATTCTATTATGATTATAATTCTTAATCTTATTAGGATTAAATCAAAAATAGAAACTCTTCTTGTAAGATTATAATTCCTAATCCAATTAAGAAAACAAATCTTTAATTAAAAGTCTCTTTAGTTCCATTATATATTCACTATTTTCTAGGAAACAATTAATTAGTGATCAATCATTAGTAACTAATTAGATAATGTTGCATAGAAATGGGCGTCCCACCCTAGGTGGGCCCCACAAATCTCACACCCCTTTGGAGTGTTAAACTCCTTGTTGATCAACTTTTGATATTTATCAAAATCTCATATGGGTTCTACCCATTTGGTTAATCACATCTTATGTGATTTCACCTATAAGAGCTTCACTATACCATATAGTGAAGTACATGGAGAAATTAATTAATTTAATTCTTAATTAAATTAAAAACTTTAAGAAGGTCCTAGTGTGTGGGATCTAAAGGGATTTCCTACTTCCGATTATGGGACCAAGTGCTTCACCTTTTAGGTTATAGCGTTGTTGTTAGGACACACTTTCTTATAACTCCATTAGGATCATAGAATGTTATCTAAGTCTCTGGACTTCCACTAATCACAATAATGTTCATCAACACAATGTGACTTACCCTTAGAAATTAGAGAATTACTTGCAACTATTTTCTATCACAAGATTTGTTTATAGACATGTCCTTCCACCATCTAATATTGTTATAAACTTGCGGGATAATATCTTATATTGTTTGTAATCCCTAACTTATATTGAGAACCTTTTATCTTTGATACCTTTAGTCAAACTTGGACTTTCAAATATAGTTTGAAATTCATTTAAAGAATAATAATAATAACTTTTCTTTTATATAGAAAATAATTTTTTTGATAAAACAATTTCATCGATAAACACTAGCTGAATTTTCAAGTCCAGTTTTGACAAGTATCAACTCAATATAAATAACTTTAATTAAAGAGTGGTGGAGTCCTTGTTGAGTGTGCACACAGTTTCTTCAAGTATAGCATACATAACCTAATGAGCCTGTATTTAGTTCGGTGTGTTGGATATTGACGATTGGCTACATCAAAGCTATATAGACAAATACTAGAAAAGATGTCGACCTCTCAGGTAAAGTTCATTCTATCAAATGGACTACCCTAAATTATATAGACATCATATTTCTAAGGGTATCCACTATGTGATCCTGTTGCAATATAAGTACTGGTTACTTATATCCACATTTTACTTAAGAGACCTTTCTCTCAGTGATTGAGATTCACTACTCCATCTTATGGAACTAATCATGTGTAAGTTAGTAGGAATACATTGTTCAAATGTATCCTAAATAACTTAGAACAATTCTAGGTCTACAAGGAACCGGAAAACCATATCTCCTTAGCATTTGGTTCAAAACCAACTGGATGGTTTTCCTACAATGTTACTTAAGGGACAAATTAGTCTCATGTAATGAGACACTTTATAATATCTATTACCCAATGTAGAAGACAATGTGTGAATGTAAAGATGTTATATTAATAATAATGTAGAATAATAGAAGTCCATAATGACTTTTATGGACATATATGTCTAACACATTATACATTGACACTGAATATGCTATTTTCATTTTTTGATTGTAATGCATTTTTTTGAGAATAATTTCACTTGTCTGGTGGGTTGTTTAATGTTCAAATACATTGGGTCTGATGGAGCATAACATATTGGGTAGTTCTTGTGAAGAAGACAATAGTGGATTACTAGTGTCACACAAGTTATCATTTGAGGTAGAAGAGGATGAGTGTAATAAAGGTTCGAGAAATCCATAAATTGGCATGCAATTTAATTCGGAGGATCAAGCATATGATTTCTACAATAATTATGCAAGAAGGTTTGGTTTTAGTATCTGAAAGGATTGGAGAAACAAAAATAGGGCTGATGTCATTACCATAGAAAAATTTGTTGTTCGAGAGGTCTTAACAAAGAAAATAGACGAGGGCCCGCCCAACATGAATGAGATCCTATTAGAGTTGATTGTAAGGATCACATTATGATTGCACTTCAACCGAGTGGAGAATACCAGATATGTTGGGTACAATTAGAGCACAATCGTCATTGTACGCCAAAGAGGTCTTACATGCTTAGATCACATAGGAAAGTAACTAATGCTCAAGCTGGAGAAGCTATTATGGCAAGTAGTGTGGGTATACCAACGAAGAAGACATATGACCTTATGATTGCAAAAGTTGGAGGGCTCAAAAATGTTGGTTTCCTTCCCATAGATATGAAAAATTATATGTGAGCACTGGTTTCGGAACCTCAATTTAAAATCTCACGGGTTTAGAGTCGCCACCTAATTATTCAGAAGGGATAAGTTCCCGGGAAGTTAGATAAGGTCTTGGTATGCGATTTGAGATTAGGGTAAGAAGTTCAATTAAGTCTAGGGAAGGTGTTAGGCATCCCGAGGCTTCCATTTTACAATGGTTCCCTACTCCTTAGGTTTAAGCCAATTAATGTTAAATTTTGTTAAAATGCCTAAGTGTTTAAGATAAGACTAATCTAAGAAAGAAAAGTTAAACTAGAGTTGAACCCGGGTTGGGTTACCTATGTACTCACATTGGGGTGAGATCAGACCGATTGTAATTTTGGCACATGAGCTTGTGCCAAAGTTAGGGGGTGTGTGTGTGCGCACCAAGGGTGGCTAATGGATCTAACCCGGAAGTTAAAGTTTTGTTGATCGGGGTTGGTCAAGTGCATGGTATGGGCCCGGTAGGCCAAGGGGTAGTCCAGTAGACTAGGGTTGGGCCCGGTAGGCCAAGAGAGAAGCCTGGTAGGCTAAGGCAAAGTTTGACCAAGGTTAGGGTTGCTAACCGGGGTTAGGTCAAACTAACTATGGTTAGAGTTGCTAACCATAATTAAGAAAAGTATGGTCAAGCCTGGTAGGCTGAGATAGGGCCCGGTAGGCCAAACGATTAGACCCCGTAGGCCAAAGGGGTGTTAACCAAGGGTTAAGGTTACTAACTGGGGTTAAAGCATAATTAACCATGGTTAGGGGCGCTAACCATGGTAAAAAGATCCAGAAACTGTTTTTTGGTCTTTTGGATTTTTTGAATGTTTTTGAGATTTCTCTAGATTTTTCATAGGTTAAGGATCACTTAACCATGGTTAAAAGGGTTGGTCACCATGATTAGGGTTGTTAATCATGGTAAAATAGCTAAAGTAGACAATTTTTGGGCATCTCAGAATATTTCTGAATTTGTAAGCATTTTTCCAAAAATTTTCATGAGCAAGGGTTGCTTAACCATGGTTAAATGTTAACCAAGGGTCCGTTTAACCATTGTTAAGGGTCTAGTCTGGTCAGGATTGGGCCCAGGGAGCATAGCAGGGCCTAGACTGGCCTCCATTTTCAGTTTCTAACTAACCCTAGTTTGCAGGTCTGTAACTGTGGTTAGGGTTGATCCTACGGGGTTGTGAACCCACAGGGGTGAAGATTGGACTCCAGGGATGGTCTTGGGCCTTAGGTGGGCTTGAGTAGTAGTCTGGAATGGGCCTAATAGGGGGCCCAAAGTCACCGTGGTCAATATACTGAAATGGTGGTAGATGGACTACCGCCATTAAGGTAACCTAAGTTTGAAGCCATTTTAACCGGGGTTAAACTACTGTTTAAGGTCTGGGGTGGCTAGGGTAGATAGCCAAGGGTTTGAGGGATCTAACCATGGTCAGAATGGACCAGGGGCCAACCTAACTGTGGTTAAGAGGCTGCCAAAGAAGAGTGTCAGGAATGGCGGTAATTATTCTACCGCCATTCTTGGTTTTGCCCAGAAACAAATTTTTCTCCACTTTGGACTGGACCAGGGTTTCTCCAGGAGGTTTCTCATGGATTGAGGGTCCACTAGGGAGTATGTGAAGGTTCCATGCACAAAGGGGGGCTGTGTACCCGAGTTTTAAACCTCGAGGAGATGCCCCATGCCTATGAGGAAAGCTGGGGGCCCCTGTCCTGGGTTGCAGCTATGCCAGATACATGAAATAAAAAGATAATGGACCCCTGGAGTAGGACCAGGGGTCCTTACAATGCTTAAACGGGAAGTAGAGGAGTGGGGGAGGTCTACCCTCTGGTTCGCCTTCGGCAGCAACTGTGCAAGGTGGTGCAAGGTGGTGGAAGAGCTGTGGTGCAATGGGGTAGCTCTTGGGGAGGTCTGGTAGCTCTGGGGTGGTCTGAGATCACCTGAGAGGAGGCTAGAAGACTTAAGATAAGTGGAGCTGGGCTGGCGGAAGTGGAGCAGCATTTGGGCATGAGAATTTGGAGTTGGTTGAACTGTGGAGTAGGTGGGTTTATATAGAAGAGGAGGGAGGCCTTGGGGGTGTTTAGGGTATACCCACAGGCGTGGGGGACAAGCTCGAGGGAGGCCAGGTGGTCCAGGAGGGAGCTGGTACGCGATCTGTAGGTTTCAGGTAATGGCGGTAATCTAATTACCGACATTCCCCATCTAGGCAAAGTGGGTAATGGTGGTAATTGGATTACAGTCATTTAGGGATTTTGCTAAATTTGGACCCAACCCCCACACATGTGGGCTGAAAGCACTATTGCCACCCCCAAATGTACACCTCCTTATCCTTCAAGTAATTCTTCATCACTGGAGCTCATCTTATTGTCTAGCTCAAATAGAGTTAGGGTTGTATTCGAGCCTTGAAGCTGCTTACATTTGACATAGCTCGAGCTCGAATCAAACTCTAATGACCGGGCTCAAAGCTCGACTTGAGCTTGAACTGAGTTGAACTTGAGCCAAACTTGGCTTAACACTAGTATTATTGCAGGAAAAGGTAGAAATAAACTGATCTACCAGATGAGTTTTCAACATTGAATCAAAATCCCAACTTCAACAACTTATTTATCTTTCCATCATAAAGCCAAATATTGTATATGCTAATAGTGTGATTAGTCAGTTCATGCATTAACCTCGGAACCCTTATTATAAAGTTATTGAAGATATTTGGTTATTTGAAGACCATTCTAGGAAAAAGTATACTATTTTCTAATTATGGAAATCTTTGTTTAGAAGCTTATATTGTTGTTGACTGTCTGAAAATATTGATGATAGAATGTCTACTACAAGGTATTGTACATTTCTTGGAGGTACTCTCATAACTTGAAAAGTAAGAAGCAAAGTGTAGGGGCTAAATCTACTGTAAATGCCAAGTATAGGACAATGGCCTATGGTGTGGTTGAAAATCTTATTTCGTGATTTGTAAATTAAGCTAGATGTACCAATGAAATTGTTAATGTAACAACAAAGAAACTATGGACATCGCTCAAAATTTTATTCAGCATGATCATCCAAAACACATATAGATCGACAAACACTTCATCAAAAGGTAGACTATTTCTCAAAATTTATGTTTACTATTTGTTACATTCAAAAATCAGCATGTTGATATTCTCACTAAAGGTGTTTCTAAGACAACCTTAAAATCGATTCATAGCAAGTTGAGCATGATAGATATCTATGTAAAACTTCAGAGGGAGTGCTGAGATATATATTGATATTATGAGTGTAAATACACTATATCATGTCATTAAGTGCATTAGTGCAATATTCTTTCATAAGTAGTACAAATAATAGGAAGGGAAATCAGCTCCGAATCTTTCTGCATCTCTTCTTCTCCTATTCTTCATCTTTTCATCTAGAGTTTCTCTTTCTACTTTTACGTAATGTACGATGGTCTTTTATGTCTATGTAACTTAAGTTTTATAGTTCTTTTTATACAAATATTCCACATAATTGAAGAAGTGCAAAGCAAAAATGGAGTGTCTTCCATTGGAAGCCTAAGATCAAGCACTGCCACAACAAAACCATCTCAAATGTGAGATACATATAAAGTGATCATTGTCTCCCACCCTCAAAACTGGGCAAGACAATTTGGATATTATACACAATTTTAAAGAAACTTATAAAAGGTTTTTGTATCTGACAAGCAAGAAGGTAATGTAAGTTTTAACTTGTTGGTGTCTCATTCAAAGGACCACATATTACACAACATGAGTGTATGACACTGGCACCAAACCTTGTTACTCTTGCCTTCAAAGTAAGATTTTGAATAACAGTTTCAATTTGAATTTGCATAATGGGTTTAACGGATATCGTTAAGTAACGACGTAACGTAAAGGCTTCGGCAATTACAGTTAGAACATGTATTGCCCCGCAGTTTTGTATGTATATTATTTTTAAAACACAATGTAAAATTTATAAAAATTGTATATATTAAAAAAAAAAAAAATTTAAAATGCATGTTATGCATGAAAATACTAATGTATCAACACATAATGAGATAAAATATAAATGGATAACCCAAATAATCATAGATTCGTTTATTTAATTTCAAATTCATGAATCTATATGCATTAACTAATAAAAAAAAGATTGAAAAAGTGAGAAATCTTACCAAATTAAGAAGCCTTAAAATGATTTTTTTCTCAAAAGTGAGTTGCGAAGATTCAAATTGTTGATTCTTATAGTAGATCTTGTTCATGGTCCAAAACAAAAGATGGAATTATTATATTTTATTGAGAAAGGAAAAAGGTGAGAATTCTAAGAAGTTAGATAGAATGAGTTTCTAAAACTCATGGTATATAATATAATGCCAAACATTTTGTAACGGTCATTAAGTAACATAACATAGCTCGTATTGGTTTAGATATTTCAAATTCATGAATTTATAAGTTGCAAGATTCCTTCATGATCGGTTTCTTCTTCATTCTCAACAATATTCTTGATTGAGAAAAAATGATTCCCTCCGGATAGAAAGAGACTCCTTCCTATATGAGTAGTTCAGAACTATAGAGAGTTGTGGTTGGTTTTGACCAACAGAAAACCCATTGAACTGATGATCCGAAGGGGAGCTTGTTCTGCTGGGTGGCTAAAGGAAGGTATGTTCTAAAAGTATTAACATGCTCCCAGTTGAGATGTTTCCAAGACAATAACAGACAGGTTCATGAAGGCCTAGTTAGTTCTGGCCTACGGCTAGCTCCAGCTAAGCCATGTCCCTCGTCATCCTCGGCTTGCTTGATTCTGAAAGTGGTCTTACAAGAGCAGCAAGCCTGATAAAGACTATCAGAACCCGCGGAGCCATGTTGTCCTGACAAGCCTAATGCATTTAGTCTCTGCACTTGTGCTAATGGCATGTATTGAAGATGAAAGCAGCCTAGATAGTAACTCACTGCAGAAGTGAAGAACACACTTCTACGATTCCTCGATGTAAAAGGATTCATTGTTGTCCATAATAATAGCATCCATGCTGTGCACACCAAAGTTCTGTTCATGAATTTGCAAGATGCAAGATTCAAGATGGAAGAGAGTAATTGTCTGATTGAATTCTCTATCTCAGCCCTGGAGAGGAGGCCATTGCACAAATTAGTTCTCAGTAAAGAGCATTCTCTTTCCTCTTATAATAAAATAGTTCAGGTTTGGCTGCCAAGAACCCTTGAAATGTTGCATAATCACATGATGTCAGACTCATCTCAAAACCTGGGAAGCCCAACACAATAGCCTTGTAGAAGGTCAAAACCTCACATTCCACCAGCCCTATTGCTACAAGATTGTGAGTTGCATAAAAGGCGGTTATTTGTGAAGGGGAATGCTAGGCTCACCCTCCGACGAGCAGACACACCCCTCGAAATATTTCAATTGAAAATAACAATTTTCGTGTGCGCCCCCCCACCAAGAATATTTACATAAGGCGGCACAAACAGTCGCACATGAATGAGAGGGCAAATATGATCAGCCAAATGACAACCTAAAACTAACTTGAACAGTACTATGAATTAAAAGGTCAGAAACAAAGCAAGTCCAAATACACTACTCATGCCATAATTTATTTTCCTTCAAACACTTACTGGCGCTCAATCTGTATAGTTACATGGCTAATGTTATACTCCCTCCTAATATAATCTACCACCTTGTCTAGCACCATGTCTGCATCTGCTTCCGGCTTGCATTTGATATGACAAGCCAAAAGGACCTTACCAACAGTGATGGACCAAATGTGCAGCTCGTGAACTGCCACAACCTCATCCATCTCGCAGAGTCCCGTCTCGAGCTTCGTTGCATCAATCTCTCTCGGTGTGCTCTCCATTAGGACCCCCAGTATGTTCCGTAGCATCTTGATTGTTGTGCCCAACACAATCACCGAGAAGATGAGGGTGCATATCAGATCAATTATCTTCCACTCGGGTTTATACCATATGAGTCCACCTCCAATCATCACCCCAATACTTTGGATGGAATCCCCAAGTACATGAAGGTAAGCGCCTTGTACGTTGATGTTCCGTTGTTTCGTCTGTTTATGCCCGGATTCTGATTTACATTCATCTTCGGAATAATTATTGAGCAAATGCTCAGAAAGATCTTCTTGAGCGTGTTGGTGACCATCATCATGTTTGGAGTGTCCTCCGGGATGGGTGGTAATGGTTATCCCATGGTCGTGGGAATGAGCATGATCATGATTATGATCCCCATGGCTATGACCATGCTCGCCATGTTCATGATCATGCCCACCATGTCCATGATCATGACCCAACAAGAGAGCCATGATGACATTTACTACTAAACCAAAAGCAGCAACAAGAAACATTAGAAACCCCTTGACCTCACCTGTGTCATGGATGAGTCTAACAATGGCTTCATAAACTAGAATCCCAGCAAGGAGCCAAATCATCTGCATGGAAACCAGAGCACCAAGAATCTCAATCCTGAAGAAACCATAAGACTGACGTGGAGTAGCTTCCCATCCTGATGCCCACAACGAGAACAATGAGATGGCAAAAGATGCGACGTCTGACAGCAGATGGGCTGCATCAGTTAAGATTGCGAGACTGTTGGCTTTAATACCACCAACTACTTCTACACTCATGAAGATGACACAAAGTACAACTGCAATCAAAAGCTTGCGCATTGATGCAGATCGTTCTTTGGCATCCTTGGAGATGGTTCCAGCATCGGAGAATCCACATGCTGCTCCCCCACAAATCTTACTCACTCCTAGGCTCGTCTCTCCAACTAGAACGTCTCCACTTATTTCAATGATCTTCCCATGTTGGGGATTTTGTACTTCCATCTGAAAGTACATGAAAACAGCATACAGATTAATAATCATAAACATAGATTCTGACTCATGCGTTTATGCATCAGATATCAGACCAACTTTACTGTCATAGATCAATAAAATATAAAGATTATAGTATCATCTTTTAGCTATTGAACAAATGTATCACTGGAAGACATCGGGAACACATGCACTTTGATTTCAAAGACAAGCTTGTGACAGTAATACTCTGTAGAAAAATAACTCCAAATAGGAAAAAAATAACAAAGATTGGCATACAGATTTGTGAGGCACAACAAGGTGCCTACGTTCACGACCGCAGAGAGATCCTTTCACTAGTTTCCTATGAAAGTTGGCTAACAATTTTCTCTGCTCTCCTTTTCCTAACCATAACATAGTTATATATCCAATACAATGACGTAAAATTATGAAATTGACATTCACTTAACCACGGAGTAATACTATAGAACGCTGCACAGTGTGGTGTTTGTTCCCTCTACTTTTTTTGGTTGGCATCAAAGGTCAGGACATATCTCCAGCCCAAGACTTGGATTCTAGAGTATGGAGTAATAATATACTAGACCTATCGTTCTAGTTTATAACATAAACAAGAACAGTTCCATTCCAGTGCTAGAATGGGGTAGCAAAGGGAATAACTGAACATAGAATGAGAATTCTACAAAATAGTGAGGGTCTTTAAATAATTTAACAAAAATTAAAACCTCTTAACAAATTTCTCAATCATTAAATTGTAATTTATGACAATAGGTTCTAACAGAATAACAGTAACACGCACAAGTTAACAGCTCAAAAGCCACAAGATAAAACCAAAAGCTTGAAACTCAAGGTTTCTGGTCAAAGTTGTTTCAATTTCAAATAGAATCTGTAGCTACTGCTATCCAGGCACTACAAAACTGCAATCAGAATCTCAAATCCAAAATAGGAACTCGTCATTTAAGAAATCCATGGTTCAACTGTCTTTAGCTAACTTCACTCTCCACAGGTATGGTTAAAAAATCATACAAGAAATTTTTTCAGGAAACCTTGCAAGATTCTTGCAAATAAAGGAAACACCTAAGTCGCTACCAGCCTCATCACATGTGGGCTCTATCACCAAAAATACATTTAAAATGTGTATTTAACTTTTTGGGGGTCGTTGTTTTAAACGGCGTACTTATGTCGTATTAAGTTAAAACGGTGATACCCGAATAAAACTCATATTAAACATTTTTCCGTATTAAACTCCTATAATACAAATATAAAAACATTGTTTTTAAAGTTTTATAGGGTTGCCATTTGAAACGACAACCCATTATTTTTATCCTTTACATATTGAAATTTAATTTTGTAGGGTAACTCTCTCATCCTTATTTACCTATTTGAATCTTATAATAGGGTTTGCATAAAGGGTTTATTTTTACAAAGATATTATTGAATTTTATATCATGTTTTGAACTTTGAAGCATAGTTACCATATCAATGAGCGAAAGCGAGAAGCGGGAAGCAAGGCTAAAATATCTTAGGAAACAAGAAGCAAAAAATCAGATGGGGGGGAGCTCTGTTGTTTAGTGTACTTTTTTTTATCAGTAAAGATAAATATATATTGAATCAATGAAAGCATAATACACAACGAAAGAAGGTTTATTAAGGATATTAACCAAAAGCAAGAAACTATAAAACTAACATAAAAGGGAAAAAAGGAACTGAAAAGGCTATCTAGCAACAATCATAACCCGGTGAAACCCTCCTCAAAAATTTACCAAGGGCAGAGGAGTTATCGCACAACAGAGGCAATCCAATCCTCGGAAGAGCTTAAGCGCTCAAAACACATCTGTTACACTCCGTCCAAAAAGCTCAACCAATAACACCTGGTAACATAGCCCATCGTACTACTGAAGAAGGTGCTTCCATCTGAATTAGTGTTTTAAGAACCAATCGAACCGGACGGTTGAACCAATAAAGGAGCCACGGCTACAGTTCTCAAGACCTCCATAACAGGCTATATTTAAAAATCGGCTTAAAATGACACAACCGGAAGAATCGGCCGGTTAAATTGGAAACCGCCAGAACCGGTAACCGCTTCTAATAACCGGTTGGTGCTTTTCAATCTGCCTTTCCAGCCAAAATAAATGAGCACGACAACCTCATTCAGCTCCTTCACTGACCATTTGAGCCTCTCCTTGATATTTTCTTATTCAAAGACTGGTAATTGCGAGGGGTAAGTGCCTTTCATGGTTTATCTATTATCAAAAGAGGCGACAACTAGGGGGTGGTCATTATGGTATCGCTCACCCACACATAGCGAAGAGTTTCTCCATGGGATAATGTGACATGGGGACAGGAACGGAAAGAAGAACATAACTTCAAAAGCCATGGTGATTTCTCAAAGAGAGAGAGAGAGAGAGAGTTGTCTTCGATAGATGGTTAATGGTATAGTCAGTAAGACGTCAGCCAGACTCTAACCCGTAAAGGAGGGAAGAAGAAAGCTACTTTGTTATGAAACCACAATAAAATGAAACAAAAAATTGTCATAACTTTTTTGTATGGGAATGCTAACCCAATTTCTTTCTTCCTCACTCCTTATAATACCAACACATGTCCATTTTGGGTTGTAAATGTATTTACATTCAAACTTGCTCCTTTACGATTGTTAATGGTTGAACGGTCAAACTGGGACCGGGAACCCAAACGGTCCAACCTGGTCCGGTTATTAAACCATTGATCTGAATCGACAACCACCTAGATAAGGAATCCTAAAAGGACAGAGGATAGATCCAATTAATCCCCAAATGGAAGAACTTACTCTAAATAGCCGAAGCAAAGGGACTATATCAACAATTAGTAGATGGTCCACAGACTCCTTACTATGGCATAAAAAAAACTGATTAGCTAGCCTCCACCCTCTATTGGGAGGTTGAGGATTACTGTCATTTGTTAGAGCGGCTAAGCTCAGACCAAGTCTACCCCCTTCCTAGAGATACGCGTTTGTGGTCTAAAGACAACAAATGCAAGTTTTCAGTGAGATCTTTCTATCAATCTTTGCATATAGCCTCCAATTTACCTTTCCCTTACAAGACTGTGTTGAATCCCAATCTTTCATCAAGTACTTTCTTTATGCGGATGGCAATGTGAGACAAGATCCTCACTTGTGTTTATTTAAAGAATAGAGGGTGGAGGTTGGCAAACCATTATTTTTGTGCCTCCAAGTGGACGAAATTGAGGATCATCTATTGTTGCATTGCTTTTTTGTTATATAGATCTGGTGCCACTTCATGTCCCCTCCTTGAGATCGTTTCGATTATGTACAAACCATCATATATAGGTTCAGAATTCCTAAAAGCATCATCTCGGATAATGGACAACCTTTTCAAAACACTCCGATACACAAGCTAGATGTCAGATTTGGTACTCAAGCAAACATTCCACCCGGTACTATGCCGCTACAAATATTCACGCTGAAGCCTTCAATAAGACTGTGCAAATCCTAAAAATTGGAGAAAAGGAAAGCGAGATTGGCACGAATGCCTACCCAAAGTACTTTGGGCATATAGAACCACATACAAAACTTAGATTTAGGCCGCACCATACTCTCTAGTGACAATACAGTAGTCCCCCCACAAATGAAGACCCTACTAAGTTTCATCTCGCAGAGCTTGATACTCTTGATGAATGTCGACTCCAAGCTCAACATAGTCTAGAAATGTACTAACAATGGTTGGCCAACCTTCAACAAAAGAGTTAGACTCCGGTCTTTCAAAAAGGAGGATTTGGCCATAACGATCAGGACTTCAATCATCGTTACACTAAAGATAAAGGGAAAGCTGGAACCAAAATAGGAAGGACTCTACATTGTCAACAAAGTACTCAAATGGAGCATACATGTTGACCACAATGGACGGAGAGCATATCATCCCTCCATTAATGGAGTAGTTTTGGCATTTTAGTATATGTCACTTATTAGTTGCAATAGTGCAATTATGAATAACTTCACAAATTTTAAAAATATAGGATTATGCCACACCCAAGTTGCGAGTGTTGCATGTCCCATCTTCTCTCTTTTTTTCTCTCCTCTCTTCTATTTTTCTTCCACCTCTTCTCCAATTATTAACCCTAATTTCATATATTTTAAAAGTTAAATCCTAAACCCAGAACAAAACCCTTTCTCAAATTTAAATGGGGGAGAGAAGGCCAAGTAAATCATCCATATAAATTAAACAGATTGTTCAGCAAAGACCAGCTCCAAATTAGATAAGCAAAGCCACAATAACTTTCTCAAATTTAAAATCAGTACCGAGAATATGGTCCATAAAGATTAAATATACAAATGGCTAAATATTGCATCGCAAAAAAGTTGAATCTAGCCAAAAAAAAAGTGAAAAACATAATCAGAAGATGCATAATAAATTTTTCATAGAGAATAAGCAAGCATGAGGGAATGAATTTCTCTTCAAAGACAAAGAAAGTCTACAAATTTAGAATATTGTTATTATGCTGGAAGGAAAAATATTATGAACCAGAATGCAATATATCTGATTCTAGGTTTGTAACATCAAAAGAAGAAGTTGAATCATATTACTGTTCATATAGATCAAATTAACTAGATCTGGAACTAACTAAGGCAAGAATTTGAAGACCATAAGAAGTATACTCCTCAAAGATCCATCACAGAAGTTCAATGATGTATCCATTAATCCAAAGATCCTTCAAACACGCCATGCTAAAAACAGAACAACAGAGACCATAATCTATCCAAACCCTAGAAAACAAATCAAGCACTCATCAACATACAGATAATGTTCATCACCAGATACCAATACAATGAATCATAGAAAGCTATGGAATCACGGGAAAGCAATTGAAGATAAACCAAATATACCTTTTTTCTTTGTAAAATTGAAGCAGAGAAAAAGTGAAGGGAAGGGCGTGTTTTTTTATATACGATTGAAGATTGGAGCAAAATTCAGATTCTGCATTTCTTTTATTTTTTAAAATAAAAGTCTCGCGGCCTTTACCATGCTTTTAGATTTTGTCGTCTTCTAGGGTTTTGGCTTTGCTCGGCCAACAGAGTTCTTAAATATCAAGTTACTCACATTACATTCTTACCCTTATGAAGTCTTTAGGTAACTTCTTTAGCCAGCGAGGGGTGGACACGTGTCCAGTTGAGAGTGATTTTAGGTATCAAATAATCAAGACGTCTCTCGTCTTTCCTCTCTATCCATAAACGTACGTCTCTTTCAAATGCCTCTTTGAGTAGGGTGTCAAAACAGCCCTTGTCGAAGTCATATGACCCATCCAAGCCGGCCAAAGTCATGTCTTTTTCTGTCAAAGTCATTTGCTGAAAATTTGATTTAATATATTTAAGTTACACAACCAAATAATGTAAGAAATCGAAGTTTCACTTAGAAAGAAAGTTATTTACTATCTTTTATCCTTCTCGTATTGATTATTTTGGTATTTTTAGTTTTTTTTTTTTTTAATTTATTAAATATCTTAATTTATATAATTCTCTATCTCTTGGTTAGACATTATTCATAGCGTGTTTAGAGAACCTCATAATGTGAATATATTTTATACGTTGATAGTAATAACTGTAGTTTAACAATTTTGGAATAACATGTCAAATCTATGAAATTCAAGACTAAAGCTATTTTCATGTAACAATTAGTCAAGCGTCCATAACAAAAAAAAAAAATATGGTCTTTCTTCCGGCCCTTGAAGGGTTAGGGCCCTACTCTTGTAGGGAATGGTAAGGTTAGGGTTGACCTTTGACAACCTTATTTTTGAGTATTCTCTTTCGAGCAATAGTCCCCTTGTCGGCCGAGGAGGGGACTATTCCTCCTCGCTCTCACATAGCCAACTCTTCAACTCCCATTAACTCGGGTTGGTTTTTTTTAACTGTTTAGTTAATTTTTATTTTTCTAAACCAATGGTAGATGGGTGAACCCTAAGGGTGGATGAATCTTAACCACAATTAAATTGGATTAGAAAGGGGACACATGGCATGCAAATTGGAGCTGAGACGCCCCTCCTCAAGCCATTGATCAAGGAGGTGATTATTTTCCTCCTCTTTCTCCCTCTCTTCTTAGAGCATCTCCAACGCATAGTTAAATCGTAGTGTCAAAGGTAAAATAAAGCTTTGAGCTAAAGTTAACACTCTAGTACATAGTTAAAATCGGTGGCATTAAGTGCATCTCCAATGGTAAAATCATTTTTTCCAGCGCCAAAGTCAATTTTTGGTACTGCAACAATGTCAAAATACTATAATTTAACATCAATGCTCCAATGGTATAAAATCCATTGAGTTTTTGCAAAATAGTCAATTGGTCAAACACCACAATGATATTAAATGGCTTTTGTCATTTCTCATGCCATATTTGGTGTGAGAAATGTCAAAATTCATTTAATGTCATTGTGATGTTTGACCAATTAATCTTTTTTTTAACGCTTTTGCCATTATTCCAAAAAAATGGCATATTAAGTGTAACATTGTTAAAAAATGACTTTTGCATTAATGGAGCGTCGGTGCTAAATTATAATATTTTGACACTATTGCAATGCCAAAAAATGACTTTGGCACTGAAAAAAATGACTTTATCACTGGAGATGCTCTTAAAACGGCACAACCCTCACTTCACCTCCTCTCACAATGGACGAGTAGTTTAGGGGTGGTTATTGAACAATGGTACTCCTGAACAGCTCGGGCTCGACTCGTTAAAAGCTCAAGCCCGTTTGTTTAATTAGTTTACCAAGCCGAGCTTGAACGTAATTTTAAGCTCGTTTAAGTTAACGAGCCGAGTTTGATCACCCTCTTACTTGGCTCGACAAAAGCTCAACTCGATTAGGGTTAACTATGATAAAAATAGTTATTAGAGAAGTTAACTATTAATGCTCTCACTATATCAGCTCACTCTCCCTCAACACTTATGTTCTTAACCGATGTGGGACTAAGTCTTGTGTGGTTTTTTTTAAATCTAATCTAGTGTGAAGTGTGTTGCATCATGCGTGAGTATTTGGTGTTTCCTTTCCAAAATTTAGTCATACATTGGATAACTTTGAAAACTCTCGAGACGATTGGCCTATAAAGAGGTATTGAGAGAGAGATGAAAGAAAAAAAAATGAGTTGGACTGAGCCTGATGCTCCTCATCTCGAATTGAGCTCGATTTAACAAGCCGAGCCTGAACCACCTTTTAAAGCTTGAGTCGAGTTCGAGTTGAGCTTGAGTGTAGGCATAGTGTAACGAGCTGAGCTTGACCACACCTCTACTCGGTTTGGCTAGGCTCGATTACACCCCTAGGACGACATATCACTCACCTGTTTTTTTGTATCTTTATTTTATTTATAAAAGAATAATGCTAGCATCATTTTCTTCTGAATGGAGAGAGTGTTAGTGGAAACTTTCTCTTAATGGAAGTAATGGAAGACTGAATTTGAAAGAATGTGTAGCTAGCATTGCCCTTTATAAAATGAATGGTACTCCCAGATGCATTAAATGTATTATGTATTTGAAGGGTTGACACTTATTGCCACCTTCTTGCATCTAAGGAAGCCTGCGATTGTATTTCAAATCCTAAGATTATAATTCAAATACTTAAGATTAAGATTAGATTTGACTTAGCTTATTTTATTATTTTCTAAGGTCACATTAATTCTAATCTTCATTTTAATTAAATAGTTAAGATTTGTTAGTATATTTAGTAATATACTTGGGAGTACAGTATTCATAGATTGACTCGGTTCTAATACTAACTTTTTGAATTTTTTTAAAATAAATTTAGGACGCTGCTAAAGGCACACCAATAATTACTTATATACACCAAACTCAAAAAAAATATTTGTTTACTAGTATACACACCAAAAAAATTGGATAAAACGACAGATTTGTCCTCTTCATCTTCCTCTTGTATTCGATTGAGGATATCGGCAAACATCCATGTTTGCTTTTGCTATGTCAGCTTCTCCTTGTTTTTGCACTCAAATCACAACCCCCCCAATAGCACTTGCAGTCCCTCACTGCTACTCCATTTCTAGTAAAATCAAACTCATGGAAAAATTAAATTAAAAATAGCAAATAAATACTTCTTTTTCTCTAATTCCAATATCTTCCCCATATCTCAGACAATTTGATTTTTTGCAATTGATGTGGTATGTATTATGTGGTCTGATCAACCAACGTGTTTCTGATTGGTTAGTTTTTTTTTTGTTCCGGGTACTTTTTCAAGTGGGCTCTGAGAATTCTATTCGGTTTCTTTGGACAATCTCATCTCTATGTCTTAGTTGATAGTTGATACACATTGTTTGTTTTCTTCAAATCAAGAAATATTGCAGTTATATGTATTAATTAATATAAATCAGTATCCTTTTCCATTTGGCTTATTTTCTCTGTATATAATTATTGGTGTAATTGGGTTAAATCCCTGTACATATAGCCACTTAGCAAATACAGACAGATGATAATTAAGCAATTTATTATTTATTAATTAAGGTAGAGAATCGCTTTATTGAGAGGCGCTACAATTGATTTTTTGTTAAAGATAGTCGAAGCCTCCCATGTGCAAGAGATGTGGCAGCTCTATCTCTAGGATACAACTCAGCTCGGATTCTCTCTGGTCTTCCCAACGAGTTTGCACTACTAGGTAAAAGACGAGGTACTAAACTTCCTTTAGGATGCCCTTTAAAATTAAATATATACTTATACATATCCATTTAATTTGGGTTTGCCAATTATCTAATTGTCCTACAGTCCCATCAGATTTATAGTAGAGATTATCTAATTAATTAGGCAATTTCCAAAATTACTATTTTACCCCTTAGGGTTTAAGGGTCTGTTTGGTTATAGGGTTAGGTCTACTCTAGTTTGGTCTAATCTTGGTTTAACCTATTCTAATTTAGGTCTGCACCTATTCTGTTTGGTTACAGATTCTGGTTCTATCCAAAATCAATTCTGCACAGAATCCGATTCTCGTTTGGCTAGAATCAATTATGTCCTAGGTCCTATTTGGTTACAGGTTTTTAAGTTAATTCATTTTAACTTAATCCTAAACTGTTTGGTCACAAGATTATGGTTAATCCAATTTAATCATGTTCCAAATGCTATTTTGGTACAAGTTCAGGCTTATCCAGATTAATCAATTCCACAAGATACCCTTAATTGGGTCCATCATGTAGATATGGTAGGATCATCCAAAATTGGATGGTCACCAAAATGGTTCTGTCCATGTAGGACAGATCCACTGTTCTACTCGATCTGGAATCCCAGATCGGGCAAACGAACAGTATGGACAGTTGAGAAGCCCAAAGGCATTCTACAACCTCATCAGGAGCTGGACAAGAGTCCATTTCTTGGTATACATGGATTTTGATTGATCCGGATAGCTTGCTGGGTCTAGTTTTGGGTCTCTGGATTATGGGTCAAGGTCACCATCTTCTCCATTAAGCTCAAGGTCCACCATTAACGGAGATCTCCAGGTTAGGGTTCACCTAAGAGGTCTCTGGTACGGAGTCATCCTGATGGACCATGGCTGATTTGGAGTAGACTGGACCATGGTGCACCTACTCTGGTCTGGTGGCTCACTGGTCTCCTTCTTGGCTCACTGGACTAGGTCCACGGATTTGGTCTGGTCTGAGTTCCAAATGAACCCAGAACCTCTCCAAGGCCCTCTATTTATAGAGGACGAAGGTTCCCTTGCATGTGCATGGGCTCAACCACCTGGCTAGGCCCTTCCTGCCCCAGGCAGGCCATGCCAAAGCCACATGGCACACAGGATCAGGCCTTGGTCAGAGCATCCGTGCGTGTGCGTGTGCACTCGCGCACCCAAGATATTGTCTAAAGGAGTTGGTGGGTAATAGTTTACACCACATGCTTGGTTGTTGAAAACTAAGTAAACAAGTGGGTAATTACACCATTTAGATTTTCTCTACTTTTTCGATGTGTGACTAAAGAACTAGGGAAAATGTACTAAAAGTGTATTTTATCTCTTTCAAGAGATCAAACACCCAACTTAAACAAAGATTAAATTAATGGGAGGTTTTAGCCCATGATTAAAATCAAAACCCCGGATCCTAATGATCCATTTTTTTTTATTAATTTAAAACAAATTTTTAATCAAAATCAACAATCCCCAACTTGAATTAAAATTAGTAAAGTAATTAAGAATTAAGTAAAAAAATTTCGAGCATCCAAGAATATCCTGTGCATAGATGTAGGTGTCTTTCGACTTGAACCTACAGTTAGTGCAAACAAATCAAGAAAGGCCAGAAAACCCAGTGGACTATGCCTTAAACTGCAGAACTTGTATTGATCAATTGGATTCGTCACACACACAATCCTTTCAGAAGATATGTGTACTCATTCAGCTTAGCACTTTAACATCCATACTTTACCCTGGTCTTACTGAGAGTTCTAGAGATTTAGCCAGAATCTCATAAAAGGTGACAAACCTCCGACACTCAGAAAGGTGAGTCTATCAAGAGTGCTTCTGCAACACTCCAACCTATTACAGACCTATAGTTACTCATTAAGAGAATCCATTTAAATTCTCAACCTTATTGCAGATTTATCTATAGATCTACTGTTTATAGACTTGCACTATTAACATCATCTTTTGGAAGGGACACAACTTGAATTGGCATTTCATTTATAATACATTTGCAGTTTCTTACAAGGTATGTTATTCCCATTGAACCTGAGAGACTCATCAGGTTGGGTTTCCACCTAGTTCAACTAGTTTCAGTCTCATTCCTCTTGATGTTTTCATCACAAGGTCCATGCCAAGGCCCTTAGACAAGGGGTCAACCAAATTCTCTTTGAAATTCACATACTAGATTGCAATTTTGTCATCAGCAATCAGACCCCTAACATGGTTATGCTTCAGGTGGATCTGTCTGGACTTACCATTGTAGTTCTCACTGTATGCTTTGAGCATAACCACCTGATTATCACAGTAGATTGTGACTACTGGCATGGGTGTCTCCCAAATTGGCACATCAACCAGAATACTCTTGAGTCATTCAGCTTCTTCTCCAGCTGACGAAAGTACAATGAACTTTGATTCTATGGTGGATTGAGTTATGTAAGTTTGCTTCTTAGACTTCCAGGAGATGACTCCTTCTCCCATCGAGAAGATCCATGCAGTGACCAACTTTGATTCTTCTGGACATGAATTTCATGTCACATCACTAAATCCTTCAAGCATGGCGGGTGACCTTCCATAGTGCAGAGCATAGAACAATGTACCCTTCAGGTACCTCAGAATTCTTATAAAAGCTACCCAGTGCAATCAACCAAGGTTACTGGTATATCTGCATAGCATCCCCATTGCTTGGGCTATATCCGGCCTAGTGCAATGCATTGCATACATTAGACTGCCCGATTATCTACGAGTATTCCAGTTGAGAAACACCTCTACCTTCATTCTTTGTTAGTTTAATACTTGAATCAACTGGTGTAGGAGCCGGAGTACAATCAAACTGATTGAACCTCCTGAGAATCTTCTCAATGTAGCTTGACTGAGAAAGTGCAATTCTTTCACTGCTCCTAATAATCTTGATTCTAAGTATAATGTTTGCTTCGCCCATATCATTCATATCAAAGTTAGACAACATGAATTCCTTTGTGTTAGGAACACTTAGATCATCAGTTTTGAATATGAGCATGTCGTCAACATATAAGCAAATTATCACCTGAGAGTACTCTCTGAATTTGCTATATACACAGATATCACCACTGTTGACTTGATACCCATCAGCTAGAAGGACACTTTTGAATTTATCATGCCATTGTTTTGGAACTTACTTTAATCCATACAATGACTTCAGAAGTTTGCAGACTTTCTTCTCGTTCTTTGGCAGAACATATCCTTCAGGCTGATGCATGTATATTTCTTTTTCAAGATCACCATTCAGGAATACAGTTTTGACGTCCATCTGATGAATGATCAGATCCTTGATTGAGGCCAACGCAATCAACATCCTAATGGTGGTTAATCTAGCCACAGGGGCATAGGTGTTAAAATAGAAACTCATTCGTTGTCCGAAGTCCTTCGCAACCAGTCTAGCCTTGAACTTTTCTATGAACCCGTCTTGTTTCAATTTCTTCATGAAGATCCACTTGCACCCTACTATCTTGTTTCCTGGAGGTAGATCTACCAGGATCCAAGTGTTGTTGGAGTTGATGGAGTGCATCTCATCATCTATTACTTCTTTCCAAAGATCTGCGTCTTTAGACATCATTACTTCAGTATAGCTTGTTGGGTCTTTCTTGATCAAACAAACATACTTAGGGCCAAAATCTTTTGAAATTCTTGGTCGAGTACTTTGTCTTGGTTCAGAAGGAATTGGGTCTTCAGGTTCTTTCTGCTTGGAACTGGATTCCGGTTGGTCCCCCACTACTTCTTGACTTCTCTTGTATGGGAATACATTTTCAAATAATTCAGCACCAATAGCTTCCACAACTGAATGTGGTGTTGAATTTTTCAGATTTAGAAACTTGTATGCTTTTGCTTGACATTGAGTAGCTAATGAAGACGCAGTCAGCACCTCTTGTTCCTACCTTGGGGTTATTCAAGTTAGGCAATCTTACTTGGGATAGACAACCTCAAACCCTAAGGTACTGCAAATTGAGTTTTCTTCCTTTCCACAATTCATATGGAATTGATTTTACTTTCCGTTGAGGAACTCTGTTGAGAATGTGACAGGCTGATAAAAGTGCTTCAGCTTTACCCCAAAGATTTGGTGGAGCATCGGAGCTGGTTAACATGGTATTAACCATTTCTGTTAGAGATCTGTTTTTCCTTTCTGCAATGTCATTTTACTATGGTGTGTACGGTGCAGTTGTTTCGTGACGGATCCCGTTATCTTCACAAAACTTATTGAACTCTGAATCAAGATATTCTCTTTCTCTGCCAGTTCTAAGTATCTTGATTCTGGCTTCCTGAAAATTCTCAACTTCTGACTTGAATACTTTGAATTTCTCAAATGCTTCGTCTTTAGTTCAGATAAGGAAAACATGCGTGTATCGAGAGGCATCGTCTATAAAGGTGATAAAATATATTTTCCCTCTTCTTGATTGTACTCTAGTCATTTCACATATGTCACCGTGAATAAGCTCGAGTAGCTTCGATTCTCTCTCTACACCCTTGAATGGAGGTCTCACAATTTTACACTTGCTGCAGGCAATACATTTTTCATGCTTATCACTGAATGCGTTAACATTTAATCCTTGATTGGTCATAGATTTTATTTTTTTAATTAATATGACCTAGTTTACCATGCCATAAATCAAAGGACTCAATGATATAAGCAGAAATAACTGGAGTTTCATTCATAATGTTGAACTTGAACATTCCCGCTATAAGATATCCCTTTCCAATAAATATTCCATTTTTGGTTACAACGACTTGGTTGGACTCAAAAACTAGCTTGTATCCGAGCTTGCAGATTAATGCTACCAAGACAAGGTTCTTTCAAATATCAGGTACGTGTAGGATGTCCTTCAGCTCAATAACGTTCCCGGAGGTTAACTTCAGCTTCACCACTCCCTTTCCTGCGACCTTTGAAGATGAAGAGTTACCCATAAACATGTTCATTCCTTCCCCCACTAGTTCGTAGAAATTGAACATGTTCTTGTAGCTGCAGACGTGACGGGTGGCTCTAGTGTCAATCCACCACTCAACCTCATCGCTAATCATGTTGGCTTCAGTCACGACTGCGACCATGTTGACATTGTTTTTCTTCTCAAACTTTCTCTTCTTCTGAAAACTTCTACTCTTGTTAACCTTGCAGCTCTTGGCATAGTGTCCCATCTTACTGTAATAGTAACACTCCACATCCTTCTTGAAGTTATTGTTGTTGTTGTTTTTCTGCTATGGACCCTTCTTCTATCCAAACTTCTCTGTCCTTTTGAATTCTTTCTTCCTTAGTTGAAACTTCTTTGATTGATTTGAATCAACCATATGGGCCTTAGCAGTCGGCGTCTCCTTCTTGTCACACTTCCTGCTTTCTTCCTCTATCCTGACATGGTGCAACAGGGTTTCAAGATTCTAGTAATCTTTTTTGTGCATCAGCATAAAGCGATACTCCTTCCAGGTTGAAGGAAGCTTAGAGATGATAACATTGACATGGAAGGTTTCATCCAGAACCATTCCAGCCGAGGTAACTGCATCTGCTATCTTTTGTAGCTCTTGAAATTGTTCCATGATCGTCTTGCCATCAACCATCTTAAATTTCAAGTAGTTTGCAATATGGAATTTCTTTGTTCCAGATTCATCTACTAGGTAGACTAGTCTCAATACCCCCCACAAGTCTCTAGCTTGCTTGGTCATTTTTTAGTGTTGTTTATATAGATGGTCCGACAGTGAGTTGAGGATGTGATTCTGGGCTGTATCATCATCATCAATCCACTTTTGTACTTGACAGTTTGCATAATCTACATCCAATTCAGATACTTCAGGACCTTCTGGAATTTTCGGACACTCCTCCTTTAGGACATAATCAACTTTTGATTGCTTCAAGAAAAACTTCATCCTCTGCTCCCAGCGGTAGAAGCTCTTTCCATCAAATCGGGGCATCGACTCCATCTGGTTCAGTCCATGCATTTGCAAAGCTGCCATGGAGATAGAATATATCTTCAAATTATTGGTGTAATTGGGCTAAATCCCTGCACATATAGCCACTTAGCAAATATAGACAGATGATAATTAAGCAATTTATTATTTATTAATTAAGGTAGAGAATCGCTTCACTGAGAGGCGCTACAATTGAGTCTTTCTTGAAAATAATCGAAGCCTTCCATGTGCAAGGGATGTGACAGCTCTATCTCTGGGAGAAAACTCAGCTCGGATTCTCTCCGGTCTTCCCAACGAGTTTGCACTACTGGGTAGAAGATGAGGTACTAGACTTCCTTTACGATGCCCTTTAAATTTAATATATACTTATATATATCCATTTAATTTGGGTTTGCCAATTATACAATTGTCCTAAAGTCCCATCGGATTTACAGTAAGAGATTATCTAATTAATTAGACAATTTCCAAAAATTATCATTTTACCCCTTAGGGTTTAAGTGTCTGTTTGGTTATAGGGTTAGGTTTACTTTGGTTTGGTCTAATCATGGTTTAACCTATTCTAGTTTAGGTCTGCACCTATTCTGTTTGGTTACAAATTCTAGTTCTGTCCAGAATCAATTCTGCACAGAATCTAATTCTCGTTTGACCAAAATTAATTCTGTACTAGGTTCTGTTTGGTTACAGGTTTTAAGTTAATTCATTTTAACTTAAAACTAATCTGTTTGGTCATAAGATTATGGTTAATCCGATTTTATCATGTTTTAGATTCTATTTGGGGTACAAGTTTAGGCTTGTCCAGATTAACTCATTTCTCAAGATACCCCTGATTGGGTCCATCATGTGGATATTGTAGGATCACTCGAAATCGGATGATCACCAAGATGGTTCTATCCATGTAGGACAGATCCATTGTTCTACTCGATCTGGAATCCTAGATCGGACAACTGAACAGTATGGATGATTGAGAAGCCCGAAGGCATTCTGCAAGTTCATCAAGAGTTGGACAACAGTCCATTTCCTGGTATTCATGGATCTGGATCGATCCGGATAGCCTACTCGGTTTGGTTCTGGGCTTCTAGATTATATGTGAAGGTCACCATCTTCTCCATTGAGCTCAAGGTCCACCATTAATAGAGATCTCTAGGTTAGGGTCCTCCTAAAAGGTCCCTGGTACGGAGTCATCCTGATGGACCATGGCTAACTCGGAGTAGAATGGACCAGGGTGCACCTACTCTGGTCTGGTGGCTCACTGGTCTCCTTCTTGGCTCACTGGACTGGGTCCACAGATCTGGTCTGGTTTGAGTTCCAACAGAACCCAGAACCTCTCCAAGGCCCTCTATTTATAGAGGACCAAGGTCCCCTTGCATGTGCATGGGCTCAGCCACCTGGCTAGGTTCTTCCTGCCCCAGGCAGGCCATGCCAAGGCCACATGGCACACAGGGTCAGGCCTTGGTCAGAGCATCCCATCATGGGCTTGTACCTACTAATCCAGGCACACATTGTCTGGTCCACCTGACAGACCTTATTAGTTCAACGGTCCTGATTCGGTCAAAATAAATAGCGACCTAAGCGATGATGCGCACTTGCAAAGTGCGCCTCATAGCGCCCAAAGCCCTATACCCGCACCGCACTCGCAGCCTCATAGCGCCCAAAGCCCTATGCCCACACCCCGTGCCCGTGCGTGTGCGTGTGCGCTCGCTACGAGCGCAGCTCGCGCACCTAAGATATTGTCGAAAGGAGTTGGTGGGCAATAGTCTACACCACATGCTTGGTTGTTGACAACTAAGCAAATAAGAGGGTAATTAAACCCTTTAGGTTTTTTCTACTTTTCCGATGTGGGACTAAAGAACTAAGGGAAATGCACTAAGAGTGTGTTTTCTCTATTTCAAGAGATTAAACACTTAATTTATACCAAGATTAAATTAATGAGGGGTTTTAGTCCATGATTAAAATCAAAACCCTGAATCCTAATGATCCGATTTTTTATTAATTTAAAACAAATTTTAAATGAAAATCAACAATAATTATATATATTGCTTCCTTTTATGGTTCAGGTTGTCGAGGTTGGAGAGTTTGTTCTAGTGGAAACCTCAAATGGGATTATGTTTGATCAACTTAGTGTGTGAGGCAAGGAGAATCAACTCTGGTTCCTCCTGTAGAGGAGACACGTAGGGTTCTATACTTCCTTTCGAACCTTGACCAGAACATTGTAGTAATAGCAAAAGCCCCATCCAGTTCATACTATTTACTACTTCAAGTCAGATGATAAAGGGAATGAGAGAGTTGGGGAGTTCATGTGGTTTGATTCAAACTTCTTCTCCGTATCTAGATCCGACAAGCAGGCTTCAATGTCGCCGGAAATTCTGGTTTCTACGATGGATAACCAGAGCTTTCTGTCTTCTTTAAAGATGATGAGAAGAAGATAAGGGCATCGTTGTCCTTTTCTTTTTTCCTTTTCGTGTGCATATTAGTAAATATTGAGTTTGGTGTATATCGGCAAATCTTGAGGTGCGCGTAGCACCACCCTAAATTTACTCCATACGTTCAGATATTTAAGCATACCGTCTCAATTTCTGAGGCTTGGAAAATATATGTCTGCCCTATGGCTTATCATATGCATTCCAAACGTTTTACCTTATTTTCCAATATATATATATATACACACACTAAGTGGGTGGCATGTGTCATGCACGTGAGAGAGGGGCAGGGGAGAGAGATTGGGAAGAGGGATCCTAATGAGGACATTTTTGAGAAAAAATTAAGGAATATTTAGGTATAGAAACTTAAGGAACATTTTAGATAAAAAAAATTTGTGAGAGACACTTTGGTTATAGAAATATGACATAGGAACATTTTGAAAACCAAAAATCTTTAATGTTATTTTGGGTATAACAAAGAAAGGGGGCAAGTGGGGCCTTGGCAAGATGTTCTTTCAGAACATTTTTCCCAAGAGAACGATGAGTCAGGTTACACCAGTGAGGTCACCATGTGTCCCTTTTAACATTCCTTAAATGTAGTTAAGATTCACCCCTACTCCTAGGGTTTACCCACTTATCCTTGGTTTTTAGAAGAAAAAAATATGAAAAATATTAACTCTAGGAGTTAGTGAATTTTAACCAGGGTTTAAAAAAATTAATATTTTTTTTCTAAAAACCAAGAATAAGTGGGTGAATCCTAGGGGTGAGTGGATCTTAACCACAATTGGAATTGAGGTTTCCATGTGTCTCTTTTGACACCCCATAACTATGGTTAAGATTTCATCTACCCCTAGAGTTCATCCACCAATACTTGGTTTTTAGAAAAAAAATATAATTTTTTTTAAACGTTGGGTAAAATTCACAGAAAAAAAATATAATTTTTTTAAACGTTGGGTAAAATTCACTAACTCCTAGGGATAAAATTAGTTTTTATATTAATTTTTTTCCTAAAACCAAGGATAAGTGGGTGAACCCTAGGGAATCTTAACCATGGTTAAGGAGTGTGAAAAGGAACACATGGTAATGGTAACCTCACTGGCGTAACCGAACTCTAAGGTCAATTTGGAAAAATTAAGTATGCCTTTTTAAGGGCATTCGCATTATATATAAAATAAAATAAGAAAGAGGAAAGAGATAAGAAGAAACAATAATAGAATGGGTAGTATTAGAATTTAGTAAAAAAATCAATCATTCAACATTTTTATCATGAGTAATAGAAAGGGTAGTATTGCAATTTAACAAAAAAAACCCATCAACTTTTTATCAACATTGATAATTCATTAGTTGCAAGCAGGGATCTATTTTTTTAGGTTGGCCTAATTTCTTAACTAACTATGTCGGAGGTTAATCGGTCAGCAGGGTTAGTACTCATTCATTGGTGGGCGTCAACAGCCACATCAAATGACTCAAACACGAGTCTCCACTCCCCAAAGGGAGATACACCACCACCGGGACAAACCCGTGGTGTGTTGCAAGCAGGGATCATGTCCTGACTTTGGGCCCTGTCCATTTCCAAACTTTAATGAAACTTTTACGTGTTAAACCAAAAAATAAAAAAGATAATTCATTAGTTGCAAGGGCAATTTTAGAATTAGTAGAAAATTTCATCAATGTTTTAACAGGGCATCCTCATTATATTATTAACAAGTGGGTGGCACGTGCGATGCACGTGAGAGCGAGGGGAAGGAGTTAACCACAGTCAATAGGAATTAAAAGGGACATGTGTTAACCCGCAGATGAGATTGAACTCTCCTTGAGTTCAATTGCAATTGGCTACGATTTTATTCTTTATATAGATAGATGAGCAATGGATAGTTTTGGAATTAAAGTAAAATATTATCACAGTTTTGTTTGTTACAAGGGTAGTTTAGAAATTTCGGAAAAATCAGGCTACGCTTGCCTCCCGCTTATAATAGTAAAAGATAAAGATAAAGAAAAGAAAGATATATATTTTAATTTTCTCAGTGAAGGGCATCGTTTGGCTTGCTCTGCTCCTGCCTAATTATAGAAGCGACTCAACAGATTAAAACAAAAAACTCAATGTAGGGGCTAGTAAAGTTTGGAAGAGCTTTCCCCAAAATCTTTAACTTTAGTTAAGAATTTTAAATCTTATAGTTAAATTTATTTCTTTCCTAAAAACTAAGCTTAGTTTCTTTAACCCTTATGGGTTAGTGAATCTTATTATAAAATACAGTCAAAAGAGATACATGATGAGTTAGAGAGACTAGACCTGAATATTTCTTACTTTGGCCCATCTTGAGGAAATCCTAATCCACGAGGCAATGGATTGGGTTGATACTCGAGCAGAACGAGCCGAATAGTAGGATGTTCAAGCTCGGCTCGCTAAGCTTTACCAATGTTCAAGCTCGGCTTGAGCTCGGTTTAAAAATTAATCCCATTGTTCGAACTCGGCTCGAGCTCAGCTCGTGAAAATATAAACGAGCTCGAGCTTCGATCGGCTCGGTTTGTAGCACAAGCCACAAAGCAAGACTTTGTGAGCTTGGCTTGACTCGGCTGATCAAGTAACAAAGTTAAGTACACGGCTTGCCACTTTGGCTTGGCTCACTAGTTCAAGGTTTTCAGCAAAGTCAGCCTTTTTGACTTTGCTTGCAATGATGGTCCTTTAGTCATTGGCCCATTAGCTTTATAGTGAAACTCTCCCAAACAATTGGTTTTTCTTACCGATGTGGGACTAAAATCAATAGTGGGATGTGGCTTGTGGGAACACCCAGCCAAAACTTTTGCTTCTCTTAAACACACCATGAATACGATATAGGTGTGAATAATCATAAGTGGGTAAGTGGGAATACTTCAGTCACCCAAGCCCATGCCCACACCCACACTCACACTCCTACATTATTTTTATATACTTAATTAATAAAATAAATATATAAATATATTAATTTTTAATATTCAAATAAATTATATATATATATATATATTAACAAACCGAGCTTTTATCGAGCCGAGTAAGGGCGTGTTCAAGCTCGGCTCGTTTACTAAACGAGCTCGAAAATGGTGTTCAAGCTCGGCTCGTTTACTAAATAAACGAACGATACTCGAGCTTTTAACGAGCCGAGCCCGAGTAGTTCACGAACATTTTGTTCAATTACCACCCCTAGCAATGGACATCTCATCCCATGACAAATAGCACAACTCTTAGTCAGTGCTCTAAGACGCATAACTTTTTTATTTTTACATTTTGTAAGAGAGATTGATTGGTTAATAGAAGTTAAAAGTTTAAACATGAACTCAATGGTTTGCATAAGTGGTAGGTTATATGTCCGTGGTTGAAGGTCCACCTTTATTATACTAACCTAACTCCAACTCCAAAGGAGTGGACCCAGTCGTTCCTGGGTCTTTCGCCAAGCGGGAGGTCCTGAGTTCCATTTCTCACTCCCCCTTCAGGGCTAGTCTTGTATGGATTTTCCAGACTTTCCTGGTGGGGTGGTTTACGGGCTCTTGTCACACTCAGGGGAATTAGTCCTGACTCGAAGAGTTGGGAAACCCTAGGATACCAAAAAAAAAAGAAAAACATGAACAAGAGCTCCAGTTCAAAGCTTCTTCTTCCTTGGGACGAGGAACGGGAAAGGCGTCTCGCTCCTTTTTAAATTTCCTTTAACTATGATTAAGATTCACTAAATCTTAGGGTTAATGCATCTTCCTTGGTTTTTATTTAAAAAAATCTACAAAGTTAAAACTTATTAACTATAGTTCAAAAAACATAAGTTAAAAGGCAGGCGAGGAGCATAGGAGCAGCCTATTGCTCCTCCAAAATATGTGATTAAAGAGGTATTTGGGGAATTACATATGTAAAGAAGGGCATTGTGGCAGTTTGATTTTCAAACGGGCTGCTGTGCTCTCGATGGTAGGTGAAGTTTTCAATCACTTTCCAAAAGAAAATAAAATATTCACAGACTACTTCGTTCAATTGCTCCTGAGAGCACTTCCCACGTAAAGTGTCATATGCTGATTCAAAGGATAAAAAGAGTAACTTAGGGACTGTTTGCATTGTTCCTCGGAAACAATTTTTCTTATCTCGGGAACAGAAACCGTCTAAACGCATTTGACAAGTCAGTTTCAGGAAACGATTTTAAGAATCATCTTGTTTTAGGTATAGTTTTTAGGGAACAAAAAAAAGTTGTTTTTCAGAATCAATTCTAAAAAACATGCTTATAACAAACAAGATAAGCATCAAAATTGATGAAATAGATGACATAATAAAAAAAATTTGTATTTTATGATACTTATATACGTGTTGATCATATAACCAAATTTAATACCTAAAACAAATTTATTTATTTTTCATTTTCTTTTTTTTTCATCCAAACGTAATTCTATTATTTCTTTTTTTTCATAATTGATTCTGACTGACAGTTACCAAATGCATTTACAGTACAAAGAATCAAAACTTATAAGAATTAATTCTTTTTCAGAATGAGAGAATTGTCAGAATTGATGCCAAACGGTCCCTTAAAAACTTTCTGGAAAGCACGACACGAGCTTTTCTTAAGACCTAGCTACCTTCCAGAGGGGATGCCCTACCACCACTCCATAGGGGTGTTGGCGGAAGGCACCGGAGTACTTTTGAAAAAAAGATGAGTAGTTTTACATAGTGATAGATGGTTAGAATTTGAGAATATATTTGGGAGTACACATAGAATGACTCACATGTTAGAGATAAACTATTCCTATATCTCAAAAATTAGAGGGCGTATTTATAAAATGCGATGATAATAATAAATTAGGCATGTAATTTCCTTATTTTATAGCAAATTGTAAGGGATTATCTCTAGTAATCGCTAGATATGCGAGATATGCTGGTATAGCAGTTTTGTTTTTTGGGTGCCCCATAGGAGCTCTTACAAGGTGGGTAAGGCAGGGACTCCAACCAGTCAGCATGATACAAGACCGTTATATGAGAGTATACTTATATATCTACCATGAGCAATGCTAGGCAGGTAGTTTTTATTAATTTTAAATAAGAAGACAAAAGGAATGTGGTGGACCTAAAAAAAGTGTCATATTGTTTTATTTTTTTGTATAAAAATATGTGAGAGTAGGACGACCGGAAAGTGAACTTAGCATTGCTCGATAGGTGGCTTTGCAGGGCTAGGACTCGAAGCCGGTAAGTAACTTGGTAGGCCAAGTAGGGCATACTCGTAATTACACAGCCTAGGCTCGAGAAAGATTCATTGAATCTAATAAAGGCCGTGGAGTAAGAAAATACAAAGTTTAGAGTTATGCGGTGAATGAAAGAAAGAGACGTGTTTTATGAAGAATTTAGATACGAAGCAGAGCTCCGCTCGGAGAAGTTTTAACTGGAGCTCTCCTTTCAGCATAAACAAGGTGGCATATTTGTAATTATAAATAATCAAGTGGCAATTGGGCAACAATTTTCCTCTTGTATTTACAAGGCTGTCACTGTGTTTGCCCTATGGTGGGAGCTCCTTCAAAACGTCTTCAAGCGGAGCTTTCGTCATATATAAAGAACTATTTTTTAGTTGTATTGTCTTTTATTAATATAATTAATGCACGTTCATATAAGTCTTTAATTAATCTTAATGCGCGTTTTTATAAATGTTCAACCAAACAATACGTTTTTTTTTTTTTTTTGTACTAACCAAACAATACATTGCAAGCCGACAAAGGTGTTGTGGATTTCCACTTGGAAGTTAGAATATGCTTCCACCTCCTTACTGTAACTGAATCCTTGATAAGCTTCACATTTTTTTATGTTTTCGATTTTTGTGGCTATCATTGAGGGGGACTACTAAGGCCCTAAGGATTTGTTTGGCATTAATTCTTGTAATAATTCTAAAAAACAAATAACTCAATTATTATTATCTTTTTTTAGAAAGGTTATCATGTAACTACCACACACTCTAAATTCACATACACAGCCAGACCTAATGGAGTTACTAAGGTGCCATAAGGGTATAAGTCCAAGCATTCACTCCAAAAGGGTCTGTATTAAGGAGGGTTGATGACCCCTTATACACACCTGCAAAGTCCATTTCCCAACCAATGTGAGACTAAACTTGGGATACACCCTAATATACGTGGTAATAGAGAACCAAATTGGCTTTTTTTGGTGGAAAGGTGATCATGTAATAACTCAAATTTTAAATTCTAAGTTTAACAGAAACAAAATGGTCACATTTGGATGAAAAAAAATCAGGTTTGTTGCAAACCGGTGAGGATGGGATGGGAGCTATAGGAGGGGGTGGTGCATGGAGAGGTGGTGGCGGTGACAATGAGGATGAAGGTGGTGGTAGTGGCAGTGAGGATGGTAGATGTAGTGGTGGGCTGAGTTGGTGCAATGGATAAAAGGCTCGTCCACATCCATAGATGAATCAACAATTCAATGGGTCCTATTCAAAAGTAAGAATTTAACTCGATCAAACGATCATGACCATCCATTTCGTTGACCCTTCGTGGGCCCGTCACCATATTTAACCATCCAAAGGAAAATAATCCCCTCCTTAGGGCGATGAGGGGAAAATCCATCTCACCCCTTTCTTTTTTGCCATGTGTCCCTCTTAACTCCTTTTAACTATGGTTAAGATTTATTAACTCTTACAGCTAAACATCTAACCTTAATTTTCAAGAAAAAAAATGTAATCACAAGGGTTAAAACTTTGTTAACCATAGCTCAAGACAATTAAAGGGGCTTTGTGAGAGTGAGGAGGAATATTAGTCCCGCTCCTCGGGCAAGGAGGGAATTATTGCTTCCATCCAAAATGGTGGTTATTTGGTAAAGTAACATTAGATTGATATCATGATATGTAACATGGATGATCTTTACACCACGGGCTTGTTAGAAGTATATCTCCTCCAAAAGGGGAAGGTTCGAGGATAGAGGTTCGGAGCAGGATGCGATGGTTGTAATATCCACCTTCTTAGCCAAGCTTCAAATGCTAGGTATTAACTAGGGCTCTAAATGGGCAATGTCGGGGTCTGTCTAGGCTCAGCCTCACTTGTAAGGAAGCCCTTTTAGGGCATGAACTAACTAGGCCCAAGCTCTACTGCAGCGATTCTGAAATTCCTAATTTAAATGTTTAGGGTATTTTCATAATTTTCTAATTAGGGGTGTTTTAGCAATATTTCGAGTTGATGTTTGGCCATGAGAAATTAATAACCATGAGTAGATTAATTAAAATTGAGCATAACACATTGAGGTTTAACTTTGGGTTGTAACCAAACACTAGTAGTAAGGGTATTTGGGTAAACACACAAAAATGAGTTTTAGTATAAATAGCTAGAGATAACCTAATCTCTTATTCTTTTGAAAACCTAATCTAAGAGAAGAAAGCTTTGGGAAGAAGGAAAAAGAGGAAGTTAGGGTTTGATAGCTTGAAGCAAGCTTGGAGGAGGTGATTCAAGCCTCAAGATCCGGATTTCTCACCAAGGAAAGATCAAGATTTTGAAGCAAACCCATTTAAGGATTTTTCATCTCCTAGAAACCCTAAAACCTTAGGGTTGAGGCAAGTGAATACCCCCTTTGTTCATCAAATCCTTTGTAGGGTAGTATTTATTGTTGTATTAATATAATAAATGCTCATAAATGATCTAGGTTTAGTTAGAATGGATTGAGAAATTTTAGGGATTCTCCCTTTTCATAAAAACTTAGATTTCTAGGATTGAAACATATGTATTACATCATAATCCTTAAATCCATGTTCTAAGAGGGTTTTAATATTGATAATGGGTATATGGATGCTTGAAATTGAAGCATGGAGGAAGAGAATGAAAGTTGGAGGATTTGGGTGCAAGAAAACTGGGGTTTTCTGTAATTTCGCGATGGGCGATTGATCCCAGGGTTTGGACGATCGATCACCAGAATACAAGAAAAATAGGGAGGTCAGTGGGCGATCGATCGCCGGTGCTGTGGCAACTGATCTCCGGTACAGTGTGTTTTCTTTGGTTTTTTTATTGAATCATTGTTTTGAATTGACATTTAGAAACTATGCATGTTTAGGATCCTCATTGAAACTTATAATCTATGCATGTTAGATCTCTCCTATCAAAACCATACTTTACCTTATTTCTCTTAAATACATATTGATGTCTTATCTCTATTTTAATTTATCTTGTCACCATCTCATATTTATACTATTCATCATGATGATTAACTGTCGTGTATTTTTTAGTGAAATTTCGTCAATTCGTAGACCTTAGCCAGTTTAGTTAGATCGGCCTTGCTATGGTAATATAAAACGCTATAGAGCTATAGCGGGAAGGATATAACTAGCTTATCTTGGTTAATAACTTGAGTTAGTTTGGCCCCACTATGTGTGGTATGTGACACCATAGAAGGGAAGATATAACACATTTATTTCTGCTACACCATTATAATTGTTAGATTCATAGGTGACTTCACCCCGAATGAATGACGTACAATTTCATCAATGACATTGAGGTGTCGCCATGGGCCGCCAACAGAGGTACATGTGTGTGATGCCATCAATGACTTTGAGACATTGCAAGAGTTTGCCAACAGAGGTACATGTGTTTGATCCAGAATCATACTGTGAGGCATTGTTAGAGGCCGCTGAATGTCGACCAAGTAATTCAAAAGAAGAAAATGAATTGACTTGAGTTGTCATTAATTGCATATTGAGTAAAATGTAATAATGACTTGTGAATGCATGTGCAACATGTGTTATGTGTGTTTATCTTATTGAGCTTCGTGCTCACCTTTGTTATGTTGGCTTTTTCAGTAAATAATTGAAAGTTTGTAGGAGTTCTCGAGTAGCTAAGATTCTGAAGAACGTTTCTTTTTCTCACTTTACACTTTGTTCAAACTTTATAGTTATGCTCGTCAAGTTATACATCTGGAATGATTTTATGTTTATAAAATGCATTCACTTTTGGGGTTTGTAGGTACACGTTTCGGAGACTTATACAAATATAAGTCATATTGTGTATAAGGGCTTCGGAGCATGACACCTACCCTCAGGGTCAAGGTTGAGTATGGGCTTGAAAATAAGATTAAAAAAATTAGCTTGATATTTATCAAAAAAAAAATCTAAACCTCCACCGCATAATGAGTAACGACAAAAACAATAGAGAAACAGAGAGAATTAAATAATATAAATTTGATACTTAGAGGTCTTGGTTTTTTTTTTTTTTTGTAACACACACACGCGCGCCCAGGCCACAAGGTCATTGCACCTACATACCCTCTCTATAAGAAGTCTCTCAATGGTATATATATATGAGTCAGTCTAGGAGTTCTTCCTATTTTTACTACCTGGTTTTACACCCCTATCTAAGGCATTGATCAAAAACGATCAATGGCTCTAAATAAGGTTGAGCTGTCATATATATATAAATAAAATATAAAATTATATATAATTCTAATATCTATATTCATTATATTAATATTATATTGAATATATATATATTTTTATGATATGATAAAAAATTAGAATTAGTAAGGTTTATGGAAAGATAAAAGGAACACAAAATTTACAATAGAAAAAAATAAATAAAATATCTAAATAAACCGTAATCCATTTTAACATTTAAATAGTAAATGATATATTATTATAGAATATAGAAATAGAATGAGTCATCAAAATTAGATTTTAATATGATATTTATTATCTATTTCTTAATATTAAAATATATTTTATACAGCGCCTGCTCAAACCGTATCATGATTGGTTACAAAAGAAAAGTAATTCCAAAACTACCTATTTCATTTAAAAAAATTCTTAAACACATGATCTTCTCTAATCTCTCCGTTCTCATTCTCTGATCCTCATCTCTCTTCCCCCTATTTTTACTCTATACTCTTACTTTGTAAAGAATGCCACTTCAACATACTTTAGTCATTGATATTTTTTAAAGAAGGGCATAGATAGATACGAAGTAAGAGTACAGAGTAAAAATAGGGAGTACCCATAGACTGAATCTCTTTATATGTATGTGTGTGTGTTTATGGGAGATATCAATACCTAACGGTTAGTAGCATTAGTTAATGGTTAGCACTGAGGAGTGGAGCTCTTGCAAGTCGTCACCATAGGAATGGATCCCAAGGACTTCTCTTATAAGAGAGGCCACACCGTAGCATTGGAGCAAGTCGTGAGGTATTCTGTGTAGGGGTGAACTCAAGCCAAGCTAGCTCGACTTGTTCAAGCCAAGCTCAAGTTGGCATTTTAGGCTCGAGCGAATCAAGCCAAGATTTTATTTATGCTTGAATGAAAGCTTAAATAATCAAGCCAAAACTTGAATAAAAGCTTTTATTTTAATCAAGCCAAAGCACAAGCCAGTCCATATTTGATTCAACTCAGCTCGAAGCTCGACTCGTTTAGGTTCGATTCGGCTTGAGCTCGACTCAACTCGAAATATTATATATATATATATATACACTAACTCAAAGCTTGGGAGACGAGACTCTCGCTCGAAACGCTATAGGATGTTCCTAATAGCTAGGTATCTAGGTTGTTCCAGAAGCTAGTTGTAGCTAGTAGCTCTCCTCTTGGATGGCTGTCTTAATGCAACCGATATCATCAACTGCACTTATCCAAGGCGCATTTTTCCGCTGTTAGGTTGTAGCTCTCTTTCGTGACCTGCAGCTCAAGGGATGCTTGGCTAAGTGATGCACTATATCGGGATTGGATGTTGTCATGGCCGACCCAAGAGAGAGGAAGGGAAGTGGGTCTACAACATCTTTTGGTATACTATTATATGTATACAATTTTTTTAAAAATGATCTTTATCATTGATTTTACATTTTTAATTTTTTAATAAATAAATTAAGGGATAATAATAATAATAATAAACGTTAAGAAGCTAGATCAAGCAAAAACTCTAATCTAATCTCTCCGTTTTCCTTTACGAATGACCACCTCCCAAAATCTTATTTAATTTGAAGGGATAGTGAAGTTCTGTAATTTTTTGTATTATAATTTATAATAACCTTTATTAAAATCAGATAAAATAAACAAGAGTAATTCCGTTAAATAAAGCTTGATTAAACCTGATCTTGGATCGGCTTGAATAAAAGTTTGAGATTCCGGATCAAAGCCTTGTTAAGTCGAGCTAAAGCAGTCAAACACTAAAGTTTTAATTTTTTTTCAAGTCAAAATTTGGAAAAACTCCACCGAAACACTCCTAGTGTGTGTAATGATTTACAGAAGCAAAACAACACATAATCATTGTAATTACGACAAGAAACCTCAAATAAAAAATATTTTGGAAATATGGATTGTACATCGCATTTGAGAATCAGGTAA